>CM032665.1:26613563-26628822 GCA_019095985.1 Streblospio benedicti
AATTTAGTTAAAGGGCTGTAACTGAAAGAACTTTCATAAATATCATAATCAATATGATGAATCCATAAGGACATACATGTACATTTATATACATATTATTCTATAATTGAAAATTGGTAAGAAATTAGTTGAAAAATAGTTATAATAATTGAAATAGTGGCAGATTGAAAATGTTGGAATAGTTATTGTTTTTGGCAGAGTTGGGGCGAGATTAGTTTAATCAATTAATCTAAAGACAATTTATCTAATTTTGTTAGGTTTTAGGTAATCAACAAACTTTAAGATTTCAGTTTAATATAGCACTAGCTTAATCACATATATCCATGTTAATCAAAATCAGTTTGGATTCTAAAAAAATCGCCAGAACATGTTATAAGATGTAGCTCTTACACTTAGCAATTTCTATCAGAAAATCGCTAAATGCTTATAGATCAGCTAAGCACTTATTAGCAACAGTCAAAATCAATGACCATTATGATTTAATAAGAGTCATTATAGAGGTTAGGCAATTTCCTGCCAGATTCAATTTAATGGCTTTACTTTACAAAAAATATCTATTGTGTATACAATAAGCAGTTTGTTTGATTCTGCCTTGTAAAAGATTGCTAAACATTCTTGCCTTCAGTGAAAGGATGGTAGGTTGTGTACATGTATTTTGAATTTATCGCATAGGATTACCTACATTGTACTTCACCCTAGTATTTGAAAACTAGCTAGAAATTAAATGAAATAGTGGTGGCAGATGAAAATTGTGGAATATTTACTGGCTTGAAAATTATAGTGTATATGACAAATCCATGTGAATATAATCACAAATGTGATGTATATGTGACATTCTGTATTGTTGTAGAAACTAGTTGAAATGGCTGTGCTTGAATGGACATGTTTGCATATTGATTACGAGAATGCAATATATTTGATATTGATCACACGAATGCAATATTAAGTATACATTGTATTAATATAAAATACTTAATGGAAAAAAGAAACGTGTTACGTCCTTCACGTGCAAAATTTAGTTAAGTTTTAGTTTAGTTTAATCTTGAAAATTGTCATTTAGTTTAGTTTCATTTTAATTGAAACATTAGTTGCTTAGAATGAATATTTATACAAGTTAGTGCAAACAAATATATTTAATTTTGTTTTACGCAGTATAAGTTAGTTGTAATATAAGTTAGTTAGAAGACCTGTGATATTTATGGGCAAAGCCATCAGTCTTAAGCTAGTGCGTAAAAATGCATTCTAAACATGTAATTTAAAATTAAAAGGTATCTTTATGAATTAGATAAATGGCATTGAGGTGGGCTTGATTTTTCGACACACTATACCAATATAGTACTTGGTAACATGATCATATTGGCTTCTGTATTCAATTGAAACCTCGTACTTCTAAAACGGTGAAAGGTTTAGTCTAGGTAGTTCGTTGATCTGGAGAAAAATAATGGGGGGGCCAGTGTAACCCCCCCGTTGACTTCACACCCATATCAGGCCAAACCGTCTGCTAAGCTTACTCGGATGTTTCAACTTCTTAATGCAATTATTATTTTTTCAATTGCCACACATGTGTCCTCAGATCAAAACAACCTAGTGTTTGCCTTTAACGTAACTTCGTTTCCATAGCACCAATAGATATAAGTCAAAAATGCACAAAAAAAGGAACAGGAAACCCATTCCATGGAGGTTTTCACGTACCACGATTCATGTATTAATTATGCAATAATATGCCTAACCTCTGTCATTAAAGACTGGTATAAACGTTTATATTTCAGACTCTTAGATTATAGAGATTAACAGTGAAGCATGTTCGGGATACGCATAGGTGATTTTCAATTAGATTAGTGTTCCTAAATTGCCTAAACACAATACACCGCATGAACCATTTTTTAAAACTGGTAATTTTAATATGTGCAATGTTACCCATGCACAGCCCCAAACTAATACATTATTCATTATCCATGTGCCCTATTCATAGAATGTGTTTGGTAGGCCTGATATCACTAATCTCACGGCAACATCATGTGATCAATATTGAAGAAATATGTCATGGTTTTGAGGTCAATATGCATGAATCAATGCCCAAATTTGTTGAATTTTGCCTAAGCTTACAAGGGCAATATTCAACAAATGAGGGCATCGATTCATGCATAGTGGCCAAAAAATATGACGTATATTCATCATACCACGATTAGCCTTCACAAACAGATTTTATTAGATGGGAAAAGCTCTACATTGGCCACACCGAATGACAAGTCATTACCTTTTGCTGGTTTTGCACACATTATTAGCATTATCGGTATTTAACATTTGTTTAAGCAATTTTAATCATTGAAACTAATAACACTAAGTTTGTCACATTTTAAATCATCGTTTTTACTTACAAATTATTTCTGAACAATCAAAAGATTCGTTCAACTATGTCGAATTTCAATACAGGATGTTATCTAAACAGTTCACCTTGGCCGCATTAATATGCTCCCTAATCCGGTTCAAATTTAACGACTAGTACTAGTAGTATGGGGGATTATATTTTCATGGCTATTTTTCTTACTGTGTGCATCAAAATCTGTGTGGTAACGTAAATATAGTTGATTATATTTTTTAATCGACGGTTTCAAAATGGAGGACGCTTCTACTGTCAGAGGGAAAAATTCACCCATGGTTAATCGAGTAATTATCCCCGGCTGACTTTGGCTCTCAGCCAATCAGAGAACAGTATTCGCGGGTGTGACTCGAGGTATAATGGCAGTATCTCCAATGTTGCAGCAGAAAAAAACAAACACTGAAAATAAAATTAATTTTATAAGAGCATAGAAAGCAATATTTTTCAAATAGATTTGATATATGGATCCTGAATTGTATTAGTGAGAGTGAAAATGATCATACGTATCTAATATTCCTCATGAATATGTAACCCTTTAATAAAAATATCAATCTATTTGAAATGTGCGTGAGTACATGCGAGTGTGGGCGCAAGACAGAGAGGGAGGCCTCCATCAACCTCACATACACACACACACACACACACATATACTATGTTTCGGGAAGCATGTAGCCTTCATGTTACCCACCCTCCTCCAGCACACACACATGGCACACACACATATACCTACATACTATTTTCGGTATTCATGTTTACCCACCCTCCTCCAGCACTGATGGCTTACTAATTGGTATACCTCAGTAGTGTCTTATATAGTACATAATGTCATACCACTGTCTTTCCTGTCAACACTTTCACCAAAGCGATCAACGTTTTTCCATTCTTCAAATCTTCAAACAAATTGTCCACTGGACGCTCATGCTGAAATATGACACACATTATACAATGGGCTATATGATATGCTTCCAATAATCTATAATAATCATCGGGGTAAAGCCGATGCGGTAACTCCGGGAGTTACCCCATCAAGATGGAGGATGGAGGAAATGGTAAACACATGTGTTCTATTATTTCTAAGTATTTAGACAGTATTTGGAAGTAGTAGTTATGTTAAGATAATAATGTCAAATTCAACAATGAATATGAATCGGACAACGTATTCAACAATCAGTACATAGGCAGCAATTTAAGCAAAATAGAAATGTGGAATGATGTGGGTAACTCCCAACTTTGATGGGGTAACTCCAGTGATGCAGAAACAAATGTGGCCCGTACCTTCACCTTATATTCGCTGATTTTGTACCATTTATTACGCATCTGTACAATCTAACACAATGTCAATGGGTTATGAAGAAATTTTGATAGCATTAATTGCATCAGGATTTGGTGAATGGAGTACGGTCGTAAACAATGATATCAAACTATGTCTCAAGTATGCAAAAAGTATCATGAAATCATTCAATGTTCAAGAGCTGAAACGTATACTTGAATTGACAAAGGATATTAAGTCTAAGTTTGAACTTGCAAATGAAGTTAGTAAATAGTATGGTGATAGCAGTGTCGTGGAATCAAATGCTGTGAAAAGTCCTAATGCGAGGGGCACATTCCACCTTGCGTGCATGTTCGCCACAAGGCGTGTTGAGGTCTGCGGCGTCTACGGCGTTTTCCGCATGCATTGACAAAAGCACAGTTGTGGGCACATACGCACAGGCTCCGTCCGTTATGAGTGCGTCGGCACAGGGAGTGGGTTTTATTGAGGTGGCCTCAACTTGCATAGAACGTGCGATGTACTCGCGTATACCTTACGTCCTACGCACCGTGTGATTACAAAAGTACGGATCTGCACGTTCATGGTACAGGGAACGCACGGCCCCAGTACTGTGTCTGTGCCGAATACGTGCGGGTAAATCCTCTGTGTTTAATGTAAGGTCACCGCACTGCCTCCTTACGGTCAGACCTTGACGTAGGGTGGTCGTAGAAGTTTGGCAAGCCAAACTTCTTCTGCAGCCACCGTACGGCTTTGAAAAAACGTACGTTTTCAGCACTGTACACTCACGGATCATCACGTTTTCTATGCGTTTTTGGCAGTAGACAGGCTGTAGACCCACCTTGCGGTGGAATGTGCCCCTCGCTTTACCACTTGCCACTATTGCCTCCAGTCACATAAACAATAGCCCATCATTGCGATCAATGTTGCATAAGCTCAAATGCATTTTATTGAGGAATTTGATGAATGGATGAGTGCAACTGATGTGTGGAAACTGATAGTGGGAAAACTGTAAATCTGAAATGATGATGTGCCCCACCATCCATCATTGAGGGTGAAATGGTGATGATGACTATCGATCCACACCATCTATTTGTTAACAATCGTTCCAAATGTTGTACCCACTGGAATGGCAAAAAATGGGAATTAATCCAAAAGCCTGGTGGGAACGTAGCAATGAAGGCAACGGAGAATGGTACAGGACTTTTAATTCAAATTGCTAAAGAACTTTGAGACAGGCAAAGCAATGCATTTGCACAAACAAATTTCAGTAAGAAGATCGAGGATGAAATGATAAAAAATGGTGACTATGTTGCTGCAAATTGGTGTTCAACCATTAGGAACTGGTATAGAGCAGTTGATGAGGCACGTATTAATTTGATGATCGTCTTTAGTAATTAATATAAAAAAAACTAATGCAAAAAGTATTTTGTCATGATGTGAGCTACAGGCCACATTTATTGCAGTTACGGGCAACAATTCGACCGAACAAATCTGGAGTTTTTAAACCCAATTTGTGAACTCTTTGATGAGTTTTATTGGGTTCAATGTGAGTATTCTAATTCTAATTGTACATCCATGGTGTTTATTATACATGCCTATTAATCCATGAAATTTAGTATAAGACATATAAATAATCAACAGAAAAACATTTGAAACGACAGACCATGCTTCCATCTTGATGGGCTAACTCCCTGGAGTTACCCCATCGGCTTTACCCCGGTGAATAATAGCTGAATTTAAAGCCTCTATATATTTTTGCCTGTCATAATGTAAGTCATTGTGGTTGGTATAGGTGTAAAAGTGATTGCAAACATAACCTATTCCTGCTTCAAAGACTGACTTGAGATGGTATCAGATGTTTGTGTACATATTTATGACAGAAGACTCTTAATCATGAAGTGGTATATACTACAGCACATATCCAGCCTACAATGGATGCCCTAGCAACTCACATTGTGCTTTTGATGTTGTTGGGTTTTTTGTTGTGTTTTTCTTTTATCTTTTGCTTTTTCATTAAAACCTTTTACTATTATATTATATATGTACTAGAATAAAGTAAATACCAATACAGCATAAACACTAAAACTTCTTCCCAAAAACAGTATAATTACTATTAGTTTTAATCAAACTGTCATAATATTCTATTCATATAGGTAATTAATAAATTTTTATTCAACTTTTCCAAAGTTACATAATAAGTAAATAAAATTCATTTAATACTTGAAATTATACTTAAAATTGTTTTTTATGTTAGATACTATTGATTATATATCAGATGAATTATGCATACCCCCACCCCACCCCCAAAGCCCCACACTCACGATGCTGGCGGCCTTGCATTGGATACAATTGGATACACGAAATTTGGTTACAAGTTATTTGTTCCCCTTGTTAATGAATAGATTATGTATACAAGGTATGTAGAAACTCTATTAAGAATGCATGATTATCTGAAGCACCTACACCTTGTTTTTACCACATATTTGCATGTGCTATCAGTCTATCACTTGTTATCAGGATTTAGAACTGTATCGGGCATATATCAAGAGTTTTGTGTGTAGTTTTATTTGCTCTCTGCCATAATAATATTTAATTCGCCTAACTGGGTTCATTCGACTTTCTGTTGCAAGGTACTTCTATTCATGTGCATGCACAATCATAAGGATGAACGCACGAATTTGGGCAAGACGTGGGTTGGGGGAAGGGGAGTGATAAACATCCTGACAAGTTATATCATACTTAGCATGTATGTATGTATGATTCTGATGCATAGAAGTACACAATTGACAAAAATCTAAACTAATCTGCATAAGATTTGATGCATAAAAATAAAGATTTAAAGACAATGCACCTATTTCAAAAGAGATTCGTCAGATACTAATTGTTATAATAAGTCACCTATCCCTTTACATTTTTAATGGTGTGTATTAAATGTTATTCAAATATCCATGCATGCTTTGAAGCTGGAAATAATTGATATTTTATAAAATCACCGATGCCAAAATAATTTTCAAAAATGTTGGATAACTTGGAATAAGTAGATAACAATATGAGAGGAGAGGGACGACCATGATAATCATAAACATATGACAAATCGTTACATAAAACATGCATTTTTATCTAATATCTATCTGGGTACTTAACTATGGTCCTTTTGGTAATCATTAATACACTTATCATGAGGCCTCAATCACACTTGACTTAAGAAATACCGTATGTAGACATATTGCAAATAACACAGTTCACCAGTCTGTTTATATCAACTTTAGGCATATGAAAAAAATCCACTACTCTTATGGGTGTACATGTTCAAGCAACTAAAGTGATATTTTCATATTTCACAGAAAATAACAAACATATTCCATGCCCAATAAAACAATAATGTTTCAAAATGGCTGGAATAGAATTAAATGATTAAATATAATAAGAATAAAATTATGGGCTCACTTTCACCAACCAATACGCGATCAATTTTGTATCGCAAACTCTTCAAATCGCACGCAAACCAATCCCGTCGCAAATTTCAGTTTCACCAAATATAATCGCACCAGTTCTGTCCCTAAATGCCTCACATAGGTGCGATGAACGGGGTCGCAGACGATATTTTCCAACATAGCTATGCAATCAATTGGGTTTTTATATCACACGTATCAATAATACTAGTGTTATTGTGTCTGGCATAAAACAAATCGACATTCCTACTAGTGCCTACAATCATCAAAAGGCTCAACAGTATATGAAATGTGAAGATTCATTCACCACAACGCAACACCAACCTCTAGGTGTCTACAATGTATCTCTATATGCGTATCTTACATTTGATAGCATCCCAGAAAGTGGGGTGCGCGGGGGTTGGCGGGGCACTAGCATCAGTCTTTGGTAGGCATGTTCCACATTGAGTTCAAATTGGGGAGGGGGGGGGTCTTAACTTTTTCTAAAATTTGGGGTCTAAAATATGGTTTATGCCAGAATAGGAGGTATTGAATATTGCTGTTTAAAACAATACATTGAATCAATGTGAAATGTGAAAGCAACAACAAAATATCATCATGCTTTAGACTACTTACACCACAGTTACATTCATTGAATAAAATTTAGCGCCATTAGATAGCCAAAACGACGAAATAATATGGACATGGCCTATATATTAACAACATATGCACCAAACATAATTTCACTTATACTAAGAATTAGGGTGTCTTAGATATCTTGTCATCTCAAAATCGCGGATCTTCTTGCTGAGCGTATATATATCGCTGTATATGATTAATCTGTATATAGAGATATTTTCAAAAGAGTGAAGTAATTGAAAGGAATAGTGATAAAAGACATCTAATAAAAATCTGACATATTCTTCTAGATGATACGGCACTGATGGCTGACTATTTGGAGGACTTAAAAGATGACAAAAGATGCAGCGGCTGAGACAAAATGCTGAGTACGGTATTGGGATGAAATTTGAAAAGACAAAAGAAATGTTGGGAAAAATATTCTACGAAAAGAAGCAAGATTTATTATACTGAAACTGGGGAAGAGCAACATGTAGCAAAAATCAAACCTCTCATCCAACTAATTACTGAACCATGGAAGAAGACCAACCCGTAGAAATGACTCATATTCTTTTTACATAGAGACATATCAGCTCCAGATTCAATTAGATGAGAGATCTTTTGCATATAGAAATTTGAGGCTAAAAAACAAAAAATGAAACTTTTAGATGCAATAGTTTTGTCTTATATGATACATTTTTTATAGACATGTTCCATAAATTTATATTGAAAAACGGGATCCATGCGTCTTAAAGCCCATTTTCGCAAAAACCAAGTTTAAAATTATGGTTTATTAATAGGAGGTACTGAGATATTGCTGTTTAAAAACAATACATTGAAACAATCACAAAGCGTGTATATACCTTTGAAAAATATGCATTCTGCTTTAAAAACTTACACCCACATTTTTTTTTCTTGAATAAAATTTAGCGCCATTAGATAGCCAAAAAGACGAAATAATATGGACATGGCCTATATATTAACAACATATGTATCAAACATAATTTCACTTATACTAAGAATTAGGGTGTCTTAGATATCTGGTCATCTCAAAATCGCGGATCTTCTTGCTGAGCGTATATATATACGCGTATATATTGCAATGGTTATATAGATCTACGTGTAAGTCACAAATCAAGAAGCAATTGGGGGATAGTACAAAGATCTAATAAAATTCACATATGCTTCACATTAAGTACATATGCTTACTATTTCACAACTTATAAATAACTCGTGTCAAAACGACAGGGAGCTTGTCAAAAACGTGATTGACACAATTATTGGGAAACTTAAACAGTAGTAATTCCTAGCTAATTTGTGCCAAAGAAGCGATAACCATAATGTATATAATCAAACTATTGAGTAACCTATGTTATGTCTATTCAAAATTAGCCATATATGATAGCAATTATCATAATAAATATCTAAACACCAAAAATGACCATAACGTTTCCTTGTGGCAGCGATGTTAATTTGTGACGGAACGGCCGTCTGCGTTGCTCTATACAATCATGGTTGGTGAAACCCACGCTAAAAGACGTTTGCGATCGTCACAAAAATGGTATCGCATCGCAAATAATATGCGATGCTACGATTTGGATCTTACAAAGTGTCATAATTTAGGCAATTGCTCATTTGAAAGTGTTGAAACCCTAGCTATATTGAAATGTGATGGTGCAAAATATTGAAAGTATCAAAACATCCATCTGCATTGGAAATTATGATTTTTATTATATTAGAAGCGTGTGTATCAGGTTAACACAAACAATAGATATGGAAATGAAGATATAAAGTGATGTATTAAAGATAGTTCGATTTTCTGAAAATCTGATTCTTGATGTTTAAACCCATAAAAATCAGAATCCCGCACTTTGATAATGAGAAATTATGAGATCCACCCCCTATGCAGTCAATACCATTTTATGGCCTCTTATGTGAATCAATGTTTGTTATCGAGATTAATTTATTATGATGGCCTATTCAAGATCCATTATGTTGGATCAAAAAGAGATCTTTTGTGAGGTACTGAACTTACAATGTGATAAGGATAGTTAAACTACAGAGTGTATTTAATCAATTTTATGATTTTACAAAACTGGTGATGCCTTAAACGGACGTGCCTCGAAACTGGGTGTCCTTTTTTCTCACATTTTTAGTATAATGCTGGGTGTATTTTTTTTACATTTTTTGTATATAGTTCTCTGTTGAAGAATAGCGATGGAAAATATTGTCCTACCTGTTACACATTTTGACACGGGTGACCTTAATTTCTAACCTGTCGTCTGGTAACCGCACCCAAAACCACAATAAGAGCTTCGTTATTTGCGTTATGTTACTTACCTATAGAACGCTTGTTTGCCATGACATAGCTGTTTTGGAATACTTCATTTGGTATAGAAGCGTCTCCGTGGACGAAATCGTTCTGGTTGTCAATATACAGTTAGATGATAGAAACGCATGTACTTAGGATCAGTTTTCATGTAGATCTAGTAGGCCTACATACTTGACATGTTTCATATTAGGAAAGTTTGATAATGACTGATTTAGAAAACCCTGCTTGATTACATTATTACATGTATTTGCTTCCAATTTCATATTACATTACAAGAATTCCTTTTCTATTCATTTCTCCCCCACCACCCAAAAAAGGGACACACACACAAAACACACACACAAAATTGGTAATACTTAAGTATATCCCGATGGTACAATTACCAAATAAAGGAAGCTTATATCAATTGAGTGTAAAATTCTACATTTATCGCATACTTACATTGTAACAAAACTGTATGTCACACAGTGTCACAGGCCGCTCAAGAATATCCTAGTGTGGTTATTATCGTATGCCTGGAATGCTTAGTTGAATCCGTTTTAAGATATAACATACAATCCCATGTCTTGTATGTCTTATATAGCATGATGATCATGTGAGCTACTGATAGATTGGTTTATTTTAAGATTAAGATAATCCAGTGTTGTCTATCTGTTAGTAAAGCCTGATGCGAACAGCAAGGTATGAACGATGACCGACATGGGCCCATATGACCGAGGGATGAGTCACGCCGTCATATGGATGTATTGGAGAGGGAACAACTAGGTCAACATCGTGGACATGGTAAAACAGTAGCGTGCATTTATGATCAGCATGACATAATTACGTTCTATAATAAGGCTCATAAAAAGCATAACATGTCATGATTTTAAATGATTTTAAATTCAAACTCATCATTTTATATCCTTTAACGACGAATAAGATATTTATGCTTTATGCACCAACATTCAGCCAACATTGGTGCCTCGATCGTCTACAGCGACCATTGCCTACGTGTGGAAAAAGAAGATAATAAATAAATCTTAGTGCGTCTGTTGCCCATGCATTAATATGGCAAACTTCAATTGCTATTTGATTATATCATACACAAAACACCAAACATATGATATATACCATGTAGCCAATTTATTAATTTGGTAACTTTAGCGGCTGAGTTTATGTACACTGAAATTTCTATAGAAAAAATAAAATGTCACCCATTACCATATAATCATACATACCTAATAGACAATACGTTTAAAAAAATCAGAAAAGCAAATCAGACCAAAATAAAGATGAAAACAAACAAAAAAATGTTAAAAGCCACCTTGGACTGGGTATTTCCCTCATCGTAAAAAACGCAATGGGGCTCGAGGAATTTCACGCGTTTTTTTCCACCGTCACCGTGTGGCAGTACATGTTGTGCGTTGACAATTTATATGCTCTAAATACTACTGAACACAATCAGTTATGATTTTACAAATTATATCAGTCCATATTAAATCAGGGTTAACATAAAAAGGCTAATTAATATAAAACGCATCCTAACATATAGAATCAAATAAGCTCAAACTACTTGTTGTTGTTTTCTTTGACAAAATATGTAAATTAAAGTATAAAACCAATCAAGAAGGTTGTAATTGGGGCAACAGACATTGTGATATGTTGCCCTGGGCGGATAACAAGGACAGCTTTGAATGCAGACTGTTTTATTTTTGAAGGTTGTCTCCGGGGGTTAACATGTCGTTGAATGATAAGACGTTCAAAATGCAAGGCAAAAAAGACTGACTAGGGGGAAAATACCAGTGATGCCACATTTTGCATATAATAAGTGACACCTTAATTTGAGCTGGTTTATAGATGTAGATCGCACCATAAGTAATATTTAACTTCTCGATTAGTATATAGAGAAATGTAGGGTGAAAAATGCATTTGAATTTAAGTTCAATAAGGCATACTTGATGGGGATTTTCAATCAATTAAACATCTCATATAATACAGATAACCCGCATATTTATATAAAAACCTATTTATTGTCTTCTTCCATGAATTGAATAAAATGTAATAACACGTGCATTTCCATGCATTGAATGAGAATGCATACAATAAAGACTAGGTTTCGTGTTGGATATCCTTGTGCTTGCCAACGCTCAAAATACTCTGTGTTCCGTCCCACCGGCATCCCGCCGACTGTCTAGTTTGTTATCCTTTTACAAGCAGCATCGTCTGAATAAGAGTGCCCTAGCTGTAAGAGCCTGTTTCACCAAAGAGCATTAGGTTTCACACGGACCGAACCGTTCTATATTGCTGAGTACGTTATGTACAATTTTAAACTTATCAAATGATCACATATATAATTATTCTGAGTGCATTATGCTAAATTATTTAATATTAAATAATATAGAATGATTACTTAAAAGAGCTTAATACCTTACGAAGCTTACATGCATTCACACTTGAAAAAAAACACTCTGTATGTATTGACCAGACTCATTGGATTTCTTATTGTACAATACTATTTACTTATTTTGATATAAATCCTCTATACTTGCTTTATTATAAGCAAGAAGGAGAAAAAATCATCAAGCTTATAATAATGCAGTGATAAAGGAATTTATCTCAAAATGAATATATTGTATTGTAAGAAACACTCTGGTTTATCACTTCGTGTGATGCTGTGTTGTATCACGCCATTAGGAAATATATCGCTTGCATGATTACTTGAGGTGGACTATCATTTTCATCTTCTAAAGGGAGTGGTCATAAAATACAGAGGGGGCGTGAAGAGAAATAGGAGGGGTGAAAAAAAATCATCGTGCTCTAGGGGGCTGCAAGAAAAATTACATACAGGGTAGGGGGCGCATTTTTTCAATAGCAAAATTCTAATAATTCATGCGCTTTTTGTCACGAATTCGGGAGAAAAAACATCATAAATTGTACTAGTATCTATAGCTGATAGCAGTTTGCTAGCATTTATTTAACACATTTTAGAACACAAATAAAAAACATTATCAATTCTGCAAGATTTATTCTTTATCCAGTGCATATTAAAGTAACAAAATGTATTTAAAAACTTTATATCAGTTAAAATGGTGGCCCTTAAAAGGGCCGTTGGTGTGACTGAGCACTTAAAAGCATCATCAGTACGTTGCTTCTTGGCTGCCTTCTGTCTTCTCTTCTTTTTTTGCCTCTTGTATTCCTTCTGTCTCAACTTAATCTTTTTATTTTCTGCAACTCTAACATCCATTGCAATGAACTGTGGTTTGATTTGACTAAATACATATTTAAGATTATTTGCATACTCGTCAGCTATCTGCTGGTGTTCCTCAATCAGTTCCAATGATTTCTTGATGGTTATGAGCTCCTTTTGCTCCCAAATCTTTCCCCCTTCTACCGGTAGATCGTCTTTTCTCCCCTTTATCCTCAACTTTAACTCATTTATCGATTGACATAAACCTTCAAACTCTTTTATGAAGATGTGTTTGATACTCCATGTGATGGGGGTATAAATGTTGATGACTATGCAAAGAGCCAATCTTAAGAAGAAAAGATGTGATATCATCAAAGTCACACCAAGCAATAGCTGATTTTTGCTCACAGTATATAGTTACCCCAGAAGCTGCTAGTTTATATATCAAACACATGGAAGAGTTAAAGTTTTCATCAGAATTAAGAGCAGGAGAACGAGCAAAGTCAAAAGCTGCAATGAGGGATAAGTGTTTTGATAATTTTGAATGGAAAGATCTGATATCTGATAACTCCATTGCTAAGCTTACTGTTGCTCAGCTAAGACTGTACCTTGACAAGTTTAACCTGTCAAAAGTTGGATATAAAAAAGACAAGGTTGAAAGAATCAAAGCCCATTTCTATCTCCAAGATGCTTCGATTAAACAGAAAAAGACCCTTAATATTCCTCTTAAAGATGGATCATCTGATGAATCATCAGATGATGATGAGGTCATAGCAGCTTTTGGACCATCCCACATCATGCAGTGACAATACATACTAGTAGTAGTAGTAAGACAGTGATATTGACCAAGAGTCCATAAATGTGTATACTCACTCTGGTAGAAGAGCCGGATCCTGGAAGAATTGCTTCTCAAGATGTTGATAGGTCTGATAAAGCTTTCAGACACTTGAATCATATAGCAAGAATGTGATTGGTGATTTGCCCTAAATCTTGAGCGTGATTTGCCTGTAAAATGTGAATTGTGATGGAACCTATTATCGGTGACTGGTGATCATTACAAAGGCGGTGATTGGTGATTTGCTCTAAATCTTGAGCGTGAATGGTGAATTGTCTGTATTTAATTAAGTGTGTGAAATGTGATGAAAATGTGATGCAACCTATTCAGGTTGGAGATCATAAATTAAAAATAGAGATTGGTAGGCACACAAAATCAAAACTCCTGTTAATGATAGAAAATGTATCTATTACTTTCAATTGTTTAACACTTAATAAAGACAATTTGATACCATGTCAAAAATTAGTCACTTTAAATTCTGTGTGTGGTAGTGGGAGCGGGGGGGGGGGGGCATAAAAAACATGCCAAGTGCCAGGGGGGGGCATGAAAAATACTCGCATGACAATGGGGGGGGGGCGTGAGAAAAAATGTCGAGATAACTATTTCTCTTCCCCCCCTCTACAAACTTAATGACCACTCCCTAACTGTATATTCCTAAGACAGGCCTGAGACTACTATCATCTTCTCTTTTCATGAGATTCATGTTATTGGCCCGAATGCTGGTTTTCTTTCTGAAGGCTTCCAACCAGAAAAAAAATGTTTTATTATAGGCCCTGACAGGTGGTCTCGTAATAGGGTGTTATGGATAGGAGGTTTTTTCTGTGGTTGTGTCATACCGCAAAACCTCAAAGAAAGACCTTATCAATTTGACGAGACCACCTCTGTAATAAGACCATTCTTAACGGTATAGGGAGACTTTTAGCCAGTCTAAACATATACGCTATCACATTTCTATTTTTCATGCTCATTTTGTAACATAAGCTACTCACCTTCATTCAAAAAAGAAAAAAGAAAAAACAAACAAACAAACAAACAAACAAACAAACAAACACAAACAGTTCTCCATCGCCTGCAAGAATGCGGGATAAATGGAG
Organism: Streblospio benedicti; assembly: GCA_019095985.1. Lineage (NCBI taxonomy): Eukaryota > Metazoa > Annelida > Polychaeta > Spionida > Spionidae > Streblospio > Streblospio benedicti. Next base: position 26,628,693 of record CM032665.1, read on the forward strand.
ACAATATGAAGAGAACATTTATCACTAGGGGTAGTACATGTGGAAATTTTAGCAGGGACTGTGTGGAGTCTGTAGAGGTTATACTGTGGGTTCCTCGTGTTGCAGCAAGACGGTGGTGTGCGTGGTGATC
>CM032665.1:26633981-26658323 GCA_019095985.1 Streblospio benedicti
TCAACAAGAATGTGGGGCAGCGGAACTGCCGGCAATCTACAGCAACATCCTGCCAGCCGCCGACGACGTCACACCACTATCACGTGACGATTAACCCTTTTGGCGGCAAGTCATTAGGACTGATGAAGCCAATGGAATTGGTGAAAGCTATCCAGGTTTGGCTGATTTTTAGCACAAAAGCAAGTAGTAATACTCAAATAGTGGACAGCTCACTTATGTGACAATCTCACTTTCACAACAGCCCCGATAGGGTACCGTATTCAACCTATCCCACTAGGGATCCGGGCACTACCCAGAGTCGCCATCACCTCGTGTTACTGGCTGCTTTGGAGAGTGAGCTAGGGAGTTTCTATACTACGTCAGTGCTTCAGGGACACAGGGTCGTTAGATCCTTGATTCTCCCGGTACACTCAGCACGGCGAGATCCCGGCGCCATGGTGCTGTACAACTTTCAGCTACCAGTGCCAACCCGCCTGGCGATCCCCGGCCGAAACCACGTCCCATAGTCAACCTACATTGACAGGGGGACCCGTAAGAATCCTCAGATCTAACCTCCCCATCACCCAGATCACACATACCCAACTATCTGAGTTCGAAATCCCGGCGGTAGCAACCTCCCCCAGTGTCTTACACACGGGGCCAGTCCCACTTGGACTAATGGACAATTCCACAATTTCACAGGGCGACTACCCGGTGGCTTCTACCGAAGCACCCGGGTCCTTGTCTTCCACCAATTGAAACGAAAGTCAGTGTTGCTTGTAAAGGTAATTTGGAAGATCGTGGATTCGAACTCACGGTCTCCCGACTATGATTCAGACCGGTCATATGTCATAGGTGGTTGCTCTACCGACTGAGCTAATCTTCCTAGACGAAGGAATCACACTTCAACTTCGCCTATATGCTTGTATGCTGCGTTGCGCAATCACACTGTCTGACACCTTACGCTATATTTAGCTTGTGCCAGTCTTAATCGACATGCACACTACCGACTTCGTTTGTTGATATGCTGTGATACAGGATGTCATGCAGGATGCATTGTGTCTCTGAAGCACTTTGTTTACAATATGTTAAAAAATCTTTGCTAGCACCATGACAAAAGCCAATAAAATTCGTTTATAATTAGGCGTATATTGTTCAGGTTTATAAGAATGACAGGTTTTATCCTTTCTAAAAGCCGCCCAGCGTTTTACACCCCACTTCACTTCTTACAACCACCCAGTTGTCGCATCTACGAAAGCGCGTGTTCAGTATTTACGTCACTCTGATAGATCTATAAATATAAGAATTTTTATTGTTGTTTGATAATCATTTTAAGGGTCTCGGTTGCGCGGAAGAATGATTAATAGGTTTGAAAGGTAGTCAACGTGCAGTGAATTGATTAATGGGTTTAACATTTGTTTTTAATGAAAATGGGGTTTGCAGCAGATGTACATGACAGGACGGGTCTAAAACCGGCTTTGATTGACCAATTTCTCGTTCATGGTCGCGGTGCAGCTCGCTTCACCGTTCATTCACCCTCTCACAAGAACGTTTCCCAAGGCCAAGGTCAGAGCAAAACTTTTTAAATTTAAGTACTCCACGGAGCCTCCTCTCACCTGCCACCCGGCTTTCTTGCCGGGCTCTGACCGGGCCGCTAACGCGGTGACCGCCTGACTGAAATTTACGTCCTTGGTCATTCACCCTCTTACAAGGACGGTGCAAAATTGATTACAGTTAATCGCTTTACATTGGTTAGTTTCTCGTTCAAGGCCAAGCAGTTACCTGCTTTTGTCCGCTACGCTGCACCGATTTTCACCGTTCATTCACCCTCTTACAAGGACGTTTCCCAAGGCCAAGGTCGGAGCAAAAACTTTTTAAATTTACGTACTCCGTTGAGAGCCCCTCGCACCTGCCACCCGGCTTTCACATGGGCTCTGACCGGACCGCTAACGCGGTAACCGCCTGACCGAAATTTACGTGCCCGGTCATTCACCCTCTTTCAAGGACGGTGCAAAATTAATTACCCTTAACGACTTTAGTGAGGTCTCGGGCTCTCCACACCCGCTGCCCGACTTCGACGCCGGGCTCTGACCGGACCGCTGACGCGGTGAGCGCCTGACCGAAATTTACGTGCTCGGTCATTCACCCTCTTTCAAGGACGGTGCAGCCATTAATCACGCTTAATTACCCTTCTAACAATATGAACAATAGGAGTAAAATCTTTGAAGCGTGAAAGCGCGCATTTGGAGACATAACTACTAATATGGTTCTCCTAAAAATAGAGGTGCCTACATAGACAAGTTTCACTGTACATCGGACCTCATGCCAACAAGTGTTATTGCTATTAATTTCATGATATCTGAAGATTTCAAGAAATTGCATAAATAGTTTTCTGTTGAATTAACATTCTATAAAAAGAAGTGGTAGATACAGTCATAATCCAATCAATGGAATAAGCATCTTTGTTGTCTCAACACTTTAAAAATGGATTGACAACATTGGATTAAGGCATAAACTTGATAAAAATCTTGTACCTATTGTAATATTGTTCATGACAGAAGAAAACACAATCTCAAATATGGGTGTTAGAAAATGTTCATGAATTGCTTGAATACAAGGCCACAAAATAAAAAAAGGAGGCTGGGGCGACGTTAATAAATAATCTAAGATAGAACCACAGGATTTACAGAAGTGACATGTGGCTGGCTGTTTCTATTTATGTACCTAAAGATATGCCTATATTTCTGAATAGTTTGTGTTTAAAACATATAAAAAATTCTGTTGAAAAAAATGTTTATGTGGTGGGTCTATTTTTGTAAATGAATTAAGTAAAAATCATGGTTATGAGAATTTTTCCCTAATTGGTGAAAATGTATTAGGCTTCCCTCTAAACCCCGGTGGTTTAAGTAAAGGCTTTGATCAGTCTTTTGCATGTATTTTAATTGGATATCGATCTCCAGAACTGCCGTGTAAAAATAAGTTTTCTCCCACTTCTGACTGTCTTTATGAATGAATTTGTTGGATGATATCAGCTGATATATTGATAATTTCATATGCCAATATTTGCATAAATTGTGACGATTATACTATAAAGGGGACTACTTTACAACTTTATCAATGAAGTTATACCAAAGTTATTCTTTTTAAACATTAGATGCCAGCACTGATAATAAAATTGCAACAAACATTGGATCAGACTATTGACCATGTGGACCATGAGACATGTGACTTGTGACAATCAATATAGTTTGTCGCCCGCACTTTGTTGGTTCTTCAGTGCGTGCGGCAACGTAGCACCCTAGTTGATAAAGGCTATCTCATTGTACTTTGTACCTTGACCTTAACTGAACTGAACTGAAGTACTTTCTTTTCTTCTTGGAAAGAACTTGGATAGTTTTAAGTGGTTTCTTGTTATGAGTATACACGTGTGAGAAAAAGGTAATTATGCTGTCAATACTGCTGTTAACAACACCATGAGGAGAGATATTCCCTATTATCTCTACCCCAATTGCTCCGCTCACTCATACTGTTATCAAAACAACTCAGTGAGATATTGCCGGATATCTTTACCCCATCGTATAGTAACCTATACGTATCAGCACTGTCCTTTTACAGAATCCAATATCTTGTATGGTTTAATAGTTCTCAGCCGGGCTACTTTTGCCCCACTTTCAAGCCTACATAAATCCAGCACACGTTTTACTCCAGCGTGCATCTGACGTAAATGTAGTGCAGAAGTCCGAACATAAATTACCATATGCATCGAGCGAGTGGTTAGTATAGATTTTACAATGTATCTATTGCATTCACTAAAATGCCATGTAGAGTCTATCCACTTTGCATGCACATTTCACAATAATGTATGCTGATATAGGAGAATTATCCATAGATAGTTCGATAATATTGTATTTGCTAAGCAAAATGCCATTTCTAAATAGCCTAGTACTAGTACTAACTTCTCATACTACTTTGCATAGTTACTGCGATAAAATAATTCATGTTACCAACTCACCCAGTTTTGTCTATAACTCATAATTGGTATATTTAGGCAAGTAGTTAGTGTATATAACCTGTAAACAATAAATCTATATCTAAAATAGTGTTTTCACAATGGTGGGCACAAACAAGGGTGTTTTCAAAGACGCTCAACTTGGTTTCGACGAGCGTTTCTGAAGTGGGTTCATAAAAGCCCCTCTAAAAAAACATGCACCACTTTAAAAACCTACATCCACCCTGGCGGTACCCCAGAAGGGTTGTACAAAGCCATGGTACAAGTGGAATTTTTCCAGTATGCCAAGTATACCTTTTCAATTTGTAGAGCCTAACCTCAAAAAAGGGAGCACCTGTGTATTAGGACCACGTTTTGAAAACTATAATTTAAGATATTTATTAATTCAACTTAAAAATTCATACATGTCACCATGTCTTACATACATACATTGGGATACATACATGACAACTCCAAACATACATACATTTTATATACATATATATTGTCATACATATATTCACATATATACATACATCTATAACAAGATCCCCTGGGGAGCGGGTCAGGTGAAGTATATTTGGGCCTGATGATCCCTAACCAGACAGTAACTGAACTATGCTTAAATAATACAAGTTTATTTCACAGAATAATTTTACAATAAAGTAGTTATATGTAATAAAAGAATATTGTAGTAGGAGGGTTATTATAATACTTAATTATACACTAAATCAAAACACAAACAAATGGAATTTCCAATGGTGTCCTTCAAAAGTCCTTCACATGCCCTTCACATCTGCCACGCCCAACTGGTCCACGAGTTCAGTCAAAATATAGCCATGCATGTGCCACATTCACCAATAGCTCTTGAGCGCTCCACTTTCCTTGCAGACACCAGCAGAATGTAGGCCCAAAATGATTGGGTGTCCCTACAATCATTAACAATCATATACCACTGCGCTAAGTTACAATGTCCATTTATATACCACACCTATTTAGCCTCAAATGCATTATTCACAATTACTCAAATACACTTACTGTGTAAATAGTTATCACACACCATATAAAGGAAATTACATTTTTATCAATAAACTTCATGCAATAATGCTACATTTTCACTAATACACCGCATACAGTACTTCAGGCCCTAACAAAATAAAAGTTAACTTACAGTTGCTTGCAAATCGAAATTATATCTTTGACACAATCCTAAAACACTTCCAAATCATTTTCCAGTTATTGAAATGCTTCCTAAGACTTTAAAACCACTTTTCCGCACCTTTTCCAAATTACTTGTTTCTCACATGACAGCTGAACACCCAATGACTTCAACCACATACTCAATCACAAGACTGATTACTATATACTACTGCAGCCCTGCTGTCATGCTTCACAAGACTGTGAGGCTACCCACAATATTGCTTGCTACAATACTGCCTTCACAGGACTGTGAGGCTACCTACAACACTGCTTACTGCAATACTGCCTGAGGCTACCCACAATTTTGGTGCTATTGAAAATATATATTTCTTACAATCAATATTTGAAAGTTCTATCTAGAATAGATATTTTTCATAATATCAAGCAGCAGCTATGATGAATTTGCAATGACGAAAACAAAAACCATCTGATTTTCAATTTTTGCCAGCCATCACAAAAATATGACATCCCCAAATCTTCATAAATGCATGTTGTATGAATGTATGTGGAAATATACATGTATACACATAGGAATGTCGAACACTTATTATCCAAATTTAACATAAGTTTATGAATCCTTTCAGGTCACCATGGATAACCTACTCATACCTTATCTGGAGAACGGGGACGTGTTCGCCCTCGAGCATCTACTCAGCCATGGTCTGGGCATCAACTCAACGGTGCAGGGTCGCCCACTGATACACGCGGCAGCTCTGTATGGCCACAGGGAGATGGTCAGTTTGCTCATCTACAGAGGCCCAGATGTACAGGTGATAGACAAGCAGAACGGGGAAACAACACTCATGGCCGCAGCTCGGTGCAAATCAAGCAACACTGAAGTGATCACTCAGCTCATCCACGCTGGAGTCTCTGTCAATGCTGCCAGTCAGCATGAAGAAAAGAATACAGCATTACATTTGGCTTGTCAATTCAGTACAGTTGAAAATGCAAGAGCTCTAGCTGATAATGGAGCGGATATGACTTTGCGAAATGGCAAAGATTACATGGCTATACAAATAGCAACCCAATACCACAAAACCGACATTGTTGATTTTCTGCGTTCCAGACAAGCCAATGTGGTAAGTATGGTATCGTACTGTATTAATAGTTGTGAATACTATTGTTACTATACTTTTTATACTGGGATTACATGTGTGGAATGATTTGTGCAGGTTCATTATTATTTGCCACAATCAAGTCTTTGTTAGGATCATGTCTGTTAAAATGGTATATGTAGTGCGTGGTCTCAAGAAAGTTACACAATATGAGACCGTACAATGTTCTTAATTAATTATATCACTAAGAGTCATGGATATTGGATCAAGTTGAAATGTGTTTTAGGCGTTACAAGAGAAGGAGCCTGGCAATGCTGCCTATAGGAAGCGGGATTTTCATACAGCACTCAGACACTATGACAGGGCCATAGCACTTGATGGGCAGAACATTATAATCAGGACAAATAAAGCGGGTGAGTGACGCAGTTTAAAATTCATCAACATTCAAATATCGATGAACGAAGAACTTAAAAAAGCGATAGATTGTTTGTTACTATGGTGGACACTTAACTCTTGTCATGTAAAGTAATTCACCTGTTATCCTTTCTCAGCCTGAACTTTGTCTGTTTTGCAGCTGTCCTGTTGGAGCAGAAAGCCTATGATGAGTGCATTCGGCTGTCTGAAGAAGCAGTCACTGTCGGCAGAGAGAACCACGCAGACCCCAAACTCATTGCCAAGTAAGTGTTAGTTCACCAGCGTTTGTGCGTGCAATTGCTTTCTAAAGCTATAGCAGTTAACTTGAGAAGGCAACTGTATTATTCTGCAACCCTTCACAAGATCTAGAGATAATGGGATGCGGAGCATGTAATTGAGTTTTCATCTTCAAGAATCTATGGCTAATCTTGTGACACGCTTTTCCAAATCAACCTTGGTCCACTCACACACTGTGTTTGCCTTCTACAGGGTTTCCATATATTATGCTGAATTTTCCATATGCTTATATTTTTCAGGGCATTGGCACGTGCTGGAAATGCATATATAAGAAGAAAGGACATTGACAATGCACTGAAATTCTATAAAAAATCATTATCTGAGCACAGAGTTGAAGAAATTATAAACAAAGTCAAGGAAGTAAGTATAGTTGCCCTACATGTATATCAGAGATGTGAAGATTTTTGGATATTTAGTTTTACGTAATACCCAAAAAGACAATTTGATGTAACCCATTTCAATTAAGCCAGTACATGACTATGATTTGCTCACAATTTCAGCTTGAAAATCAAGTCAAAGAAAAATCAAAATCAGTACATATCACGCAAGAGGGACAGCAACAAGGAAAACAGAAAGGTAGGGAATATGAGCCAAATATCAGGAAACTGCTTATTAACTCTGCACTTGTCCTAAGTATTAATCTCTTTAGTGAAGCATCTAGTTAACTAAAGAGGAGTGAGTGGAAATGATTATATATTACTCTTACAATGTGCTTTGATGGATTGCAGTTAAGTAGGACTGCAGGTAACCTTGGATTTACTGTCCATCAACTCTCACCAGACAATGTAAAATGATTTGATGAGATAGACGAAGGTTATGTAGAGTCCAAAGTTCTGTCCCCTACATTCACTCTAGTTTCTTGGCTCCAAAGACAGCATTTGGCGTCTATAATCAGGTTTCTAGCACATTACATACATTAGTGCATATACATGACATGGCGTTGCCATTAATATTGTTTGTGCAGATTTTATGGGTATTGATCATAGCTGATATTTTGTTGTTAGTGAGTGGAAGGAAATACCTGTTGTGCTTGTATACAACTAAATATATTTCACACATAAAATAAATAAAAAGAACTACCTTAAAGTTTGTTTGTGTTAGTATTCTTTGTCATGTTTTAAGATGCTTACAGTGACATGTATTTCACTGACATTCCTGTTATTTCAGGAGCTCGCCGTGTGGTTTCAGATCATGGCAGTGCTGGAGAACCGGCATTGGATCATGTACGGTTTTAGTTGCCAAATGTTTCTCATTATATTTATTTAAGAATAAGATTTATTCGAATTTAAATAAAAATCACCAATGCATTAGACAACCCCCCACCCAACCCCTCCTAACCACCACCACCACTCACACCCGGCATCATGATGTCAACAGCAGTTTTTTAATGTTTGTACTTATTGCATTTGTATTTCCTCTCTAATCATCCATTGATTGCTATATGTGACGTGTGATATTGATTTTGGTGTAGGTGACAGTCACGTTTAGAAAGATTCTCAGTCCATCCTAAGCGTATGCACTAATTATATGTATTATTGCACCTCAGTTGCAACAACGTATAAAAATGTATAGTCCTATCACAAGGTGATCCCTTTCTCTTGGATAGTTGATATGTAATACAATATGTGATGCTTTAAAACCCGATGAAGCTTTCGATGTCAATATAAATAATATGTTATTCTGTGGCACATATATGTGAATATGCAATGCTACAATTAAGATATTATAGTAAATATAAATTGAGTATCTACAAATTTCAATGAAACATTAACTGTATCATCTGTAATAGTACTATGAATGTCCTCATTGATAAATATTATATATATATATATATATGTGTGTGTGTGTGTGTGTGTGTGTGTGTGTGTGTGTGTGTGTGTGTGTGTGTGTGTGTGTGTGTGTGTGTGTGTGTGTGTGTGTGTGTGTGTGTGTGTGTGTGTGTGTGTGTGTGTGTGTGTGTGTGTGTGTGTGTGTGTGTGTGTGTGAGTGTGTGAGTGTGTGTATGTGTGGGTGCTCGCATGTGTGGGTGTGTTGTTTATGACCAGTACTGTAGTACCTGTACTATTTTTTTGAAATTCTCCAATATTGTGTTAGCATTTTTTTTAGCTGAGATATGTTTTAGAACGATTTGAACATCATAAGCAGCAAGGCGAAAGGCAATAAACAAATAAAGACAATAAACAAATAGAAATGGTTCCAAAGTAATTGCTACAAAAAGGTTAATCAATTTGTGTTTCAGAAGTTTCAGGCCTTCCTACTTGGTCCACTGATAGGTGACCCTATTGTAAAAGGAGATATACGCCAGGTGAAAGAACTACTTGAGGCTGGAGTCAGCGTCAATACAGTAGTATATGATCGAGGCTTCCCACTGATCTACATTGCAGCCATGTTTGGCCAGTCGCAGATGGTCGCACTGCTCATCTCCATGAGAGCTGATGTACAGGTGATAAACAGACTGGGGTGGGATGAGAAGTGGTGTGATTGATGTGGCATCAATGACTACAATATAACAACATTACATATTGCAAAAGAATACATTAGAAAATTCTACACCACTACACCAAAATAGACCACAGTGTAACACACTACATCACCACATATCACATCACAACATACCACACCACAGCACACTACTCCACAACATTAAACAACTTACAACATCATAACATAACACATCACTACAGATACCAATTCCTTACATACCATATCAGAACATATCACATTACATCATACAAAACCACAACATATCACACCACAGCACATCATACCACAACATACCGCACAACATACTACACCACAACAACATACCAAGTGCACATCACAACATACCACACAACAACATATCACTACATACCACATCACAACATACCACATCACAACATACCACACCACATTTAGTAAGGTTATAGTTGAGGTTTAACATTGATGGTACTTTTTAGTACATTCAGAACCAAGTAGACTTATACAGTCTATGACCTGGCCTGGGTGGGGATTGAACCCCTGACCTCTGGGTCGAATGTGCCTCAACATAGTACATAACTTAGTACAACATGACACGATGGTATTATAGAAATGTTCTGTTCTAGCTATGTGTGGAGTTTTTTTGTGGGTGTGGTTAATCTTTATTATAATTGGTGGATAATGCTATGTATTTGTTGAAAATAGTATTTGTTAAAATTCAGTCTTTTATGCAATCTTTTATATTGATTATTTCATATTCTGACAAAATGATCAAATCTTATCTAATCTCAAAATTATCATATATTACATCACAAAATAATACTTTGATCACTATTTCATCATCTTTTATTTTAGCCAAGCATTAAAAGGCATAAACGGACAGCACTCATGCTTGCTGCTGAGTATGAATTCACCAACTCAGAAGTGATCACACAGCTCATCCAAGCTGGAGTCTCTGTCAATACTGTCAGTCTGGATGAGGAGAAAATAACAGCACTTCATGTGGCTTGTCAACACAGCACAGTGGACACTGTGAGAACTATTATTGACAATGGTGCCTGTTTGAAAATTAAAGATGGCCACGGTGATATGCCAATTCACATTGCAGCCCGCCATGGTAAAGTAGCCACTGTGGCCTTGCTCATCTCCAGGGGAGCAAATGTGGTGAGTTCCGGTATGAACAATTGTTGTGTGGTATATGGTATGATAATTTACAATACAAGAGAGCAAACCTTTTTATAGCATAGCACACGATACCATTCCACAAGCATGCACAATAGTACACTGCAACATAACAAAGTACCATATACCACATTACAAGAAATCAAATCACAACATAACACACCACAACATACCACACCACAATATGATAATAATGTGACATCATGCCACATCACAACATACCACATTAAAATATACCACACCACAATACACCACATGACAACATACAACACCACAACAATGTGACAACATACCACACAAAAATATACCACACCACAACATACCAGATCACAAATGAACAACATTACAATATACCACACCACAATATACTGCATCACAATATACCATATGTACTAGAAAATGCAAGTGGATGTGGATATTAAAATCTAAGAACCTGCAGAAACTGTCTGACCCAGATGTTTCTAATCAAGGTGCAGCCGAGGTTAGGGAATCTGGGTCAGACAGTGTCTAAAGGTTCTTAGATTTTAATATCCCCCAAAACTGAATTGCATTATCTGACTTAATATGCTTGGCTTACATATTAATATAAATCATTTAGGCCACTTACCATTGCAATCACTGTTGGTAATATGCCATAAAGGTGTGAACACAAAAACAACACCCAAAGCAGGCATACACCTGCATTCAAGGCCGTGTTTTAGATCATGGATTCTAATGAAGATTGTATTTTTTTCCATGCAAACATACCCGAGCAGTCAATTAAAAACATACAGACCACTCTAGTGATACTGTTCCCACGAACAAACATCCCGTTTAACAAACAGTTTCATAATAAACTTTTGGTTTTGGACTAATGAACATGAAGTTGTTGGTTGTTATTTGCACATTGTATTTGGCAACGATTAAAGTTGTCATTGATGCTTAATTGTTATTGAGTAGCTATCATGGTCTCCATATTTTTTAAGCTACGGATGTATGGCAACAAACTTTCATTCATAGGGTTCAAGGACTGTCCAATTTTAGAATCAGCTCATATTGAATATTCTGGAGCGATGCTTGTGTACATGATGATGAACATTTCCATAAATACACGCACTTTCTGTCATTGCTAGTAGATGGGTATATATACAACCTGAAAAGGTGAACCTATTGTAAGTCTTTGTCCGGCTTACACGTCCGTGTTTGGTTTGAACGTAGTGTCTGAGCCTTCAAGTTTGTCGTTCTGAATGCCTCTGTGCATGCATCAAAATATCAGCCAGCATATCAAAATATCAATCTGTATGGCGGGTTGATATCTAAATATCAACCTGAATATCCAAAGTAGGCCAAAAATATCAACCTGTATATCAAATGTAGGCCAAAATAATCTATATCTCACACTCCATCTGTGGTTAATGTAATTATATATTTTAATTTTTTTTTTCACTATTTGATCTTTTTTATTTAAGCAAAGCATGACTAAGCATAAGCGTTCAGCCCTCATGCTTGCTGCTGATGAGTGTGAATTGGCCAACTCATTGTTCATTTCAGCAAAGCCTGGGTCAGCTTGGACGTACAACACTTATGCTTGCTGCTGAGTTTGAATCCACCAACTCAGAAGTTATCACTCACCTCATCCAGGCTGGAGTCTCAGTCAATGCTGTCAGTCAGCACAATGAGAAAAGGACAGCACTTCATGTGTCTTGCCAACACAGCACAGTGGAAACTGTGAGAACTCTCATTGACAATGGTGCCAGTGTGAATGTGAAGAATGGCCGAGGTGACATGCCAATACACATAGCAGCCTTCCATGGTAAAGCAGCCACTGTGGCCCTACTCATCTCCAAGGGAGCAGATACGGTGAGTGTAGGGATGAGTGCGGTGTGCTAAAATTGATTTTTGTTGATTTGGTATGGTTAGGGGTCCAGTTAACTAAAAATAATGGGGTTCAAATTTTCCGACCCCTGTACCCCTGATTTTTTTTTTAGGCCATTTTCCAAAATGGCCGCCCGGATACAAAAGCATTGCATTTTATTCAATATCTTGAGGTCTTAGTATTAAATTTGGGGTCGAAACATATGTTTTTGATGCCAAGGAGTACAATGAAATAGTTTTTAAGGGTCTAAAATGAGCCGCAGCCATAAAGGAAGCCATTTTCCAAGATGGCCGACACATATTATTAGCATTACACTGTTGCGTTTCTTAGTTAAGTGATGGTATCATGTTTACTGTCTAAGTTTATGTTTTTGATACTAATGGGTGTTATAAAATACTCTTTAGGAGCTTTAAATGGATCACTATAATAAAGAAAGCCATTTTCCAAGATGGCCGACGCTAGCCTATTATTAGTATTACACTATGTTACATTTCTTATCATGTTTAGTGTCATTGTTTATGTTTTGATACTTATGGGTATATTTAAAAAAAAAATTCCAGAGACCTTTTTTTTCTCGAAATGGCTGCTCTATAGGCTGCTATATAGGTTACTAGTATCAGTGTTATATTTTGTGCCTAATCTTATCATTATCATTATTTTTTCAGAAAACTGTTTTTCAAAATGGCCAGCAATCGATGGCAGCAAGCACCTTGGTCGATTTTGTTAGCTGTGTTTCATGTCTCTGTTATGAATATGTTAAGATAATTAAATGTGTTATTATCATTTGAACTAAAATCTTTCTCCTGATCAGTTTTTCAACTTGTCATAGACTACACAGACCCTTGCTAACAGGACATTTTTGAGGCGAAAGGAGTTCAACAACACTGGTGCTTTACCTCTAAACAAAGCAGCACATATTTCTTTTGTTTTGTCCTGTCTAAGTTAAGTACTTTCTTATTTCAATTATTTAAGCAAGACACTATCTTAAGGCAAAATCACTTTTAAGTTTTAGGTATTACTTAAGATGAATAGTTCTTAATCAGTATGATTATGTATTGGTTTGCATTTAAAAAATGTTTTACATTTACGTGTTACAGGTATAGTGCATAGAGGGCTGAGTTATCTACATGAGGCAACAAGATGAACATCTGTATTATTTGCAACATGAGTGAAACTCCCACTAAAAGACTTGTGTGTAATCCAGTTATGATTGAAGAACTACTCAAGTGTTGTCAGGAGAGGTTGAATCTGGGCGATCAGAGTGTGAAAAGCCTCACAGACAAACTTAATGGCATTGTCGAGACACAAAGAAAGTTCCTCAAGTATCATAGTGAATGTAGGAAACCACTGGTGAACAAAATCTTCATTCAAAGACTTCAAGAAGGCTCTAAAAAGAGAGATAGATCTGATTCCCCGTTAAGTCGCCTCCATGGACCTGGTAGGCCGTCAAGTAATGATGCTTCAGAAAGGCACAAAAGGTACAAAGTTCAGGCTAAAGAAAAGGTGTGTCTCTTTAATCCATGTTCATTTTGTCACAAAACATCTGATGAGGAACCATTGCATCAAGTATACTCTGACAATATGGGGGACACATTGCTGCAGATCAAGCTGAAAACAACATCAGACCAAGTTAGAGCTTGTGTTTCTGATCTAATGGACTCTGGTGATGCTTCTGCCTTTGAAAAACACTACCATAGAAAATGTCTCAGGTCAGCACAACGTACTTGTATTGTTGAAAGTGAGAGCAATGCATCATTGATCCAATCACTTTGTGATGAGGAGCTAATAATGCTGGCTAAGAATTCACTGAATGATGGATGTGATTCTATGGACATGACAGAACTGAATGATGCTTATATATCACTCCTAAAGCGATACCAAAGTGATGTCAATGAGAACTACAAAAAACACCTGAAAAAGATTATTACAGAGCGCTTGCCAAGTGTTCAGATAATCAAGTCAACAAGGAAAAATGAACCTGATAAGCTTGTACTTTCCAAAAGTGTAAGTAAGGCTATTGATGTGCATCTAGATGACAATGACACTGCTACAAAGTTAAAGAATCTGGCTTGTGATCTGCGAAATGAGCTGCTGAACTACCGGAATTGGACATTTGATGGAGACTTTGACAACTTTGAGAATCCTCCAATGGTTCAGTTCTTTCTTACACAAGTCCTGTTTGGTGGCCATTCATATTCACTCACAGGTAAAAGAAAGCAGGAAATACAAAAAACTGTAGATGTTTACTTGTCAGTTGCTAGTACAAAATCTAAAAACAGTTAGGCAGTTAACACACAAGGCAAAGAAGGACCTGGGCTTCAAGCAGACCACCCAGACACCCCTATCAATAGGATTGCCCCTTTCTATTCACTCTGCAACGCGTAACAAAGATTTAGTGAGCAGCCTGTCATCTCTGAACATTGGTTGTGAATACAGGGCCATTCTAGATCTAGAAAAGCGTGTTGAACAAGGTGTTCTCCAGCGAATGAGTGAGACAGGGGGATTTTGCATGCCTGACTTCGTGAAAAAAGATGTCAATGTATGGTTTGCAGTGGATAACATTGACCTACTGGAGGATACACCAACTGGACAAAACACATTTCATGGCACTGTTATAGTGATGAACCAAAGAGCAACAGACGGGAATCCAGTCAACACTCCTCTTGTGATTCCTGATGACCTGAAAGCCTCTACCCCACTGTCACTAAAGGTTAACTACCTTGAGGAACCACAGGTTAAAACCACAGGTTGCCATTTTGAAAACTTCAAACTTGGACAGCGGGTAGAATGCATAACAAATGACGACACTGAAACCTGGATGGTGGCTAACTGTCTCTCAAACAACTCACCTGTTGACAAAGATGCTGAAAGCAATCTAACAGAATCGTGTGTTCAGCAGGAAGGTATTCTTTCTCTTCATGAAAGAAAATCATCAATGAAAAAAACTGACAAAGGAGGATGTCATGCCTACTTGAGTGCAACACAGTCACTTCTACTTACAAAGTCTTCCCAGAACACCATCTGCAAAACTAACACTGAGGTAGTGGCTCCACTGTTTAGGACTTCACCAACAGACTACAGAACATTGTACACTGTACTGATGTTGACTCAGAACATTTCAGCTCAGTATTTGGGAGGACTGACTTACAGGGTTTGGACCATTAGTGAGAGGAAATATACATTAGTCAAATTCTGTATTTTCTGTAAACAAATAGAAATTAACACTTTTTTTTATTTTGAAATCTTCTCTTCTTTATAAAAATGAATTATAGATTCATCTTATTCTACTGGTACCATAGACACAGAACAGTAAAAAGCACATACTTTCTTCTTAAAAAATACAGGGCAATAATGCAATATGTTGTCAACATTGTAGTACAGGTATACATGATCATAAACTTATTATTAGTTTCATTTGTCACATTTACGATGACTAGATGCCTAATGTTCCACAATTAAAACTGAAAACTATTGCATGTTATTGTTAGATGTAAAAATACAGATATAGTAAAAACATTATAGTGAACTCTAATATGATGAAATTTGGTTGTGGCATGTATCATAATTTACGAGGCGGCCATCTTGGAAAATGGCTTTCTTTATGTCAGTGATCCATTTAACACTTAAAAGGTATTTTATTACACCCATTGGCATCAAAAACATAAACTTAGACATTAAAAATGATACTTTAACTAAACTAAGAAATGAAATAGGGTAATGTTAATAATTAGCGTTGGCCATCTTGGAAAATGGCTTCCTTTATGGCAGGGTCTCGTTTTAGACCCTTAAAAACTATTTCATTGTACTCCTTGGCATCAAAAACATATGTTTCAACCCCAAATTTAATACTAAGACCTCAAGATATTGAATAAAATGCAATGCTTTTGTATCCGGGCGGCCATTTTGGAAAATGGCCTAAAAAACGGGGGTACAAGGGTCAGAAAATTTGAACCCCGTTATTTTTAGTTAACTGGACCCCTAACCATGCCAAATCAACAAAAAATCAATTTTAGCACAAAAATCCGTTAAACAGGGAGCTATCCAAACACTTTTTTATGACAGTGCCACCGGCAGTCTCGTGCGTTCCGACATCGCAAAGGCCCTAAAGCTACCTATTTCAAAGACTAACCAGAATGCCAGTCAAGCCGATGGTACTTCATCCCTATGTGTAATTGGGGAAACCCATTTCACTATCTTGATGGATAATATTAACCTTTCTTTTGAAGGACTTGCTGTTACTAACCTCGATGTAGACATACTAGGTGGAATGCCATTTATGGAAGATAACGACATCTCCATCCGCCCTGCAAAGAAAGAGATCAAATTTGGTGGAAACAAGATATACACGTATAGTAACCCTCCACTAACTCTCAGTCATCATCAAGTGCGTAGAGCCGCAATCATTCGTGCACCAAATCATCCCACTACCATATGGCCTGGAGAAGAACTAGAAGTTTCGTCCCCTCCAGGCAACAATGCCTACTATTTCTTTGAACCAATAACAAGTACATCCAAGGTAAGACGTGTTAAAGTCATGTGGCCAAACCACATAGTTACACAGAAGACCAACGGAAAGATAAAAATTCCTAACAACACATTAATACCACAGGCAATCATCCAAAATGAGCACCTCGGTCAAGCAATTCCCCTTGTCACACCAGAAAGCATAGACATAACTCTTCATGTTCCATCTGCTGACATCCAGGTGTATACAACACAAGTAAGCTGACAACCCATCGTCGAGTCCTACTCTAAAAGCATAGCCATAGATCCAGACAACATTTTACCCGCAAACATCCAGAAGCAGTTCCATGCACTACATGAAAGATACGATGAAGAATTCAATCCTGTGTTCAAAGGTTATAATGGCAAGGCTGGACCATTTAAGGCAGTCGTGAATATGGGCCCAGTGAAACCTCCTCAAAGAAAGGGCCGTGTACCTCAATATGCTCCTAAAACTTAGAGGAATTACATTCCAAATTTGATGAGTTGCTTCAACTTGGCGTATTCAAGAGACCTGAAGAAATTAGTGTTGTCGCAGAATACATCAACCCATCATTTCTAGTTACTAAGAGGAATGGTATTAGTAATACACTAGTATGTACTAGTAATGTACTAGTATGGGGATGCCAGGCAGCGAAACTGCTTTAGAGGAACTGATGTGTCGGGTTTTAGGCGACTTATTAACAGAGGGCATTGTCACCAAGCTTGCCGATGATCTTTACTGTGGTGCTGATACACCAGAAGACCTACTTGCGAATTGGGGGAGAGTTTTGTTCTTCACAGGATCGCATCATTATACCCCATCAGGTGGTCGATGGTTTGCTGACGTCACTACACATTCAACTTGATCATCCATCTTCTCATCAACTTAAGTGTGTTGTTCAGCGATACTTCTGTACCTTAGACCTCGACAAATCAGTAAGTATAGTGACTCAAAACTGCCATTTTTGTGAGGCTTTAAAGAATACACCCGCACATCTTACAACCCAATCCTCAGAAGATCCCCCAGATGTCATCGGAATATCATTTTCAGCAGATGTTATGCGTCAATGCAGGCAGATAATCATGGTCGTAAGAGAGTGTGTTACATCGTACACAACATCTTGCTTATTAAAGAGTGAAACTCACGATGACCTCCGAGACAGTCTCATTAAGTTATGCTTACCACGTGTACCAATTGATGGTCCTCCAGCTGTCATCAGAACAGACTCTGCTCCAGGATTTAGAGCACTCACAAGTGATGTTCTTCTCAAAAGTTCAAGAATCATAATAGATTCGGGTTGTACCAAAATTGTTAATAAAAACCCTGTGGGGGAACGTGCTATTCAAGAGATGGAGCTCGAAATACTTAGCAGTCACCTGGTTGGGGCATGATTACCCAGAACACACTTGCCTTGCGACAGCTCGCTTAAACACCCGCATACGGGGTAGTGGTTTGTCATCTTGTGAAATACTGTATCAAAGAGACCAATACAACAATGAACAGTTACCAGTGGTGAATCGCACTTTGATTTTGGAGAAGCATTCTAAACGTTTGAGCAATCATACATTTAGTGAAATCTCAAAGGCAGGTGGGAAACCACCCTTGAAGAAAGTTCTTTGTGACGTGGGAGACTTGTTTACCTATATCAAGATGGTAATAAAAACAAGGCTAGAGATCGGCATATGGTTGTGAGTGTGGACCCAAATTTCTATTTGGTAAAGAAATTCACAGGTGCTCAATTAAGAAAGTCTTATTATCGCATAAAGCATGATGAGTGTTACAAAGTACCTGGCACAATGAAAACATTACCCAATGTTCGACTTGAAGTGGATGAAGTGGATAATGATGTAACACCCCAGAACATCTTTCAACATACTTTGCCTACTATACCATCAGAGATATCAGAGCCACAAATGATTACTCCCCAGTCATCTGAACACTTGAACACACCAATACCAGTGTGAGTGTAGATCATATGGGTCCAATGACAATTATTTTGTGAATGAATCCCCAACAGATCTGCATCATGAAAAAGATTCAAGTGTTCCCGTTTACCCGGAGACTACTAATCCCATGTCAATCACTAGTGATTCCACAGAACTTCGTCGTTCTAAGAGGGCATCAAAGCCTCCAGATAGATATGGATGTCCTATGATGTATCGACACTGAACTTGTAATTTACAATTGTGAATATCTATAATTTATTCCAATGTTACACTATGTTACGATAATTGCTATAGCATTGGAATAGTGTTTGTTATATATTATTTGAAGGAAGAGAAAAGAAGCCACGCCAGTGATGGCTACCACAGCGCTGACCATAAACAGAGGCTTGTCAGGCTGTGTACTGTATTGTACTGTATGATATATGTTTATATGTTCATCTATTACTTGATATGTCATTCTGTTATTGGAAACTTACCATGTTGCATGCCTTATGGTTTATCTCAATAAACTACGTTTGATCAAGTTTGGCGCTAAATAGACCACATCACAACACACCACATCACAACATAGCACACCACAACATATCACATCACTGCAGAAAACAATTCTCTACACACCACACCACAACATATTATATTACAACATACCACAACACAAATACCATACTACAACATACACACACACACATACACACACATCCACCACAACATGCCTCATCACAACGTACCCCACCACAACATGCAATACCACAACATACCACACCACAACATGCCACATCACACATAATACAATACAACATGGCATGATGGTAGTAAACTATGTTATGTTCGAGCTATGCATGACGTTTTGTTGTGGGTCTGGATCATTTTTATTCAAATGGTTGATCATACTCTTTGATTTTAGAGGATTGCAGTGTTTTTATTTCAATCTTTATGGTAATCTTATGTAATGATTATTTAATGGATTTTTTCACTTATTTTTTTTCAAAAAATAATCAAATAGTATTTATTCTCAAAATGATCTTATATTCCACCCCAAAAAATACTTTTAACCAGTATTTTATGTTTCATCTCAGCAAAGCCTTGGTCAGAATGGACGTACAGCACTCATGCACGCTGCTGGCTTTGAATCAGACAACACAGAAGTGATTACTCAACTCATCGAGGCTGGAATTTCTGTCAATGCTGTCGCCCAGGATAAGGATAAGATAACAGCACTTCATCAGGCTTTGTGCATTCAGCACAGTGGAAACTGTGAGAACTCTCATTGACCATGGTGCCACTGTAAATATAAAAAATGGCCTTGGTGACACGCCAATTCACATAGCAGCCTACATGGGCAAAGCAGCCACTACGGACTTACTAATCTCCAGGGGAGGCTGATGTACATGCACTTGGTCAGAAAGGATGGACCACTTTAATGATGGGAATACAGAGTGCCACTGATGCTATTGACATTGTGGAGCTGTTAATCAAGGCTGGTGTGGTTGTAAATGCCCAAAGTGGTGAGGCCAGTAATGGTAAAGGCTACAATGTCAGTCTCTTACAGTTGATAGAGAGAACAACTGCCCTTCACTATGCCTGTTTGCTGGGTAAAGTAGATTGTGTCCTCCTTCTCCTTAATCATAGAGCTGACGTCAACATCACAAATGGACAAGGTGATCAGCCGCTACATATGGCTGTTTATAGAAGCAGCATAGAAATCAGTGAAATCCTCATTCAGAAAGGAGCCAAGATAGATGCACAAGGGGCTGATGGAGTCACTAGCCTGTGTCTAGCTGCAATGAAAGGAAGTTCTGACATGGTGAGTTTCCTGCTAGACAATAAGGCAGATGCCAACATTGAAGATCATGATTGCCAGTTACCACTTCATAAATCTGCACAACAAAAAAACCCATTTGTTACTGAAAGATTACTGCCACACACCACCGATATAAACAGCAAAGATGACACAGGTTGTACAGCATTACACCTTGCCAGTAAAGGGTCTCCAGATAATGTCAAGTTCCTGCTCACAAAAGGCTGTGAAGTGGACGTGCAGAATGACCTTGGCAACACAGCAGCTCATATTGCTTCTCAAGCAGGACACTATGAAATTTTAGAACTGTTAAAGATTTCCAGGGCAAATCTTCACATACGGAATAACCATGGAGAAACTGCTGCATTTGCAACATGCTTCAGATTAAACCTGAGGATGGTAGATTACCTGGTCAACTCAGGTTGTGACCCACTTACCACTGACAACATGGGCAGCAGTCTTCTCCATGCAGTCATCCAAAGTGAGTTTCATGCCATGCTTCTCTGTATTGTGTTTGAGCCTTCAAAAGCCGATGAGAAACCATATAAGGTCTTGGGCATGTCAAAATGTCCCTTTGACAGTTAAAGATAAAGAAGATACAGACTTTTAGTTTTGTGTACAGCATTTCCATTGATAGAGCACAGCAACTAATTGAGAATAACAATCATGAAGAACTGAGGCATCTGCAGCCTTTGTTTGTGACCATCATAGACCGGCTTCTCTCCCTTGGCCTTGACATCAATGCCACAGACTACAACCAGCAGACCCCGCTCCACCTGGCGGCAGCTGCTGGCTTCCTCACAGCTGTGGTCTACCTTGTTGAGAAAGGAGCCAATGTCATGGCTCGTGACAAGTTTGGACATATTCCTCTCTTTTTAGGCATGGAACACTCTAATGTCTTCAAATACCTCATGAAAAGATCAGAAGTTGATTTGCTAAAAGACGATTTTGACCAGATAGCACGACTTGCCCACTTCTTGAATCTGCCCAGAGTTCTCAGAAAGTACCATTCCAAATTTGGCAAGAAGATATCACATGAAGCATTTCCTCAGAAGGTGAAGTCACAGTGGCTTACGCTTTCACTAAATGATGATCTGAGCAGAAAAATGCCCATTTGGCTGACCACACTACAGCCCTTGACATATGTGAACCATGATGATATGGTCCATACTGTAACCAGACTCCTCAAAGATTTGGAAAACTACATGAAAAAGGAAGATGAGCAACTTGCATTTGAGGCCCAGCGATGTGGAAGTGAAGAGGAAGGTACCAAGGTGATGGCACGAGATGAGCAGGATGTCCCATGTATTCTGACCAATGTCAGATTTGATATGTTTGAAGAGCCAACGTCACCAGTTCCAGACCTCAATGCATTTGTAGAGCTAGTCTGCAAACGAGAATATCGAAGATCCATGACAAGACTTCTAGATAAAAAAGCACAGACTATCTCCATCCAGACTCTGCAAATATTTTTACAGGGCTGTATCAACATTTCTTGCAAGACCAGAAACTCTTAAAAAGTACCCTCAAATTCAAAGAATTACTGTGAAAGATGTAACAGAGAGAAATCGTCGCATTGCATGTCTGCACATCAGATGGCATGATGATGTCTACCCTCTTTTGGATATCAGCATTGACCTGGTCCCCATGATTGCCCTGCCGGGATGGTGGCCGCACTGGGGCAACCAGTGCCCACTCACCCGGCAGATAGAGTGTGTGGCATTGCCCAAGTGGAAGCTACTCTCAGAGATTGAGATGACCATGATGGAGATAGGCGTGCACAGATGGGGACCTCTTTTCAACATGATGCCGTATCAGATGAAGGAGGGCTATCGTCTAGCAAAAGTGGTCCGTGATAAAGGTGTCTGTCCCATCATTGAGGACTGGCAGCCTGCAAGCTACTTCATGGATTCCTATTTTATAAAACAAGTCATAATTAAAGAATATGCAAAGTGTCTTCAGCACGTTCCTCTTGCTATTTCTGATAATCAAATATTACAGGTTGGTGAGGATGTGACTGAAAACGTACAGATAGGAAAAATGAATTCATCTCTGTTCTGGGCAAAGAAAATCTATGAAGAGCTAGAGAAAGCATTTGATGAGGGTCGGCTAACCACATTCCTCTTTCCTGACTACAACCTGCTAAAAGGACGCCCACTTCCGGCAGTACAAAGGGCCGTGCGTGCCACTACGCCAGGCTGTGCAGGGAGCTCCTCACACCAGAGTCGGTGGAGCATTTTAGGAAGGCGTACATGGGGCTTTAGATGTGTACAACAATGTAGGCACTTCAGAAGACAAGCTGTGTGTCTTACATGGTGAATATGATGATAATATATTGTATATATCAAGTAACACCATTATTTTAGTTGAAAATTATGAGGTTATGTTCAATCAGTCAACAAACAAAACTCAAAGCACTAGAGGATTATAACGTTTTTTCTCGTTTGTGTAATTGTGAGTTGACAATCCCAAGGCATAACAACGAATAACACCGAATCTTTGGGAGTTAAGCACATTAAAGACTTATCTAGTTGACGTCCTCTTCATGTGAAAGTTACAATCTTGGATGTTGTCAAATATTTATTTATTCTTAAATCAGATTTTTACACTTTAGCGAATTCCACCTACGTAGCTCTACGTGCACTGACGAACTGGCAAATTCGTCAGCAAATTTTGAACATGTTCCAATATATTTTGAACGAACATTCAGTTTGGTTAAAGTTTGCTTCAAATAGTTATGCTGCGTCACACGGATCGCAGAACATTCGCACATACAAAGTAACACTTCGTTTGCCTCAGCAACTTGTCGTACCATGCATTTTATTACTACGTTCAATGCCGCCACAATACCCCCAAGTTGACTACGTGACATAATACATGCACATGCGTTGCACGGGTTCGCTCATGATCGCTCAAGTGTAAAGTGGGTTTTAAACAGGACATAACAATAAAGTTCACATTTTTTGAGCTATCGGCAAACGCGTTTGCCTTGTTCAAACGACCTATGACGACATATGACGTCATCACTTGCTGTGAATAAGGCAAAAGCGTTTGCCGAAAGCTCAAAAGGTGAACTTTTATTGTCCTGATTAAGAATAAATAGATATTTGACTATCAGATCCAGGATAAATGAACTTGAATCATACTAATCATGGATTTGCTAATAGGACAAACAAATATTACAAAATTATTTACAAACATTAAGCAAAGAAATGTTTGTAAAACTAATCATACATGTACATGTACTTATGGCTAAGAGCATCGTCGGTTTACATGGCTTGATCACTCAGACTGACTTTACAAGTCCATGTTCATTTCAATGTGTGGGTTAAGAACCGCCTTTTCAGCGGGGAATATTTATTTGCTTTAGTGGTGGTGGTGTCATAATGTAGTTTAGTACTGGGTGCTATTTTGTTAAAGTCAACAAATGATTAATAAACGCATATCAACAGAAATAGTTCTGACAGATTAAATTTAACCTATCATTCCATCAAATTTCAACAGCGTAAGATATATACATATCACGTTTGAACACGAGACGTTATGGACGTAGTGGAAATCTTCATGGATTTTTTATTCCATTTGTAAACGGAAAGAAATTAATTCACCTGCAGGAAGTTAATAATGCATACTTAATATCTACTTTCTGTGACCATGGAGGATGGTTTGATTTTATTATTGA
>CM032665.1:26673710-26713503 GCA_019095985.1 Streblospio benedicti
TATTGATTTCGTCTATTCGTATATTCAGTTATGTCATTTCGTTGGAATTTCATATAGATATACAGAAAGATTGTCATCTCACAAGCAAAAAGCAAATAAAAAAATAATGCAATACAATTTAATACAATACAATGATTTGGTCTTCATTTAGTGTGTGTGTAGGACCCTAGCATAAGTCTAGGCTCATATAGTATTATACGCAAGTAGGAACTGTAAGAATTGACCACGAGATTGGAGTGTCAATGGAAAAATTGAGCATGCTGACGTCTGATTCGTCTCACTTCGTTCAGGTAAATCAGACGTCAGCATGCTCAATTTTCCCATTGACACGACAATCGAGTGGTCATATACCATTCTATCATGACTAAAATCCACACTAAACGAGTGTCTGTTTCGTTTTTTATTTTAAAATAACTCATATCATAACGTTCTCATTGCAAGTCAATTTGTCAACCAGCGTGCTCAATTTTTGGTTTCCACACACACCACTGTATCGCCCACATATAGTTAACAAGTGCCTTTTGAAAAGCTCATTACCATTTGCACGTCGTCTGTGTGAGCTGAGTACACAAGTGACCTTTACTGACAATGGGGAGTTTACTTCATGGGATTAACAAACGATATGTCAAATTACAGTCACTGCACCAGCTACAAACCTTGATCAATCGTGTAACACCCTGTGACAGTTCATAGTTCTAATGGGGCTATTGGATAGTTTCTTTTTTGCATGACATTTACGCGAGCAATGGCATACCACTAGTGGGCTAAATATAATGAGGAATAGGAGATTCTAGGTTTGGATATTCGAATGGGCAAGGGCATGAAAAGCAATTTATCCCCAAACCAGGTTTTGGATTGGTTACAACTATAGATCTACATTCTATCTTGCTCTACCAACCAAGTTCCTACCACTGTATTGACATAGCGGAAGGCAGGTTTTACAACCCTAAGCTTCCATTTGACTATATCACTCGAACTCACGACCCCAAGGTTGTGAGACCAGCAGGATACCATCGTCTCTAACTAATAGAGGACTGTTAAAACGTTACATGGCTGAGCTGTTTGTGGGTTCGAACTCCACCCAAGGAAGAAACGTTTTGGGAGATGTAATTTCTCCAAGACAAAAGATTTGGAGTAAGCATGCAGCTAAGATGCAGTTCATAATTACACATATACACATAACAAATAGGTCAATTATAAACTAAACATCAGATTCTTCCCTTTTGAAACATGCTTGGTGTCCGCCCCGTTAGCCGCCCTTTAAACAGCCATTTTGAATTTCAAAATAGTCGCCATAATATTCCTCCTATATGTAGAATTATGATTATTCCAGATGCAATTACAATCAATATATCATTTCATTGGTAATCGACGCAACTATCAGGAGAAACAGTAGTTTAAAAGCTAACTTCATTAGCATGTACCACCTAATTAGTTTACACAAATAATCATTAGTATAAATAAATGAAGAACTTGCATAAAATTTACTGGGAACACAGCGTATCTAATTGACCATCGCGAAGCAGCAGACAGCACTTATATATGTGTGTCAATGGTAATAAGACAATAAGCTACATTTTTAGAATGATAATTATAGGAAAACAGCGAGTGCCGAGTGGCGGACCAGCAAATTAACTTCCCTAGACAATCAATTAATTGTTGTATTATGGGAATAGATGACAAGCGACATGGCGCCATGTCTAGGACAACATTAACACATATAATCGAGATGAGGGTCACCCATTAATTGGCAGTCTGTTCCATGTGTCGCGGTGCCCGGGTTTCTGCCAACAGTGGACACAGAATTACAGGGTCTGTAATCAGCTGCCGGAAGTGAGCAACAGACACATTTGCCCGCTGACCAGTGGTCATTTGTAGTGACCGCCCGATCCCGCGGCAAGGCCGCCGCCGCCGCCGGCCTTGTTTAGTATTCAGCTGCCAGTTGCAGGTCGCTCCCAATCTGTCCACTTGTTGATGGGCACCTCCGCTGTGCCACTATACGCCCGACATTTTTCCATCATATAATCGCTGTATCTATGCGTTTACAGTCGGCGGTAGATCTCCCGTGCCAAAAATTTTTGTTTTCTAGACGACAGTTCCCGGAATCTTCCATCATTTCCAAGACACCCTCACAATTCCTTAGAAAAAAACACCCCTGCTGATATTTTTTTCACAACAAATTCATAGATTTCACCACAGATGTCCACATCGGGCTAGACATGGACAGATTTATTCATTTCTCTTCGTCCAAATATTGCGTCAATACATTTTATATAAACTTACAGAATTTAATAGTTTATCATATTTTTCACATATACTTTGTCATTAAATATTTTTAGAAATATATGCATTGCAGGTAAGTGATCACAGGTTAGTGATCATTTTCCTAACAATGATTAATATTAGCGTGTTTTAAACATAATGTACACAAAAACAGTGGCGCATATTTTTTCCACTCAGGTTTCCAGCGTTGGCCGTTATGGTTTTATTGTGTTGTCGTTTGTTGTGGGTTGTGTTTTTACGGCATTAGTCATTATTACATCTTGGTCAGAGCTGATTCGCTGATGGAGTCTGCACATATACTTCATGCTGGCCAAAGTGCGATTTTTACACTTTAAGTGCAAATGTACACGTGTTATGGCCTACGATCACCGTGCACAGACGACTTTGCACATATGCATTGTACCTCCCTTCGTGAATGTTGAAATCATGACCCCTTGAGAAACTGAGTGGTGGAAAAGGTGACCCCTATCAGTGGCACATGCCGTATAGGGCGACTATGGAAGTAACTCGCCCCCCCGAAGTTCCAGCATCACCATATCTGTACATGTTAGCCACGTAGGAGACGCAGATTACAACCGCAACAAATACACGATCTGAGACCACGACATTTACACGTCCGACGTGACCCTGTACGTGTGACGTAATGACGTACACAAGAGAACGTCTGTAACGTGTAACGCGCACACACAAATATACGAGGCTACTTCTGATGAAGCCGCCGCCAAAATCAGTTTTCGCCACCGAATTTTTATGTGAACCACAACAACGTAATGCGGTTAGAAACAGACTATAAATATAAACACAGCTTTATTCATAGATTGTGATGCAATAGTCTGTGAATCAAATGACACGTGAAAGAGTAGATTAGATTACAAGAAATTCTTGTCAAAATGTGGAAACAAACAATAGGGCATATTTTGAATAACCTGATTACAATGTTATTTAGATTCGCTGTTCCTAAAATATGCATAAAACATTTGAACATAACGGACTCAGATCTACAAAAAACTTCGTTAGAACACTCTTCACCTGTGATTGTGATCTTTTTGTCAAAGTAAATGAGTCTTACCTCGTCTTGCAACAACAAATTATAATCAAATTAATGGAGAAACCTGTAAAACAACTTTGGATGACCGTGGACTCGAACTTCCGCTGTGCGCAGACATTCTCCGCCACCAAACTGTACCTTCAGCGTGCATTGTGTATATCGAGGTTACCAAAGATTTGTCATTACCATTTGACATGCAAACGTAAGTTCTGTGGTCTGTAATCCATTCTCTCATTTGGCTTAAAAATACGATCCCCTGCTCGGCAGCCCGACAATGATGGGATCCCGGCGACACAGATGAAAGCACTAGACGTGCACGTGAGGTACAGGTCAGAGAGTGAACGCCACTGTGAGTGATAAGCACGTCTACCTCTTGCTTGCGCTATGCGTTATGCTCTCCGGGAAGTTGAGAAAAAAATAGTGTGATCAGAATTTCAATGACCTGGTGCGATAGGTAGAACTAATACGACCACGAATCAGACATTTACACGTACGCTGTGTCTCTCTGTGCATTTCCCAGGCTGTATCATGTAAAGGCGGCAGTGTGAGTGATCAGGCCGTGAAACCCACGATGGACGTCCCACGTTTGACCTGTTTCTTTCTGTACGTCAAACGTTACTGTGTCGCTCACTGAGAGAGCCATGTGCAGGTGATGCGTGCTCATGGACGTCTCTGGACAGCTGGCGATTTTTAGTGCTTTTAGGCTGAGTAGTGATTAACTGTAATGTTAACTAATTTCTAATCTAATTATTCCCCTGAAGTGGACAGTGTGTGTCTAAACAGCTGATATGAATTTTGAGTTATTTTGAATTAATATTGTTCAACTATATCTAAATATCGCAATTTCCATTCAGCCTTCGCAGATAGCGACAAACCACAAAAACTTATATTTTCCAACTTTCCCTAGAGAAATCACAAGAAGCAAGCATCCACTTATATTGTCTGAACTAATCAGCGGTTGATTTAATGAAAACAAATTACATTAAACCAGCCTGCGGCTGGCGACCAAGCCCATAATCACTTTTGTACAAGTGGGAACGGTGAAATTGCTGTTCATGATTATTGAGTAATATTGGAAATATATTGAAAGAAACGTGATTCTTGCTGTTGCTGATGTTGTTGCTGTTGCTGCTGTTGCTGCTGTTGCTGCTGCTGCTGCTGCTGCTGCTGTTGCTGCTGCTGCTGTGACGTAGGAGGCAGTTAAGTAGGTTCCTCATCAATAGATAACTGGTTGAGTGTATGGTCAGTGGTCGGTCTAGCGTTGGCCTCAGACCATTAAATGGATGCTCAATTGTAGATCTATAAACAATTTAAAAATAACTAGGCCCCTCCGCTCTGTTTAGCTTTGAGTGTTGGCAGTAAAGCTTATTTTGTTTTCAGTAGAGTATTTAATTTCCAACTACTGAGGAGAAAAATCGTATGTTCATAACCACCCTACCGCCTGAAATGCTCTCTAGTCCAGCCCAATTCTACATTTATACATGACTGGCTAACAACTTACCATTTACACTAAATGTTCAACTACAGTAGAACCTCTCTATTGGGACCACCCGGGGGACCAGTGTTAGGTTGTCTCAATAGAGAGGTGGTCTTTATGCAGAGGTCAGGTTTGGTAGCTTAGAGAGGTGGTCTTAATTTTGCTTAGATATACATATATGGTTTGCCAGCAGCATCCGGCAGTACGGAGAAGCGCACGAGGACGTCATGACCGGAAAGGCGTGATTAGGGACGGTGCAATATTTACCAGGCAGAGGGGACCGGTGCATTTGGTAGGGGGACAGGTACTTTTTCAAGGTGCAAAGAAGGGGGGCCGGATGATTTTTCATTCTCGTTGGGCATGGAACACGTTCTTTTTTTTCAGCTGCTGCAATACCACTTCGACGTGAGCGAATCGGTACAAATCAATCACGCCAATATTCATGGGAGGGGACGCAGACTTTTTTATGTATAGAGGTTATGGAGCATCAGTTTTTTTCCATCACATCAGCAGGAAAAAAGACCTTTTTTCAGACAAGTTTTTCGATATGCAGCGGTCCCCCCGCCTGGTAAATATTGCACCGTCCCTTATCATCGTGCCACGTGGCAGTAGCAGAAATACGCGCCTCGTCACAGGCTTCCGCAGTAATGACCGGTCACTCTCACCAAGGGCGGAGAGATGACCAGTCCGCTAGTGATAACCAGGTTAATTGCTGATTCACCACCAGGACTGACATTCTCAAAACTTTGTTTCAGATCACACTTACGTATAATTCACGCATAAACTACGTAACTCTTATACTGTAATCCGCGAGGTTCCGTGTGTGTCAGTACTGATCTGTGTGTGTGTTGTGTGTGGGGTGTGTGTGTGTGTGTGTGTGTGTGTGTGTGTGTGTGTGTGTGTGTGTGTGTGTGACAGCAGCGTAAGTGAGAGGGCGCAGGGCGATACTGGTAAACAAAATCATGGAGATGCAAAAAGCCCCTACGACTGATTCAAAGGAGGGGCCAATGATGTCAATTTTGCAAATGTACCATTCTGTAGCAGATACACAGCAGGTCTGTCTCAGAACTCGCTATCAAACTGAGCACGGTGACCCCAGCAGACAGACTGGTCAACATGCCAATGGAGTGTGATTATGTCCTATCACCGAGTCCTCGAGTGCGGCCCCTCGTCCGGCCTGGTGACCAAGGTCTGCGGCTCGAGGTGATAGGGGAGCTGAGATACAACATGTTCATACTCCCACCCACATCCCATCTGGTCGATTTCCTTTCTTTCACTACTGCATCGTGTGTGACTCGCCCAGCTTTAACCTCTCAACAATCTGTCCTCATGTGGGATTCGAGCCCACGACCTCTGAGTTGAGATGATAACTGACCAAGTATGTAGACTGGGTGGGGTTACAGACATAAATGTTCATCCGTGTAACCTTTTAACACCCTGCTGCTTGCGATCATGGTATCATTCTTATCTCACAACCTTATCTCACAACCTTGGGGTCGTGAGTTCGAGTTGCGTCAGGGCCACTTGATATAGTCAAATGGAAGCTGTGTCTTCAGCTATGGCAATACAGTGGCAGGAGCTTGTAGGAGAGAAAATAGAATTGTATTCACAAGCAAACTTGGGGAAAATAAACATACAGTTGTACATCTAATAGGACGCCATATCTTTGGTTCAATTCCTCTCTGAACTACTCCTGTGCATGTACTACCTGCCTTCATTATGTTTACAACCTGCCGGCTATGGCAATTCAGCAATAAACAATTCATGCACAAAACTGAAATCTTTCAGACTTTTGCTGATGATTGACAAACATGCAATGTCACGAGCAAACCCTTATAAAACTGCTTTAGCTCATTATTTTGAAGGCAATTATACTTGGCTCTATTTAATACATTCTAGAAGGCACCATGTCTACCGTTCACATATAGTTAAGTGCGCACCTCATTTATCACTCTTTTTCATGAAATTTCATTGGTTATCATGATCCAGAAGTATCCGATAACCCGGAGAGGGTTATCACCTCTCTTCGAAGAGGGGTGATACCATGATTATAATGCTTGTACTCAGCGGACTACTTTTTCACATTTTTTAAATCAGTGTTGTAATTGTTTAGAAAAGAATGATAAATACAAAAAACCGGGTTCTCTAATATGTTTTCCCCAAGTTTGCTTGTGGATACAATTATATTCTCTCTC
Organism: Streblospio benedicti; assembly: GCA_019095985.1. Lineage (NCBI taxonomy): Eukaryota > Metazoa > Annelida > Polychaeta > Spionida > Spionidae > Streblospio > Streblospio benedicti. The sequence goes on from CM032665.1 coordinate 26,680,714, forward strand.
TCTCTTCTATGGCAAGCACGCTCCTACCCACTATGTTGACACAGCTGAAGACACATCTTCCATTTGGCATGCATTATTTTATCAGGATTAGTTCTTATGACCCAATAACTTACTCAATAACATATTTCATGTTACACAGCGAACCCGGTTTTGTCTATGAATCAGCCCAGATGAGCGACCCCTTTCCCCATATATTTTGCTTTCACATTGATTGTTTACGACAATGAATTCGCTATCATCACCCATAGATTATCACCCAGATTATCCCGCTAATTTTGCTACGATTTCCCGGAAGCCGAGTGAGCAGCTGTCATGGCCGCTGACGTGGTGCGCCACGGGACTCGACACGAGTGATACACGTTACCTTGGTTCAATAAACACCCTTCAATGAAGCGTGTGACGTAAGATCCCGGGCGTAAGATGCGTCAGCCACGTGCTTCCGGAGGCAAGTAAACAGAACTCACCCCCCTGTTAATGAAGGGAAAGTTGCCGTACTTTGACACAATATCTATGTGCTTGAAGTTGAGCGCCACAGGTAGATCTGGAAGATGGAGACCAATGAGCCCTGTTTAGTTTCATCACACATTGCGCTGTGTCCTGTCGGCCATGTTGGACGCCGCCATCTTGAGCATTACGTAACCCACTGCTGGGCACCGCAGTCCCTAAACCAACCAGAAACCTGCAGACCCCGAGTCGGCGGCCCAGTCTCAGAGTATATGGACCCGTGAGCGGGACATGGCGGATTCGATTCCCAGTTGGACCTGACGATACGTGTTGAGCAGAGCTTAATTCCCTACCTGGCGGCACATCGCTCAGGTAGCAAGTGTTGTGTGACAAACTACGTGTTCAATACAGCGGAAACCCCACTGGAGACCATTCCTCTAACGAGAACAACTCTGTATTACAAGACCACTGTTCACGCATCCAAGATTTCATAAAGTAACAGCCATGCACTTGCATACACTCTCTCCTTGACTGGTTGATAGAGAGGTTCTCGTGACGTCATGCCACAGTAAGCTCGAAATTTTATAAAGCCATACGAAGCAGGACGAGGGGAAACAGCAACAAGTAATGAGACCAGAGAGACCTGTGTGGCTTCAGGAGAACTCTGCAAGACAACTGCCGTCTGAGCCATGGTTGTTAACCTGGTTCCGGTGGCAGAGTGGACAAGTGAGTTAGTCTGAACTGGCGATTTGGTGCCGCATGGTCGTGGGCGCGAACCCCACCAGAGACTGTGTGCTATAGTCCTAACTTGATATGGAGTCATAAGTTTATTTTGTTAACAATTACATATAGTCATATATTCCGAAGTTCAATGAATCAAAATCATTTCAAACACGTGTTCAATGGTGAGCATCATCACTGTTATGACCCCCCACTCCCCTCCCATTTAGACTACCTCTACCTCTCTACGAGTCTATGAAGACCACGTCTGTAAAATTACCTTTTTCTATAAGAATCCCAATTTTCTTACTTTCAAACCATCATATTACCAGCTGAAAAAAGTATTCAGTTGGAATGTTATTTATGGAGATGTATTATATGCCCGCCCGTCTCCTCTATCACTGTACCCCACTCAGTGACACCTGCTCACCACACAGTGTGGACCCACGAAGTGTGGCAGTGACATTGAAACTATCCTATATTCATAGTGGAGTAACATTAATTAAAAACCTATAGACCTACATACGGCGGCTCATTTGTGCCACTCCGCCACGTAATTAACCTTTTGTAAAAGTTGTGCGGTCACAGGCTATTTGCGGCCGCGACAAATCCGCGTTTAAACGCTATTTATATAAAGAGTTGTACTAGGGTGTGGTGTGCCCCAGTCTCTGCTTGTAGGAGAACTTTGAAACGCTCCTAAATGTCTGTAAACAGTTACTCTCCAATTAATGACGCTGCACGTTATTACAGCAGCAGGCGGCGCTGAGCAGCGAACGACAGCGCACTAGTCTACTCGCGGTCTCGTGTTGTATCAGACACCGAGGGAGAGTTAGCACATGGAGGCTGTTATGGTGGTGGCTTATTGCTAAAAAAATTACACACCTCCTTCTTGGTTGTGAGTACGAAACAAAGTGTGTTCATAATAATTCTATTTTTTGTCTGCAAAGGATACTGTTGTGTTGAAAATGTGTTCATATTACTACTATCTTGTATTTGGAATCTGTGGAACATTTGGACTTTTGCATTGATTTAGGAAGATCTGACCAAAGAGGAAATTAACAAAAATATGATAAACAAACTAGATATTGCGATTGGAATATCAGTGTGGATTATCAGTGGATTTTGTGACTTGATACCATTAGTTTAGGTAAGTGCTGACTATTTAACTTCTTTGTTCATATCTCCCGCACATTACACAACTGTTAATTGCATTAAAGACAATTAAGTAATATCACTGAAGAGGTTACTTGCTGATTCTAGCCATTGCGCCACCAGAAGATTTAGCATATTTTACAATGATACACCAGAAACTGTTTCTGTATCAGCAAATCATGCATCAAATCTCTGATAAAGAAGGGAGAGCGTAAGGCATTAGATCTATTTGGACAGTCTTACCAATGTGGCTATAGCCACTGAATGCGGCTTTAATGGGTTTATAATGTGTGTTTGCAGATCGGCTCATATCTCACTGCCTGGAGAGAGTCCAGTATATGGGGCTGATTCCAACCTTCAGTGGCTAAACACTTAAATCATGATTTATATTTATCCTAAAGTGTGGTGATTTGGGGATACAGGATATTGTCTCATTTGATTTGATTTTCTTCTACTGCTGCTGTGTTAAGTTCTAAAATTGCTCAAACATATGGAAATACCCGTTGCTCCAAAAAGTGTTGATTTGCGGATAAACATAGTAAATATTGTTGCCATGAATGTTTGGACCAACAGGTATTTTTTATATTTTTTAGCAATCTTAGAAGGTAACACAGCAGCAATAGAAGAAAATCAACTCATAAGTTATTGACTGAAGCCTGGGATAAAACCTAAACTAATATATCTCACATACTCAAAACCAATAAGTTCTTGTAAACTTCAGCCTACTTCAGCCTACTTAAAAAAAAAACAAAAAAACAAAAAAAAAAAACCACTAAATTATCCCAAATTGCTGCCCGAGCAGCGACAGTGAGTGCGAGCATGTACTCAATTACGGCGCTTAATTGCAATTAACCTGCTCCCATTCGAAATGTCTCCTTTAATTAGCCGCTTGAATCAATATCATAAATAGATTTCTCATATTTAATCTCGGTATCAAATATCGTGAGTCTTCTGTGACATTGATACGGCGTGTAATTAAAGATATGGCCACGCGGGTTTGATAAATCGGCTGGAAATTAACATAGGCCATGTCAACTTGTGCGGACTCATTAAGGGACCGTTCAGTATTAAGACAGGGTGGGGTAGGAGGATTTTAGGGTGGGCCATGAACTTTTGTCCCAATGTTTGCTGGGGGGGGGGGGGATATCTGTTTTCACACACTTTTGAGGGGGGCTATCAATTTTTCCATAGAAAATTTACCCCTATTTTTGAGATTGTGTACTAAAATTTATTGTTTTTTTATATTATGGATATCAATCAAATAGGATTTGAGTTAGCTTACAATGAATGCGTATATTGCAGGGGGGGGGGGTGTCATCAGTTTCTGTCACATGAAATCAATTAGTATTTTTGGAAAATCCTCTCACCTCACCCTGTCATAAATACTGAAGAGTCTCTAAGTCACAAAACTAGAACACTCTATCATGACTAGTATGTAGCAGCATTGTACTTGACGTATATACTAACTTTATATCTGTTAGTTTTATGCTTGCATGTTAGTTTGTCATTGGTGCTGAGATATCTGTCCATGGTGACTCTCGTATCTATCTGTATAATTACACTGACAACTGGATCAAATACAGTAGGGTTATAGTTGAGTTTTTTTTTGTTTGTTTTTTTTTTGTTGTTTTTTTAACATGAATGGTACTTTTTAGTACATTCAGAACCAAGTAGGCTCCATCAGAGTTTTACTACTTGGCCTGGGCGGGGATCAAATACAGTAGTAATACAGTAGAGTCTCTCTATCAGGACCACCAGCTTAGTGACCAGTGTTAGGTGGTCGCAGTGCGGAGGTTCATTTTCGTATCTTTATGAAGGTTTGGGAATGTGAAAAGTGGTCTTCTTGAAGAGGCTGTCTCAATGGAGAGGTGGTCTTAAGTAGAGGTTCTACTGTGCATTGGAGTGGTAGTTGCATTGTTTGCTTGTTACTTTGTCATGTGTTCTGAGGATGTGTCCGTGGCTGACCCATACGTCAGTCTGTATAATTATACATAATTACATTTGATCAAATCGCCATTATTCCCCTGTAGTTGAACATGTCTGGATTCTCTTATTTACTCTTTTTTCCCTATCTAAATTGATCAAGCAGTGGATTGCATGACTATAAGTGTCTGGTTACACAACTCATGTTGGCGTCTAATTGCAACCAGCTGAAGTCATCAGAGAATCCATCAATAAGCAATAGCGGGACTTTCGTGAATGCGAAGTCAGACTGAGCCTTGTGTTAGGACACGTCCTCATTAATAATGTAAACACAGGATATTAGAACACAGGCCTCACGAATAGGAACACTGGTGGATACAGAAATGTGGCCAATTTTGGAGGTGCCACCCTTTGTTAAGAGAGGTGTCCACTTGGCGAGGGTGTTTTGTGTACGTGCTATGGTTCATAAACTATCAAGGCCACCTCTGTAATAAGACCGCTTCTACAGTATTCTATAACATAAAGCTAAACTTGCTGAGACCACCAGAGGCGACTGCGGTCTCTTTACGGCGGCTCCACTGTCCTGACCCTGGCCGGACAGCAATTACGCCGCCGCCGCCGCCAAACAGCGGTGAAATCAGCACGGCATTAACTGTCTGGTGAGCGAGGCCAAAGTACAGGCGGCCGCTGTTATCTCTGATCTCACGGTGCTCAATGTGTGTCCAGTGACAGTGTGTTGGCGTTGATGAGTTATCACATGCTAGACGTGCCACATTATGACACGTCAGGCACTACACGTGCCTGGGTCGTACCACACGCGCTAGACGCGCCACACCGCTACGTCAGACGCCGCTCTCCTGTGTCCAGCAACACGCTGTACGTCTGGCGTAAACCACGTGCGTGAATCGGCTGGGGCGTGGATTCACTCAACACCCACCGACACCTGACCGCGACTCATGTTCATGTTCAGATTGGAGTTTCGTAGCCTACACCAGTAGCTTTTTCTCTGTGCTATATTTGTATATCCAATATTAAACAAGGCCTAGTATACAGTTTTTAAATTTGCTTAAGCTCTTCAGCTCTAAAGAGCCCTAATCCTAACAGTAGACAATACAGACGTATTTACGATAGCAGCAATCCAGCTATTTCAATCAGATTCACAACACGCAATCGGCAGTAAGCCTGAGTACGGTATGGTTTCAACAATCACATTTGGTTCGAACCTTATCTAATGAGGCCAGCGTGCGGCATGGCGCTGAAAATAGGCTCACGTTCGTTATTAGGTTGTCAGTACAGGAGAGACTCTAGAGAAGTGGTCTCTGTATGGAGATCTCAACAAGTCTGTGCTTGTCTCTTTAAGAGGATTTGACACAATTGGTCTTATAATGACACATGTCACATGACACATGTTACAGAGGTGGTCTCCGCATAGAAGTGGGGCTGCACCATGGCAGCCCTCGTGCTGCTGTATTCACGGTGCCCTGTCAGCAGACTGCACTGTACACCACGTCTCATCTGGGTTTCATGTTTCACTTTCTACGTAGCCAGGATTGCAAAACAGAGGAGGCAAAGAAGTTTGGCGAGGGTGCAGTCAATTCCCGTAGCCTTGCAGTTGTTCTAGACTGGATTTGGCGCACCCCCACCCCAATATATTTGTTTCTATTAATTAGCCTCTGAGGTCCAGAAATAAAACACAGTTATTGATTAAGAAAGCAAAAATTACATATGTTAAAAATAAAAGAGTATGTTTGTCAAGCATGAATACAGATGCTTTTCAAATTTGTATCCAGTTTGATTTACGTGACAATTATATATTTTTTGGAGCATACAAAACAAATATCTTAACTCTCAGTTTCATTCAGAGTTTGAGAAAAAAAAAACTCCCCCAAAAAACAGAGGAGGCAGTTGCCTCCCCTGCCTCATATGTAGCTACGGCCCTGACCGATCTAATGTTGTTCTGGCACCATGCATGTAGAACTCAGCATGACGTCCATGTAAGTGTCCGCCGTTCCGCCACAATACACCAGTTCGCGTATCTGCGACAGAAAACCCAAATCACGTGACTTTTACAATGCATTGTGGGAATTATCTATCCACACTGATTGGTACTCAATCATTTCCATATCTATCACAGGGTCTGCTTGATCGAGACTCCCAGGCGGAGAAAATGGCCTATTTCAATGAGCAAACAAGTGCATGACAGCCACATTTTCCACATGTCCCAATAGACGCGTACCCTGGGACAGATTTTGAGGAGCGGGGACCCCCTGTATGGCCGCGACTCCATTATCTCATTTGGCTGTTTCTCTTTCAGCCTGACTCATGACTCTGGTTTTATGATGAGATTCATCTCACGACATTAAATAGTGAGCGTGCATTCGTGCTGGCCGCTCCTCTGGCTGTTAGTGGTTTATTTATGCATGTGTGTGAATTTTATTACACGTTAATACTTCAAGATAAATTGAGATTCATCTCACCCCATTGAATAAGGCAGGTATATGTGCTCCGTATGCGCTCGTCTCGCTGTTATGCGTTGATGGGAAACGTATTACATTTTAATGCTTCAAGATGAATTGCTGGTGGAAAACCATATTTCCATTTTCTCTGACTATGGATATTTCTTTTACAGTCACTTTTCTTTTCTTCTTTTTTTTTGGCGTGGGTGAAAATATAATGTTGAAGTCATGTTACTGCCGCCTCACAGACATAAGGCTTGAAGTCGCCGTAATAAACTGAATTGTGGCCTGCAGAAAACGGTGACATAATGGAAGGAGAGACCGAGAGAGTCACTGACCCCTATTGCGGAGGTGAGTCGTCACCTGTGATCAGAAGGTCGTGAGTTTGAGCCCTGGTCTAGTAGCTAGTAGTGGGTGTTGAGCAAACCTATCCATGCAGTTCTGTGGCACTTACACGTCAACTGGGTGCGGTTGTTAAACATGTAAGTCCAGTCAAAGCTGGGTTACTGCCACCGAGTATCAACCAGCGGAAATCGTTCCGCAGAAAAGCCTGTTGTTCTTCTGTCTGTGGGGAGACGCCACTCGTCTGCTCCCGAACGTCACGCGTGCTGGTAACATTAACATTCAAGCAGAAAAAGTGATATCTTACGTCGAACGTAAATCGTTCCTCAGAAGAGCCTGGTAAACACTAGTCTCGATCAACCAGACTCTGTAATGGCGGGGCTCATCTCATGCAATACAGAGTCTGGCTGAACGAGACTGGTAAACACAGCCGAGTGTGAGAACGTGAGCAGATGGAAGCGGACACTCAGGTGTAAAGAGGGTTAAGAGACAACCTCTATGAGACGACCACTTGTCGAGGGAGTCTGCCTGGATGGACCTCCGTTCATAGAGGAGCTGTAGATAGCTTGGCGTGTCCGCGTTGCGTGCCCTACAACAGCTGCCCCCCCCCGCCACCGGGGATGCTGCTATGATGGCCAATAAGCCGTGTTGGGGAAGAGCAGGCTACAGGAACACGTCTATAACAACAAACTCACTCAGTCACCAACGTCTACAATACCAGGACTGATTCGGCTGTGTCTGTATTCTGCCAGCACCCCCCCCCCCCACCCACACACAGACGTCGTAAAGCCGCTCCACCCTGATGCAGGTTGTAGTTAGCCGCGTGTCATGTCCAAAATCAGTGGGTGGCGTGCACCGCTTAAGTCCATGGTTAACAGACCTGCTGAACGGCCACGGAGGTTGGTCTCTGTGTTTATCAATGTCAATACCGTGATATACATTCATTATACGAGGCACATTTACAAACAAACAATACCACTGTGCGTCAAGCGCCCACCTCTCTGCTACCACCATTGGTTGGTCCTGAGAGAGAGCTGCACCCCCTTCCCACACACACAAAGAGCCCAGAAGTAGCGACCCCAATGAGCTGTAACCCAATAACGGAAACCTACAGCACATTGGCAGGCGTCTAATTTAGCCCACACCTCGTGCACGGCTCGTATTACGTGGCGTTTCACAGTAAAGCTTCATTAGGATTTTGCTGCTCAATTAACTAGAACATTAAAGCCAAAAATAGACCCCGCCATTTTACAAGGAATGCAGTGAAAGCTCTTTACAGAACTTTAAAACCACTAATTATAACCATTCTGTGGCACGGTGGCTTCCGTAACGCAAGTGTTACAGTCAACTTGCAAATGTCGGCCAACGTCCAGTCTGAAGCAATGCTTATGGTCTTGTTCAAGTTTTATGGATGAGTACGATATATTGCGCACATAACTGCTTCTCTTTCATGTTTAAGCCATTACATAAAAATAAATAAGGATATTAATCATCAACGTTATTTTTAACAAGTGACACTTTCTGCACTCAATTTATAGTTCATGTTTCAGAAGATAAAAGCTCCACATCTAACCACTGCAATCATCTTCCTACATTTGAGGTATAAAATATTCAGAGAGCATTTATACAGATATCATCAGATGCATCAGATGGCTTTCATACTTGAAATCTGTTTTATATATTCTGTTAGGTGCACTTATTAGAATTGTATATGCCATTTCATGTAGTAGCACCATTTCTCTATCAAATCGACCACCATTTTAAGGTAGATATACATGTGTGTACCTCCATGCATGCGTATTTTTATAGATCTTTAAGTGGTATACGCGAGCTGCATGCGGGCTACCAGGCTTGTTGCCCCAGCATCAGTGAGAAGCCACAGGAGGTCCGTCAATCTGACCTGGTGGTGGCCTGATACCAGTCAACCATATTCAAACCTTCTGGATATCGTTGAGGTCCGTAAGTACCTCGTAGGTTCTATTTACAGGTGCAGAACAACAAAAAGCTTACATAAAAATCGGGGGTCTTAGATATTTTGTCATCTCAAAATCGGGGGTCTTTCTGCTGAGTATATATACCCAACCCGAATGATGAAGAGCCCCCCCTTTTCCCCGGGGTTCAATACTTGCCATTTCCACATGTCCCAAACAGACGTGTATATTGGGCACATTTTGAGGTGGACCCCCGGTAGGGTCGAGTCTGCATTATCTCATTTGGCTGTTTCTATTTCACCCTGACTCATGACTCTGGTTTTATGATGAGATTCACATTAAATAGTGAGCATTGTGTGGATATACGAGAACGGGTTACACACTAACTAGGCGAATTGTTGCTGGAGAAGAAGTTTGTAAGCCTCGTTAAAAGGCGTGTCCCGTGTAGAGGGCAGTCACCTTTCTGCACGTAAAAGAACTCGCAAAAGAACTGCTGCGGTAGTTTCGTGAGACAAGTACCTCAATATACAAAAGAGGCCTTCATTTGTCCTGGCTTTTGCACTAACACCGCACCATCCACACAGCCACACAAACATCAATTGTCTCGAGTTACAATCACCATCCATTCTAATTCTGTGCCCAATCTCCTCCGAATACGTCACGTGACCAAGTGCAATTCCACCCGGAGTGTCCGATGTCTGACTATGTCTGTATACAGGGCGCCGCTGTCTCTGTCATGTAACACTGTGTCTGTCTGGTAAAACCGGACCTGGAGTGGTCTTATTTGAGAGGTGGTCTTTTTGTGAAGGTTTGGGAGTGCAATCTACCTTATCGTATTCCCAGTTGTGGCCTTGATTGGATGCTTGACTGTATGCATTAGAGGCTCTCATAGAATGGGGCCTTTTTAATGCATCTGCCCCTAAGGAGGTGTCTAACATCTATCAATAAACAGATGACACCTCGCTGTGGCTTGTTGTTTTGCTGCAGCTTCACAGAGCTTTCTTGAGGCTTGTAGTCGCCGTATAAACTGATGCAATAATGGAAGGAGTGCACTTGTCAAGCATTGCCACTGACATCGCTATTTGTGACTGTATTCTGTCAGCGCTCCGCTGCCACCGTTCAGGCAGCTCTACTAATTACTCGTCGCCGTGATGCGGGTTGTAATTAGCTGTCTTGTCATGTCCAAATTAGTGGGCGAGGTTCACCACTTGAGTCTATGGCGCTACTTATGGAGGTTTTTAACACTGCTGGCCACGCAGAGTGTTCTCGTTTGTGTAATCGTGAGGAGGATTCCCTGCATTTGTACTGTATCAATGTCAATAATATGATTTACATTCATTTTATGAGATACAATTACAAACAAACAAGACCACCGTGCACCTCTGTCAAGCAACCACCTCTCTGCTACCACCACTCGGGTAGTCGTCACAGAGAGCTGCCCCCCCCCCCCCCCGCCCCAGACACAGAGCACAGAAGTAGCGACACAGCGACCCCAATGCGCTGTAACCCAATAACGAAACCTACAGCAGATTGGCGGCCGCCTAATGCCATATAAGCCACACCGCGTGCTTGTCAGCAGACGGTATTTTACTGCAGTGTCTCGCTCGGTGCGAGATATTAATTTCAGTGTTACGTTTTAACGACATACGTGTAATGACGTACGTTATGGCCAGTACACGTTCAACGTTCCACCAAAATAATACATTTTTCACTTGAAGAGCATCGATGATACGAAAATTGGTGATTTAGATACCTTTTTAACTATATAATCTGTTTGCATATAATATGGTACGAGCAGTTCCAAGAACTTTTTATACTATGTAATTCCAGTGATGAGCCGGAACCGGCTGTTACCAGCTGTCGGACTTGAGTACCACCAATTGTCCCAGCGAACAACACTTGAATGACGACTCTAAACTACCACAGTTCCATAATATATACTCTGTCTGGGTGCAACAATCAAGTGACATATGACATGTCACTAAGACCATTGTTGCACCCAAACAGCGTATTATCATAGTGTATACAGACTCCTTCGCCCACTTCTTTAAAGTTCTAATTTATAACATTATCAAACTGAAGCCTACAACCTTAACCCCTGTTGCAGCACTCCCTGCAGAGCCTTGTTTCGTATGACACAGTTTTTCGTAGAAAAGCTTCATTAGGGTTTTGCTGCTGAATTAACAAGAATATAATCAACCAAAAATAGACCCCGCCATTTTCAAGGAGTGTAGTGAAAGTGTTTTTACAGGACATCACATGGCGTATAAGGGATGATGTACATTTTTTGCACGCTCAACAAAATTGGAACATTGTTCTCTTTTTTCCTTAACCCCCACCTCACCCCCAAAAGATAAAATAACGAAATGAAATAAAATAAGTGGAAATATCAAATGTGCCTTATAATCAAACAATATCTACACGTGTTTCGCGGTGATTCAGGGCAGAACCTTCGCTCCTGGTTGTGTTTTAGGCTACCAGTGAACAGCCGACTGCCAACCTACGGTCATAGTGTGACTGGTGAGAGACACACAGAGACCACCTCTGTATTGAGACCACTTGGGGCGAGTCTCAGAGTATAGAGAGGTCCCACTGTGTAAGGTTACTGTGTCATTTGCGTGGGCTGTGATAAAACATGTAATCTCCTCCACCACCCTAAAAATACCTTACTGATGTCTTACATATTATGCTTGAGATGAAATGAAACTAACCTCAAGTTAGCAGGAACTTCCAGACAAGCAATATCAAGATATTGAGGTTCTACTGGACTTTGGTTTACATGGTTTTTACTGTCCTATTCAAACATCATGCAGCATGTTTTCTTGTGCTGGATGATCAACAAAGCGGAAAATGTGCATTTGATATTACAAGGCGCAAAAAGAGGCAATAAAATAGATCAGTTCAGACAGGATAAATGTAACTCTATTCATTAAGGCCAGTTTGAATATAAATATAACATTCAAACCTGGTGCTGTAACTGTTAAGTCACACAAATATCTCCAAATGGCGCTTATTGTGAACATGATAATACTTGCAGTGTGTATGTTTCATGTGAATTGTAGAGATATTGGCAGGTCCAGTGTAAAGCATATGATGATGCACAAGAGAAGCATTCCAGATAGTGTCAAGGATTACTTCTCCTGTTATGATGAGTTTGTGGGTCTGTATCAAGATAACGTTCTTACATACCGTGGTGTTTGTAAATCCAGACGCAAACTGATGATATGTAAGGAAATAGTGAAAAAGGCGCATCCAAGAGTAGGGGACGACTTTATAAAAGGATATCAGAATGTAGACGAGAAGGTAGCTGATTTCTGGTGCACGTACAACACGACCCACCACCGACCCCATGAACCCTTCATCAACATGGCCGACATGTACCGCAAGTTTTACCAGTGTCCATATGTGCAGGAGATCATGCTAACACATGAGGATTATTCACCACGAGTCAAACTTTGCCGGATGAGAGCTATGCTAGGGAAAGCTATCCTGAAGTACACTGGTGGGTATGGACTGAGTCTTTGGCAGCCGCGCCATCAGTACAGCGACCCTCAGGACCCTGTATACAAGGCACTCAGTGCCGGATACTGTGATGAGCATAAGTATCGGACATACAAGACTGACAACATCATGAGCAGATACTGCGTGGTTGCCAAAAATATATCCATTGATCTGGATGATGTCATGCATACATATGGCAGACACACTGACGGCCTGTACAACTGGACCACGAGCCTCTGTACCGAGTATGAAGACGTTCTAGAACTTGTGATGAGGGTCTCACAGCTAGACAAGTGGCTCAGTCACCAGGAGAAGCCTGATCTACCACCATGTCATGACCACAACATCTACATAGAGGGAGCCACTTGCCTCATCATGTTCCACACAACACTTCCCCCTTACTCAGACCTGCGCGACGTCATGTCACCATTTGTCAAAAACATAGCAAAGCTGAACTCCTGCTGGGAACGAGTCCTATCTGCATGCCATCATCCCAGCAGTGCGAGCAGAAACATAAGCCTTATCATTGAGATGTACAACCTGGCGAGTGACATCAGTAAGGAGGATTCAGCCCAGGTCTGGGACGTCATATGGTCGTGGTCAGATTTTTACAAGAAAACAGAAGATGCACAGTGGATATTGCTGGTGCTCTACCAGTTGCTTTCACCAATACCACACAGCCACATGTCATACTCACTGGCGTTTGACCGCAGTCTAGAGGAGGCACTAAACCACACGTCTTCACCCGCTCACATCACAGCTCTCAACAAACTCTCCTCTGCCTTAGACAAGGTATCAGTGGTGGGCAATGATGACTATCATGGTGTCAACATACTCGAGAGACTCCACTTCATGAACAAGCAAGTTCTAGCTGTATTGTTGACTTGCTTCCAGCCTCTGTACGAGCTGTTTGTAGAAGTGGGTGAGTTTGTGCAGTACAAGGCTCTGTGCCCGGAGTGGTGGCCACCACCATGTGGGGCGTAGGCTGCATAGGGCATATACAACATTATTGTTTTCTCAGATTGTCTATAGAATTCCATTTTCTTGGAGAGGGTTTATTGTCTATTGTACAGGAGACAGAGAATTTGCAATAGTCCAGTACCACATATTGTCCATGTAGGTATAATCTTACTCAAAGACCTCTACATTGACTCTTCAATTAATGGCACAGATGACTATTTTTGTTACAATAGTTAAACATTTACACAAGGCTATTAATTCTTCACTAGTATTGAGTTAACTGTGCAAATTTGAATACAGATGGATTAGTGTGATATAATGTGGGTATAAATGTTGCTCTTCCATTTTTAAGGCTTTACATACAAATAAATTATGATACTCCAATATCGCTGTTGAGTTAAAATTGACACTCATACCTTATAGTATTCGCGGTTCCTGTTCCCAGTTCCCACATCAAAACACTGCAATCATTTCCCTCCATTTGAGGTATAAAATATTCACATAGCATATGCAGATATCATCAGATTCATCAGATGGCTTTCGTACTTGAAATCTGTTTCATATATTCTGTTATAATACTTGTTAGAATTGCGTATTACACTTCATATCTTAGTACCATTTTCACCGCGAGGTGGCCACAAACAATTTTGTCTATAATGTACCAGACATAGACAGATCCAGGGAGGCATTTCTGTCATCGATCAAGTGTGTAAAACTCATGAGATCATTTAAGTGCATCCCCCTTTTCTGAAAACCTGTATCTGCCAGTACCCATTGATCATTGCACCAGCCATGTGCATGTCCAATGTTTGACTAGAAAATACACACAATGCATTGTTGTACTAACCACGTGCTTTGGTTGGTTTGTGTAAACAACTCACACAACTCCCAGATCTGCGCACCTCATGATGCCTCGGTCTCATGTTGGGGTGAAACTGGTTGACAGCACCGCGGGGCAATAAGTCTCAAACTAGGACATAACCAGCCCTTGGCTGTGACCGATGAGGATATAAACAGCACTCCGCGCGGGGTTTGGAGTAAGCCCATTCCGCCCACACAGCAGCCGCTCTGTCAGCGGCTACTTTATGAGGCCAGTGATTTCTACACAATGCCCAGGGCACACCAGGCCGCACGGCCAGTCTACAGCGAGTCTATTGCCATACACGTATGGGGTAAGTGTTCAGTGCGGCAGATATAGGCCTTTTAAGGCTGTACTTCGTTTTCTTCTTCCGGTATTCTTGCGCCTTAGACTCATGAAGATTATGCAAGACAGGTATGGTGGCTGCAGGAGATGTTTGGCAAACCTCCGCCACGGCTGATGTCAGCACTGATCTGTCCGTAGGTACGGAAAGTGTCCCATTTTCAATGACTGTGAGACTGGGGCTTTAGATGGACATCTGTGACTGTGAGACTGGGGCCTTAAAGGCTAGTGTTTGGTAAAGGAGTCGGTTATTAGTCGCTTTGTTACAAGTTCTCCATCACGTTACAAAGCAGCAGTCGGCACCCACTCCATCACCACAAGTCTGCCAAACGACCCGGGTCCTGAATTGTTAATGTGGCAAATGAACCATCGGTCACCCAACAAAGACGCAAACTGTGGGTCATTGACCGTACACTCCAGCTCGTAGATTTACGATAATCCCGGCGGAATGTTCTTCACACTCCCTTTAACGTGACCACCCCCGGCTGTGTACCACGGCCTACATGCGTGCAACAAACAACTTCTTTTTGTCTCCATTCTCACTTTTGCTGTTTTATTCATCACAACTGCATCATAATTATACTCATGCAATGAAAAACTTTGCTAATCGGACCACCTCACTGTTAAATTGAATACCTCACTAATCGGCACACTTCAGTAATAGAGACACCTCATGTGACAGGGACACCTTGTTAACAGAGAAACCTAACTAATTAGCGAGAAGAGGACCTCTGCCTCAGTCTCAGTACATGTCAGTGTGTGGAGTCAGTGCACTTATATTATATAGACCGGCGTGTGAGTTTTACACTTATAACCCCCCCTATTCACAGTGCGAAAGCGACCACCGTAACTCTGAGTTCCCCTATGAGTTACGGTAGCCATTTATAATAATGTATGTCGAGATCCATTTGCACTTTTTTATGAGGTACGGTTATCAAATGACTTTATATTTTTTTGCAGGAAGACAGTATGATGCATGTGTCATCTGCTTGTTGAATAAATTCATTGAAGGTTCATTTCATGGTTGAATAAAATGGATTTTTAATTTATTTGGTGACTAACGTAACTCTCGGGCCTGTTAGAGTTACGGTAGTCACAGAAGCTGAGTTACGGTAGTCACTTACGTGACTGTTTTCGAGCAAAATAAATCATCATAATGTTGTTACACACTTAAACTACGTGCTCTTTGGAGTAGATATCATATTATCTCCACATGTGTCATCTAATATCATGAAAGAGAACATACAATAAGCAGAATAGTCGCGTTTCTAATCTGAGTCGGGCACTGTTGCCGACGCCATTTTGGCAGAGTTACGGTAGTCGTTACGTAGTCGCTTTCGCACAGTGCTATTCTTATGCTGCCGTGTTGCAGTCTGTATAGTTCTCTGGTCCCATTCCTCCAGGCGGCCGGTGTGACTAGTCGCGTACTTAACTTGAATGTTAATGTTATCAACACGCTTGACGTTCAGGTGCAGACGGTTGGAGTCTCCCCACAAGACCTCCTCATCACTCACAGTGTCAATTACCATTAATGTGCACCGGAAATAACACTTTCCTGTCACGTCCGCTCGGATTTGAGTGCTTTTGTCACCTACAGCAGGAAGAACACGGGCTTCCCTGTGATAATTAGATACTAGTACTGGACTGACAGTGTGGTAATGGGGTGATGCTATGACGTCATGGAGGACGTTGTCTCGAACGCACGGCAGGTAGTACTTAGAATTTGTTGTTAGCGAAAGCCCACATGAAATTATAGATCATTCTCATGACCTTTTTTACCCTCAATGCCTTATTAAAAAGACCTTGTTGAGTTGAGTTGGGGCGAGACTTTGGGCTGGAAGAGTGACATTGTTAGAGCCACGCCCACTCAATGCACTCCTCAGCCAAAATAAAAGCACGGCAGTTATGTAATCCCGCCTGACCGGTTTTTTGTTCGGAAGCAAAGCTCAGTCGACACAAAGATTCCAAAAGGATTGGAAACATTGTCATAACAAAGGTCTTTTTCGCAGTAGGCGGATACTTTAACGGTGAATGCACTCTGTTAAACAGCGCAAAACACTTACTTACGCAAGTGTGAAAAAAGACGCTCCTTTGTGGATAACACATCCTGTGATTGTCTGTATGATACAAAGTGTCCTCCCTCTAGACCGACAGAGAACGTCACGTCAGTCAAAAACGGTTGACGCTGGATTCACGGGGGAGATTCTTCTACACGTCTGGGAGAAGGCAATGTCTCCTGCAGTCAGTTCTCGGGTGTCCTTTTTATTTCTATTCGGGCATATTACTCATTATACCATGAATATCGGACTTTGAAGGCTGTGTGAATGGGAAAGCCGTGAAACGCACGATGGTGTCGTGTGGCCAGCACTGATGGATGTTCTATGCCGCTGACAGCAATGTCAGCAATCACTCATGCGCCGTATGCACGGCACGGAGATGGACAATACGATGTAGATGGTGATCTGTTGTTGTAAACAAAACCACGTGAGAACTGAATACGTCATACGTGTATACGGCAAACGCGTGAGCCGTACACAAGTAGGCCTACGGCGTATTCAGCACGAATGTGGTATTTTGTAAATGTAAATGTAAATGTGGTGGTTTATAGTCCTGATCCCAGTCTGGCTCTCATGACTTTACAATTTACACCAAGTCATTGGCACACGTAGTGATCATCATTTGATCAGTTCTCGCATACTTGCATCCGCAGCACATTCAGCGCACAATGCTAATCACTCATACAGGCACTCACACTCTCTTCCAACCCAATGACCTGTACCTATTTAACGTGTAGGTACCACGGAGCAGTGTGCAACCTGTTAGGGGTAAGTTTGCTCAACACTTACCATAAGACCCGACAGGGAATCGAACCCACGACCTTCTGGTCACGAGTCCAACTCCCTAACCATTCGGCCATGGAAGCACACATTTTGTTTATCATACACTGTGTTTAAACAATAAAAACATCATTATTGCCAAGTTTTAATGAATAAACACACACACACACACACACACACACACACACACACACACACACACACACACACACACACACACACACACACACACACACACACACACACACACACACACACACACACACACACACACACACACACACACACACACACACACACACACACACACACACACACACATCTATATTGTTCACATGAAATCTACAACAAACTCCCTGGACGTTGTGCGCTGCCCCTGAAGGCAGCTAGGACGTGTCTTGTTCCAGGAAGTAAAAGGACAACATGACTGATCACACGAGCATCACGTCAGATCGTACACGGGGTGATGACCCTGACCCTTCTCCCCCTGGGCTATACCGCAGTTATAGAGCACGAAAACCCTGGAGACCATGCGTCATCGTATGACAGCTGGTGACGCACGGAGCGAGTGCGAACGGGGGAAAGGGGGTAAAAGAGGAATGTGGGATTTCAATCAAGTGGGATGTGGGGGAAAATAATGAAAAAAAAAACTAACATTTGTCGGATGTGGGGGAAAGGCCCCCAAAAATTAGAGATATGGTATTTCTTGACCACTTAACACACACACACACACACACACACACACACACACACACACACACACACACACACACACACACACACACACACACACACACACACACACACACACACACACACACACACACACACACACACACACACACACACACACACACACACACACACACACACACACACACACACACACACACACACACACACACACACACACACACACACACACACACACACACACACACACACACACACACACACACACACACACACACACACACACACACACACACACACACACACACACACACATCGTTTCCAACAACCGACGTGCGCTCGCAAACTACTCTGCAAAAACATCTACGTGCTGCATTGATCTGTCTGTAAACAAGGACTCCATGTCCATAATTCATGACACTCTGGTGCAATCGAGTCCTCTCTCATCGTATCTGCTGCCATCGCACCCTCCTAGCTATCTCTCATCACCGCCGGCAGCCAAACCACTCTGTCAATGAGGATGCACTAAATATAGATAGCGGCGTGTGCAATCTCATTTCCATTTAGACGCTTAGTAAAAAAAATGAAACGGAATTGAAATGTGTCCCAGTTTTTGTTATCAAATGTCTGGTGTTGTATGCGCAAGCCGCCAGTTGATTTATTGTGACATTGATTCACTTCTAAAACTTGAACTGTACTGCGCCCGTTTGCCTTATGGCGGATAGGAAGAAACCAAGCAACTCACACGTGCACGCACCCAAGCACGCACCCAAACACACAACCGCATCCATCGTTGTACCTGACAGGCCGAACATAACACGACAACATCCCCGCAGAGACTCGTAGATCCATTCTGGGTTTTGCTGAGAGGCAATCAGTGTATTTGTGACCCCGCAGTGATCCATCAGCCTGCGGTGTCTGACCAGGGTATTGTCGGCTCCATTGGAACAGCTCAGTGTGTAACATTGTATTGTGTCTGCTCAATTGGACTCTGGTCCCATCTCCCGGTGAGCTGAGTATAATTACACAATTACAGTGCTCATTTAAACCCCATCAGTTTTACAGTGGAACCCGTTCATGTCGACACTTATCAGTTGAACCCGTCCATGTCGACATCATATTTATTGCCTTTAAACGTGGTGTTATGTGGACCCCGCCCCTTCCAAACACACACACACATATGTACACACACCACACACACACACACACATCACACACACGCACGTAAAATGCACGCACGCACCCACACCCACACACACACACATACACACAAATGGAACACACACACACACACACACACACACACACACACACACACACACACACACACACACACACACACACACACACATGGAATAACAAATTTAAAAAAGATAAAAAATAAAGAAAAACCTGGTGTGACATTAGGCAGATTCCACTACAGACGAGGGTTTTTCATCCCCCTCTAAACCCCCCCCACCCCAGCCCCCTTTTCCTAAACAATCGATAAAAAAAACACCTGTTGTGTCTATATACACCCCAGTCGCCTGTCCCGTTCATCACTGCCGCAGTGAGACTCCATTACATAACGCGGTAAATGTCGCGTCCTAAACGCGGCCAATCGCTGTCACGCCACGGTCCCAGTTTTGTGCCCGTGTCTCTCGCACTTGGCATTAGTGTTTCTCATCACGCTGCTGTCACACGGTGTTGTGTTACTGTAAGAACCTCTCTATTAAGATAACTTGTGGGATGGACTTAAAGCAGCCTCAATGGTGAGGTGGTCTGTATAAGGAGGTTGCTGTTGAAATCATTTTGAAGGATTTGGACAGAGAAAAGTGGTCTTGTTATAGAGATCTTAATTGGAGGTTCTACAGTACATGCAAATGACTTTTGAATAAAATTGCTCTCTACGCTGGACAAAAATTTACACGGACGGATCCAGATTTTTGGAACAGGGTTGAGGGGGGGGCTATGATAGGAAACCATTGGTGGGAAAAGATTAATTTCAACACTGTTGGTCTACATAATTCATAGTGTAACAGTCATTGAGAGCTGAAATTGGCTTATTTCCTCCCAATAACTCCTGTCCCCTGAAACCTGATTGCTGTGGGTCCCACGGAGGTTTCATAATCAGCGAGGTCACACAAATAACAGACAATTGTCACTGGATGATGATTAATTAAGCTTTGTTTAATTAAAATTCATTATACACAGGTTTATAGTTGCTAGATTAATATCTTCTAAATTTCATTTGGGACTCACCTATGTGTGTGGTGCTTTGAATCAAAGTGACATGCGCAGCAAATGCCTCCTTAGAAAGATTGAATTGATATTCAAGTTTTTCATAAACATCGAGGTCGCAATGTACATGTACATGATGTAAAAAATGTTGGCGGGAGGTATTTAATTATTCTTTGTTTAATTAGTATTCTGTATATACTCACAGGTACAATGATTAGATGATATCTGCTGAATTCCATGTGGGTCTCGTTACAATGGTGCAAAGTGGTCATTTTTGTGCAATCCTAAATGACGACTGGTTAGAAATTGCAATTGGCAAATGTAATTGCCTTGTCTTTTGTGACGTCTTTGCGTGACACCGATGTTTTGACAACGGATTGATTTTGTTATCATCACGCCCATCCGATTGTTTGTCATTTTTCAATAGAAATCAATTCTAATTAATCACTACGTTGGGGCTTCTGCTCCCCAGAGCTGGTATCCTGGATATGGAATGAAGATAGAGTAATTATGGCCCTGACATGCCATATCAACATCGCATACAAACACTGACTGACACAGTCACACACCAGTTCTTGTCGCTACCGCTGCTGCTGCTGCTGCTGCTGCTGCTGCTGCCGCTGCTGCTGCTGCTGCCGCTGCATATCCCAGTGATACCCTGTTCACCAAACAACTTGCCGAAATGGAGCTTTTGTTTCCGTTTTTTGACACATGCGCCCTCCACATTTATAGGAAGGGAGCGTTCACAATTAACGTTAACCACATTTTGGCATTTTCTGACCCCCCCCCCCTTCGCCAACTTCATGACACCCCATCCCCCTCAACTTGAGGACACATTATTGCCATGGTGAGTGTGGCCCCAGTCTGCTGTGTCATTTATCAATGCCGCACAAACCTGTGGCCAATCAGAGCAGCTCATTTCCATACATGTCTCTTATAATAATCGCAAATATTCCATCCTTTAAGATACTCAAGGCCCAATAGTGGCAGTGCGGCACTTTACTAAAGTTTTTATTATAATGTAAATTAGGACCACCTTTGGGACCAGTGTTCTCACGTGATCTCAATAGAGAGGTGGTCTCTATACAGAGCTTCATTTTGGTAGCTTTATAAAGGTTTGGGACTGTGAAAGGTGTTCTTATTATAGAGGTGGTCTCAATAGAGAGGTGGTCTTAAACGGAGCTCTGACTGCATAAAGTGTTTTGAAGAACTAAAAACAAAAGTTGCACATTTGATTATTATTAGTAGTATAAAGTTGTTTAGAACGCATAAAGACGTAATGACCATGGGGTCGTTATGAATAAAATATTAATCTGCTGTATGGGATAAGATGTAAGCGTAGTAAGCTTGTAAAACGTCGTTGGTATATGTTTTTTAACATAATTACATTAGTATGATGAAAACACTACATTCTGTATGAGCATGGTAGATTCAACATACAATTAAAAGCAGTCTACTACTAGATTATTGACGGTTTAAATCTATATTAACACATATCCCGACTCCTTACAATTTTTCAAAATTAAAAGATTGTAATATAGTCATTTTTTGTGTGATCGGCTCATTGAAGTCGGTATTTTTACATCTAATCCCACGCCTTCAAGCAACATCAATGTGTATTGCTTTGTAAGAAGAAATAGAGGATAGAAATATCATGGATCCAAACAATGCATGTTATTACCTGTTAGGAATTGTAGTATAAACTTCAGATATACACTAGAATTAGAGAACGTTGAAACTCGGGGTGGGGGGGGGATCTCCGCAAAGATGGGTACAGATGTACCATTTCGAACGTGGAAACGGTACCCATAAATTTGGCATGTGTATGCGTTGACAATGATAAAGTGACCCATGTCTATAGCTATTAGATAATGAAACTACATTCTGTTAACATTTTATCAACAAAATATTAAAAGAAAATATACAGCAATATTGAGCAAAATTAACC
Organism: Streblospio benedicti; assembly: GCA_019095985.1. Taxonomy (NCBI): domain Eukaryota; kingdom Metazoa; phylum Annelida; class Polychaeta; order Spionida; family Spionidae; genus Streblospio; species Streblospio benedicti. Next base: position 26,703,042 of record CM032665.1, read on the forward strand.
TTACACTAACATTATCCGTGCATTTAATTTCAAACCCATATCTATACCAAAACCCCCAAAATTTAGACTCATAACTATGCAAAAAAATACACAATTTAGACCCATAGCTATGCTAAAATCACTAAAGTAAGGCCCAACACGATACCTGAAATGTCTAAAAAGGTGACCCACGGAAAGCGCACACCCGTACTACCCGACGTAGAAGGAAAAACACTATAGTGGCCTATTATAGAGGTGGTCTCATTAGAGAGGTGGTCTAAATTGGAACTCTCACTGTAGAAAAAACTTTTGAACAACTAGATCTAAATACCAAAATTGCACATTCAAGCAGAAATATTAGTATTGTAAAGTATATACCACACATTAGTACTATAAGGTTGTTTAGAACGCAATAAGACCTAATGTTCTGGAGGCCGTTATGAATAAAATATTAATCTGCAGTGTGAGACAGTATGTAAGTGTAGTAAGCTTGGAAAACGTCGTTAGTGTAGAGTTTTGTTCTATAATTACATAAGTATGATGACAACACTACATTTTGTATAAATATGGTAGATTAAACATACAAAATAAGGCAGTGTACTGCAAGATTTTTGACGATTTAAATATATAACTATATATCTCCATAGCCCCATAATTAATTGATTGATGTTCATTGTCACTGAACAATATTTATTGTGTGATAGTCTCGCATTGCACTACGCGAGTCACTATAAGTTGAAATGGGGATGTGTGATTCAGGTAGAATGCATGTTCCATGCATATTCTTGCAAAGGTGGGCTAATTCTCTTACGTCACATGTCGTGTAAGAATGGTAGAGATATGCCAGAATCAAGAAGTCGGTATTTTATATCTATTCCACGCCTTCAAACAACATACAATGTATATTGTTTTGCAAGAAGAAATAGAAGATAGAAATATCATGGACCAAAATAATCCATGTTATTACCTGTTAGGCATATTACTATTATTGTAGTATCAGCAGCAGATATACACTAGAGAGATGTTAGGGAAGGTAGAAAATTGTAGTTGTCAGCAAATACAGAAGAACATTTATTACAAAGATATTACAGACGTCTGTAATTATAGTCTGAGGGAAGTTTATTTGTCCTGGATTTGATAGACAAAGGTTTTCCTTTTTCATGATAGTTTTAATTAAACGGGATACTGAATGGCGTCATCATTGCTGTGAATATTGCTTGTATTATCCTGTTTAGAAATATGAAATGAATAATCTCTCAAATGTATGCTCGCCACGGGTATCCCTATGTGCAGCAAATGTGAGAGTGGCAATGTATCCTATCCGTGAGGGGTCCTTACTGCGTCGCTTCAGCTGCTGAAGCGAAAGCCTTGTGATCACTTCGTTTCTATGTATCTATGTATGTATGTCTCCGGACAAGCTAGAGCTTTTACCGTTACAAACTTTACACAGCCATGAGTTATGATGCGACACCGCAGTGATTCGATTTTGGGCACTCTGCCAATGAAATTGTCTATGTTAGAAGGCTATTTATGACATTTTACTGATATTCAATACAAGTACCCAGCAAGAAAAAAAATCAATATTTAACCCAAGCAGCAAATTCAAAGCCGCTGCTTGGGATGATGATATCATTCTGATCTCACATCCTTAGGGTCGTGAGTTCGAGTCCCACCAGGGCCACTTGACATAGTCAAATGGAAGCTTAGGGTTGTCAAACCTGTCTTCAGCTATATCTATCGTTGGTAGAAATATGCTGGCTGAAAAGAGTGAGCGAGAGAAGTGTAAAAATTCAAAGCCAGCGTGATAAAATCAATATGTCTGCTGCCAAATTAATAAAATCAATACCGCGCGCGCACGCACAGTACAATCACACCGTGATATTATTTGTGGCTAATTTGATTATTGTGTACTTTTAATCAAGATTTCCACATATCGTTTTAGTCAACTTTTAACCATTGAACTTGAATAAGTCAACGTTGTTCTAGCGACGCAGTGTTCTTTGAACACTTCTGATCTAGTTAGTGATTTGTCTCGGTTAGTGAGGTGTCTTTGTTAGTGAGGTTTCCCTGAGTTACCGCCCCATTGACTGTATTTCGCCTGCTCTCTCTCGCGGAAGTCGCCTCCTCGGGTTTCCGCTGGCTGAAGTAACCCGAGGCCTGCGACTCACAGTGGTTTGATAACTGCTTCCAAAAACCATAATGGCATGTATAGAATAATTACAGACGTTTCTCAATTTACATGCGTGTATTTGTGCAGTTGAATCCGATCGCCCCTGTTATCTAATACACCCATACAATAACTTTGCCTCTCCTCTCTTCCCATTGAGATAACGTTGATCGCATCTTTAGCTGCCGCCCACTCTCTTTCTTTGAATTTGTATATAGGAAACCAAAGCTAAAAACGCCCACTCCAACTATGCTAACTGTTACAGCTGTTAGTTCTAACTGCTGCTGCTGTTGTTACATTTATACACAGAGGAAGTCAATAAATCTCCACCACACACTCAGGCGTTACCAGCTACAAACCCTCTCAGTCCATGCAACAATCAGTGTGATGCTCTAATCGTGTTTCATACAGTGGTGAAAGAAGGATGTGGAAACCCCAGTAAACGTCCTACTGCTGGGTGTGCGGGTGTGTGGAAACCTTGTTATATAAGTCGTACTGTTGTAAAGCTGGTATTCGTGAGGCTGATCGTCCAGCCAGTTACAACGAGCTGCTTGGATGCAGCCTTGTGTAAGGACAAACAACAGTAAAACACGACAGACGGCCGCGTGCACGTACGCCAGACGTGTGTGTGTACGTCAGGCGTACACACACGCCAGACGTATACCGAGTATTTGATTAGAACTTTACCGTCCCTCCCCCTCTATCCGTACTTCATGACCACTCTCTACTTAATATATACACATTGGCACACTCTAGTTAACAATTGGCATTGAGTGAAGACACTGACCCATCTTTTGAGTGGGCTACAAGAGAGTGGTGTAATTACAGTGTAATCGGCAGTGAATGGCGACACTGACCCAGCTACAAGAGACTGTAGGGGTGGTGTCATTACAGAAGTGTAATTGCAATAGTGTGCTGATTGTAGCTGACCTTGTGCTGTTCATCGTACGGAAGTCTCCACAATCAGTGTAATTAAAGTCTAACAAGGCGTCTTGTGTTAGCACGTGCACTGCCGCGTGGAGACAGACTTGTAAAGTTATTTGAAAGGCCGTGGAATCGAACTCACTGTCTCCTGTTCACACCAGACCAGTCATTGCGTAGACAGACGCTCTAGCCCACTGTGCTAATCTCTCCTACGGCTTATAGACTTGTTCATACTTGGTCAGTATTATATTTGTGCAATGCCTATTAGGCATGTTTGCGCCTGTGAAAATATTGTTGGCCTTTATGCAGCCTCGATCTTTCAGCCTCTATGTCACTGAATATCTCTATGTCGAGTCCACTTGTAACCTGACAGGAGGTGGCAGTTCCCTGCCCCACTTCTTTTACAGTGTCAGTTATTATGACCCACGGAGTGTGAAAAACTAGACAGTGACTACAGAAAGGTTTCATTGGTCTATTGTGTAAGCTGTCAAATGTGTTAATTATGAACGCAGTGGTCCATGGTACAGAGGTTCACACGTATCTACTTCTAGATTAGAGTAATTGAGAAATGCTCAAATATACGTGACCACCCAGGTCCATCCTCTCTGTAAAACCTGACACCCGGACTAAGCTATCGCTATCAATACAATATCAATTTCCTGCCAATGTATCATTAGAGTCTGCAATACTTAGCCTGGTTGATCGAGGCTAATAATGTTTCATCTCCTGTGTCCGCCGAGGTGACACGTGATCACGTACAACGTATGACGTGTCAACGTACAGCGTATGACGTACAATGACGTACAAAGGGAGCTCTAATTGGCTGTCACAGGCACCGAGGGAAATACATACTCACATACTCACATTTTGAAAGAGCAGAATTGGAGACTTTGACATGAATGGATACAATTAGATCTCCAGTAAAAAAATAATTGGCTACATGCGTTTTGAATGACGGGAAGTTAATCAAAATGAATGCAGATGGTTGATTGGGCTTGTTCTTGGAATCTGTAACAATATACGTGTCTGTGATTTGTCTGGTGAGTGGGTGATGGATGTGGATATAGGCCGAGCATGCAGCTGGACGCTGGTCACTCTGCCAGCAAAGGATACTCTGAGAGGAAGTGAGTCTCAAACTGCGGTGAGAGGAAACTCACAGGGATAGATCACACACGACTGCAGACACAGGTAATTACCGTATAACCATGCGATGGGATGCTTAATTGACTCATATGTTCATATCCTTCAACATGGCGCATACATGTTGCTGTCAAAGAGGTTTCGCAGAGGGATTTGAAAGCAAACTTGGTGTTTTGATAGAAAAACAACATATGGTGTGAAAAGCCTGATTGAAATCTTTTGAAGCAGAGAGAATGACGACGTTTGAGCCAAGAAAAGACTCGATGCTCATTGTCCAGAACTTGCCAGAGAGATTCCGATGAGCATGGTGGTGATGGAGTATTGCACGAAGACATAAACCTTGATTTTGACATCGACAAACCTGAAAAGAACGGTTGATATGGTGATAAACCTGGTGCAGTGATCGCATGGCGGGAAGAAACTGGGCCCAACCAGAACCAGCATATAGAAACCCGCACTTGCAGGGAGTAGTAGGTGTGAAAAGTCCTGGTTAAAATAAATCCTTGCATGAGCGGATCCAGAAGTGGAGGGATAGACACCGGCAGACAGGTGGACTCTGTGGCACAAATGGCAGAGACCCAGGCAGCAGAAAGAAACCATTATATGCGGATCAAATTGCATGAAAGAGATACAAGATTGCTGCTGGTATTTAATATTGTCAGACTAGATATTGGTGACCAGAGATATTGGCAGGCCAATTGTATAGTTGATAGCGATGGAAACGTGATAGCTGACGAAACTTTTAAAACCGAAACTTGTAGGAAATATATTTTACTAAGAGTTACTCAATGATGAACACAATGATTTCAATACAGGCGGGATAGACCCACCTGGTGAACTATGAAACATATTTCACCAGTAAAGGCAGCAGCAGAATGTCAGTGGAAGAGGTGAAGAGAGCGTTCAGAAAATGCAGTTCCCCCACAACCTCGATCACCCCCATCACGTCTCATACTGCGACAGCTATCTCATACATACAGCCCCCACCCCCGACTGATGCCGTCGTCTCTCCCCCTCATGTTGCCATGGAGATGCAGGTGCCAGCTGACAACCATACTCCTACAGCTATCTCATAACCCCACCCACCACCACCACCATCCACCTTAATCTTGTACCAGCCTGACGTCGCCCCTCTCTCTCTCTCCCCCCAGGTTACCATGGAGATGCTGGCGCCGGCTGACAACCTGTCTGCGGGGTCGTGGTGGGTGTACGCGGGGCGGCTGGCCGAGTCGGCGGCGCTCAGTCACCACGACAACGCCAGCGCCGAGCAGCAGCAGGAGGAGTACAAGGCGTTCTACGAGACGGCGCAGTTCGTCACTGGGCTCATCCTGTACCCCGTCATCTGCCTCGTGAGTACCTCAGTGTACAGGCAGTACTGAATTTCAAATACCTCTAATATCAGTATCCAATATCAGTTTTCAATATCCAATGTATTAATTCAATATCAGTATCAATTATCAGTATTCAATAGCCAATATAAGTATTCAATATAAGTATTCTATGTCGGTATTCATTTTCAAATATCAGTCTCCAGTATCAGTTTTCAATATCTAAAATAGTTATTCAATATAAGCATTCTATATCAGCATTCTATTTCAGTATTAAGTATCAGTATATCCAATATATGTATTCAATATCAGTATTCTATGTCGGTATTCTTTATCAGTATTCAATAGCAATATTCTACGTCAGTATTCGACTTCAGTATTCAGTAGCTGTAATGTGTTTTGTGCTCTGTTTTCTGTGTCTGTTCAACTGTTTACCATCTGTGTTTACCATTTGTGTGTCCATCAACATAGATTACTAGCAGTATTTGTACCCGGTGCTCTAATTTAAGTTATGTTATGACATGTTCACAAAGAATTCCTTGTTTCAATGTTTGCTGTTTTGACTGCCTATAATGTTGCTTCTCTGGTGGCAGTCTCCTCTTCCAAATCAGCCATTCTCCCTTCAGGTTGGGATCTCTGAGATTTTAGGAGAGTCCTGTTTCTAATAGGCCCTTATCCCCGCTTACGTTCTGGATCTCCCGTAACCTCCTGACACTGAGCAGGCTTCCCTCCTCGCTGGCTGCTGTTATATTAGGGGACGCAGGTTCCGAATAAGCTCTAGTCTCTGTCAACCCAAACCTTCCTTACTCACTTACTTTACATTGGGTCTCGAACGAAGTAGTGTCAACCTGGTTGATCAAGACTAATAAGTGGTTATCCATGCTTCAGGTTGGGATTCCCTGTTCCTAATAAGCAGTCATTGTAAACAAAGTTGACCAGAACACGGTGCCCTCCCACCTAGTAAAGGTTCAGGGATGATCTAACACGATCAAGACTGTATGAGGCTAAACATAGTATCAAGGCGTTGTGCAATTGTGATACAGGCCAAGTCTTAAGGGGAGTTAGCTCGGTGGTCTAGCGTCTGCCCATACATATATGACTGTACTGGTCTTGCCTAACATTATCCCCCAGGTTGGTATCTCTGATAACTTACTGTGTGGCATGTGTATCTACTAAAAACCCACTATACCTCCTCCAAGTTGGTATCTCCGGTAATCTATTGACTAATACGCCCTTATCCATGCTCCAGGTCGGTATCTCCGGGGAACCTGCTCATCCTTGCTCTCTGGTATCCTAATAAGCCCCTTTCAGGTGGGTATCTCGGGGAACCTGCTGACTGGGACCATGCTTCCTCCTAATAAGCCCCATTCTCCATGCTCGAGGTGGGTATCTCTGGTGACCCACTGACCGTGTTTCTCCCCAGGTGGGTATCTCGGGGAACCTGCTGACCCTGACCGTGCTGAACCAGCCCAAGATGCAGACGTCAACCAACGTGTTCCTGTCGGCGCTCGCGGTCGCCGACCTCATCAAGCTGCTCAACGACACGCTCTACTTCATCGTCAGCATCCTCATGCGCACGCACCCCATGGCTGGTGGGTACACGTGCACACACGCACACACACGCACGCACACACCCCATGGCCGGTACGTAAACATGCATACGCACCACCCCATGGCTGGTGGGTAAACATAGTGACACTCTGGCGGACACACGCACAGCCCATGGGAGGTGGGTACTCACGCACGCACACACACACACACGCACCACCCCATGGCAGGTGGGTACGCACCACATCATGGCTGGTACGCGCACACACACACGTGCACGCACTCACACACACATGCAGCCGATGGCCACCCCATAAACATAGATGCACGCACAAACGCACACACACACACCCCATGCGGGTACATGCCGACACACATGGCCAGTAATGTCACACACACGCAGGTGGGCATAACGGGTTTCACACATGGACACAGCACCCACCCTGATAGGCTATAAATACCCCATGGCAGGTGTGTGTCTGCAGCATATAGGCACACACACGCACTCACGCACAATGCACCTCATGTGCACGCACCCCATGGTTGTTACGCATTTACACGCTCAAAATTACCTTCCAGCATCCTCATTGCAGGTATGCGCAGTACGCACTGCACCTCTAAATACTCACAAGCACACACACACACAATGCTAGCATGCAGCCTCATTCACAAACGCCATCCACTGACACACACGCACAAACTCATAACTTATGCTGGTACGCACTCACACAAACACACATGCGCACGCACGCACACGGCCCATGGCTGGTACGTAATGACACGTGCAAGCACACCATCCATGGTATAAATGATTGTTATTTGTAGCATACAAACAAGTAACACGATGATTCCCTAAACACGGCTTTTAATTAACTGCCTTCCTCAACATGCGACTGAAAATTGGACAATTACACTGCTGCTCTGTGACTGGTTTCTGCCCAACTCCCCCGTGGCATCTGTAAACCACAGTAACCCTCCAGCAATCTCCTTATATTGTTTCATGACATTTTCTCTCTGTCAGCTAAATGACTAATTTAAAGACAAAGTCTTGCCACAATCTCCTTGCATAATATGAAATTGTATTTTTGTTATATTTAAGAATGAGGAATTTAATTGATACGTCATTTCCAGTTCCTTTGATTTTGAACGCTAATTGATTGATTACAACCAAATTGATTGAAAATGTATCCAATTTTTATCACATTCAATCAATAGATTTTCTAATTTAAGTAATTAATCAATTAATTAGTAATCAAAAGTAAAATAATCATTGTAATTGCACAAAGGCTGGCTACACATAAATTATGTAAATAGTTAGGGTCAAAAGTATTGAAAGAGTTACTGGCAGATTTAAGTATATTTTCAGGAGCAATTTTGACAATTACATAAACAAAAATCATTTTTCCTGTTTCAGAAGTTTGGTAATGTTTTTCCCCTTACCTCAAAGACTCAAATCAAAATTGAACAAAACAGCAACATAGCTGGGATTGTTAGGCAACACTTTTATTTCAGCAAAAAAGATGTCTTAAATCATTGGTGCAGTTCTAAGTAAACAATGTAATCTTGAAAATGATAAAGTCCTTTCAAACTCATATCATTTGTATTTTTTTTATTAATATTTGCGGGAAATTGCATGTGGTGTCGTATTTTATATTTGTTCACCATGCATGTAACACAAGATATAACTTTAAAATATTAGAATGCTGTACAAAATGTGAAAACATTCTGCTTCAGTTTATATTCTAAAGAGGAAACTATTGGTTTTGAAAAGGTTTGCAGTATTCTATTATTGTGAAGTTATGGTTTCTCTGGGGTTTTATGGGGTTCATGCATGTTAAGAAATAAGACAATTCGGACACAACATTAAATTTTCATAATGCAAAATACATTAAACAAAAAATAAACATATATTGTGTGTTTGAAAGCACTTTGTATAAATTTTTATTTTTTTATTTTATTATTTTTTTTTGCAACAGCAAAAATGGTTTTCATGACATTGTATTGTTGGTGGCCAAAACATATTAGCAACCAATGTCCATGCTATGCCAGCTTGCAGGTAACCAGATGATGTGTTACTATTTGCAGGTAACCAGATGATGGGGTACATGTACCCGTTCTCGCACTACGTGTTTAACGAGTCTGTGTGCGTGGCGTCCTGGCTGACCGTGTGTATCGGCATCGAAGCGCCTGTGTACGCCTCTGCCACGCCGCGCTGGGCGCTGGCGCTTGTACTGTAGCGCATCAGGTACGTAAATAAATAAATGTAAATGTGATGGTTTATAGTCCTGATCCCAGTCTGGCTCTCACGACTTTACAATTTATGCCAGGTCATTGGCACACTTATTGATCATCATTTGATCAGTTCTCGTATACTCGTGTGAGTTCTTCATTCATCAGGTACGTGTGTGTACGTCAGGCGTGTGTGTGTCAGGCGTGTGTGTGTACGTCAGGCGTGTGTGTACGTCAGGCGTGTGTGTGTCAGGCGTGTGTGTGTCAGGCGTGTGTACGTCAGGTACGGGGAGGTCTTCATTCATGTTGTAATGTAGTATTGAAGTAACTCGCAGTAGAACTTTAGTGAAGTACCATACAGTAGAACCTCTCTATTAGGAACATTATTAATTCTAGCCCAATGTAGAAGGTATGCACTTTAGGTATCAGATGACAACCTATCTCACAACAATTTATCATCACATCATTATGTATTATAGCAATTAATATTGTGTCATAACAGCATCTATTATCACATCATTCTGTTCTTACATCGGTTTTTATCACATCATTCCATTCTTTCCGCAATCATTACCATATGATTATGATTTAACAGCCGTCATTACTGTCCTGTGTTCCAGCATCACTGTGTTTTGTGGTGATGTCCGGGCCGGCCCCCTTCCCCCGGGGAAAAAGCACCGGTAAACGCCACCCCCCCCGGTAAACCTAAAACCAGCGGAAGACCAACCATCCCGTTGCCCGTGGGGTAACCATTCAGCCCCTGCTTGGGGGGTACCTGTATTTTGCAGGGGGCGTGATTTTAGTCCCACCCGGGGACGGCATGTCTTTGGTGTCCGTAAATAACCACAAAACCCGCAGTAAAAAGCGTGCCATCCTTCGGAAAAACATGAAATTTCCTTTAAGGCTATTCTTGGTTGGTATATTTGTTATTTTAAAAAGTGAATTAAATGGGTTGTGAACAATAAGATTTTGGGGGTAATATTTTTCCCGAACAAGGGGCTTTAAAGTTCCAAGGGAAACATTTACCAGAAAGCACGCCCCTTAAATCTAAAACAAAGTGGTTTTAACCTTTAAACCCTTGCTTTTTAAAGTGATATCATTCTGTTTTACCACCTTGGGTGGTTATCCCCCCCAGGGGACTTGAATA
>CM032665.1:26713603-26739355 GCA_019095985.1 Streblospio benedicti
TTAAAAGCATCAGTCTTGTTTTTGGAAGATCTAATTGTAAGGGACATGTATGAAAGTTTAAAGAATAATTCATTACTTCAACAAATTTATGGATAGCCCTAGCTTGCATGTTGCAGCAGAATCCAACACCTCATCCTTTACATTGCCATATGTAAATGTTCACCATCTACATCAACATCATCACCATGCTTATTATTATTTAATTAAAAAATACATCCATTTTCACAGAATTTTGTGATACATATATTTTATGACTTTAGCCTTTAGTACAGTCCGGTATTCCGACATCTCTTCGCCATACATGCAGTCAGGGATGATTTTCTAGAAAGATGCTTCTATACAGTGCAAAACATTTTACATTAGAATTTGGCATACAGTTGATTTAACATAATTCGGGTTTGATGAATTCAAATCTGTCGTATGCCAGAAACTATTTTCACTCTTTGACCTTCAAATCAAAGATGGCCGCCGCCGTGAAGGTCTATAACCAATTTGGTGATATCTAAATAGCTATTTTACATAGATCAGTGAGTGATTTTGGTGTCTTTGACAAGGAATGTTATTATGAGCCTGGCATATTTTTGCAGTCCTAAAATCTAACAACTCCTCATCATACATATAGCATTATGAACGTGGCAAATGTGAATGTTGGAGTTTATAGTTTACCATCCAAGTGACTGCTTAGTTGACTTTACACCAGGTCATTGGCACCCAATTTTTACCTTTGTCTCAAACCATTGCACATTTCCTAATGTATATATGCATTTTCACAATCCTGGAATCTCCTCATCATGCACACGGTATTTTGACCCTAGCAGTTCTAGAATCAGACAATTGCTCGTCATCCATATGTTATCCTGTAATTATATAGTCATAGAGGATTTTCTAGAAAGATGTCAGATTTGCTAATGTTTATATGCATTGTTGCGGTCCTCGAATCTCACAACTCTACATCATACATATATTTTATCATGACCCTGCTGTATTGTTTCAGTCCTGGAGTCCGACAACTCGTCGTCCTCCTCCTCCGTGAACCGGACGATGTTCGACATCGCGCTGAGCCCGCTGGGAAGGAACGCGTGCTTCATGTCGCTGTACATGTGGACCATCAACCTGCTGCGCTCCGTCATTCCGCTCTGTCTACTCGTCGTGCTCAACACGTGCATCATACAGGTCAGTAAGAACGTGCAGCGTACGTCTAACGTGCGGCGGCGCGTCACGGGGGACGTTCTGTGACGTGCAGCGTAAGTAAGTAGGTCAGTAAGTAGAGGTCAGAACAAAAACATCAACATCATCATGCAGGGGTACAGCTACATGTGAGGCAAAGGAGGCGATTGTCTCCTATTATTTTTTGTACTTCCTAACAACACATGCATCATACAGGTGAGAACAAAAACAGCTAGAACAAAAACAACAAAGCAAAATCATAAACCTTATACAGGTCAATGATCAACACATGCTTCATACAGGTCAGTAAAACATAAAAGAGGTGAGAACAAAAACATCCATATCATACAGTTTAATGCAAAAACATTATACCAGTCGGGATAAAACAACAACATCAATACGTTTAGTTCAGTACAAGAACAGCAACATCATAGAGGTCATAACAAACGTAAAGGTCAGTAAAAGGATCGTGGAGGTCAGAACAAAAAACATGAACATCATGCAGGTTAGTGTATTAAAACAACAAGATCAATTCATAGAGTCCAGTGCAAGAATGTCAGCATCAGTACATTATGCTGCACTGCCCATTGTTTTTCTTGCTAAATATTGCATCAAATAGAGCAAAAGACAAAGGGCACATTTTACTACATTGCCCATGTTTTTGTTCTTTTCAGGCTCTGCGGCGGCAGCGGTTCCGCAACAAACTGACGAGTCGCAACCGGATCACGCTGATGCTGATCGTGGTCATCGTGGTGTTCGTCGTGTGCATCACGCCAGACGCCGTCATGAGCACAGTGTTCGGCTTTGGATACGTGGAGGCAGGGTATGTGCATTTCATATCTGACGTCACATCTGATACATTACTTTTTATGTCTGAAGTTTCATCTGATATGTTACTTTTTTATGTTTGATATTCTATCTGATACATCGTGGCAGGGTGGGTACTGTTAAAGTCTGAGATTACCGGGTATGTTGTGACAGGGTAGTACTGTTTACGTCAGACATTCCATCTGATTCATTACTTTTTATGTCTGACGTTCCATCCGATTCTTACAGTTTACGCCTGACGTTCCATCGCATACGTCGAGGCAGGGTACTACTTTTTATTTCTCACATACATTCATGTCCACCTTTGGCTGTTTGCCAATAAAAGTTTGTACCCCAGTAAGCATGCTTGTTGGAGATGACTCAACCCGACGCTAAGCTCCTCTTTAGTCTCCAACAACCAAGCGGATTACATGATGAGACTGATGACCCGCTGTAATAAGAGAAGTCCGCGTGTGGGCATAAATTACACTAATGAGGGGCAGAAAATCACGACATAATCATATCTGATTATATCTGCGCCAGTCATAATTACAAACAGCAAGCTATACTCTGAAATAGAACACCGTACGACCGCCCTATTAAAGCCACAATTAGGTACTTCTGGGCCGCTGGAGTCTCACCAGAGAGCTATCTTTGATTTGTATACTGCTGAGACTGTGAAAAAGCATTGCCCAAGTACGCACGTGGTATCTTTATATAGATGGTATTCATGGGAAAATGCCCAAAATGTGCTGTAGGTTGTACCCGAGCATGAACTGTCTGTATGTAATTGCAGCTACCTGATGAAGGACAGTACTTTGCCTTGTGCCTGAGTATTTATTGTCTGTGTGTTTTCAGCTACCTGGCGAAGGGGGTACGTGAGACTGTACTGTGGTTAGGGCTGGGGTTAGCATTCACTGTCTGTTTATCTCCAGCCATGTGGTGAAGCCAGGTATGAGACAGTACTGTGGGTTGTATCCAAGGCTCATTGTCTGTATATCTGATTCAGACACCAGGTGAAAGAGTCAGTACTGTGTGTTATTAACTGCCATTGTACCTGCAGTCACCTGGTGAAGGGTCCTGTGTGAGACAGTACTGTGAGTTAGCATCAACTCTCTGTCTAGCTCCAGCCACCTTGTGAAGGGTTAGCATTAACAATCCTGTGGGTTGTGACCGGTCTGTGTGTACCTGCAGCCACCTAGTGAAGGGCCTGCGTGAGTGCTCCGACACGCTGCTCGCCGCCAACTCGGCCGTCAACTTCACCATCTACTGCGTGTGCTCCAAGGGCTTCCGCGACATCTTCCGCGAGGTGTTCATCAGCCGCGCCGGGCACATGCCGGCCGCAGCGAGGCGCAGCAAGGGCAAGAGTGCCGCAGGTGAGCCCGGGACAGCATTGTGATTAGGGGCATTTGGATCAAGCGTAACAAATCAATCATTTTTGGGACAGTACACATTTCAAGATGGCGTCCAAAATGGCCACCATATATTGTGTTTTGTACCACTAATTTCCAACATGAACACTCAAACAAACGGCTCCCACTGTTATACAACCATCAGCTTATCATGCATATTGTATCATTCTCACCTATATTTTCATATCCGGAAATATGACATTAAAGATGGCCGCCAAAATTGGCAGTCAATGCCATACAGTAATCATTTAATTAATACAGACAATGTAATTAGGAAATTTGTGTCTAGAGGAGGGACAAAGTGTCCATATTTGATATTCATGGCAAGGCTGGCGCAGGTGAGCGGGAGACAGAAACACCTTGTGATTAGGCACCCAGGTGTCTAGAATAGGAGAAAAATATCCATATTTCATATTCAGTGGGCGCAGGTGAGGGTGGAGAGGATGGTGCAACTGATATGTAAATGATTATAAAGATAGTATGGTGTACATTAAAACTTCATGATTAATGGAATAGGGAAATGGGTCTTAGTTCTGATGTATGCCTATTTGCAAGCATGTTTAGTGGCATCATAAAAGGAGGGAAGGATGGGGAGGATAATACAGTAAAAACTTGCAATTAGCGACACTGGTGTCTAGAGCAGGGAAATAGTGTCCATATTTCTTATGTGTCACTGTTTGCTGCGCATATTGAATACCATTTATAGGTAAGGGGAGGATGCAAAGATTGATTGATCCATTAGTGAGATGTCCCTAGTAATGATAATGGTTTTATGTCATATAGAGTACAGTAGAACCTCACAATTAGGGTAGGAGGGGAAAGTGTCCTTAGTTCTGGGGTTTGCAAGCAGGTTTAGTAACATCATATAGGGAGGGAAGGATGGAAAAGGTGGACCAAAGTGGGAGGGGTTTCTATTTGTGAGGTGCCCTAGTTTTACAGTAATTAGCACATTACAACAATTGCAGCGGCTACTGGGACTTGAACCCCGACGTACAGCAATGAACGCCTCAACTAATGTACCCTTTGAGATTACATTAAGTATGAAATTACTTGGGATAGTACACATTTCAAGATGGCGTTCAAAATGGCCACCATATATTGTTTTGCACCAATCATTCCCAGCATGAACCCTCTAACCAAAGGCTACCTCCGTTATGCAACCATCAACTTATCCTGCATAATACATCATTCTCAACTAGTATTTAGTATCCTGAAATATAAAATTGAAGATGGCCACCAAAATGGAAGATAATGCCATAAAATAATTGTTTAGTCATTAGAAGCAATGTATCTAAAGGCTGCCTACTCCGTCAATTATAGCAGATATTATATTTAAAGGCTCCCTCCTGCCGTAATTATTAGAAACAATGTATTTATCCTCCTTCCATTAATTATTACAGACAATGTATTTAGGGGGTCCTTAATAATTCTTCATTTCCAAGTTGCCACGAAAAGCTGCGCATTTGTCCCTTTTTATATAGTTTTGAGAAACAAAAGTTCATGATTACTTTTGGTATGTGTCATAAAGCCATTTATAATCACATTTAATCCTATTTCATACAAAATATTGGTGGCTGTCATGCTGATAATCGTTGGAAAATGAAGTAAATACATCTGTTTGAGGCGTTCATTCTTCATGATAATGAAGTTCCTGACTTTTTCCAATCACTGGCGACTTCAAATTTGATAAAGACCGGTCTTTTGCCCATTACTTTGTCTCAATTTTCATGCTAACTAAAATCCGATTACAGATTCATAATCATCACTCAAAATCCTATTAGGAAAGTACTTTCCAGATGTGGCATACGATAAATGATACTTGAAAATTACCTTTAAATATTTAAAGTAGAGTTAGTCTAGAATTACCCGGAGCTCACAATGGCGATTTTGATGGCGGCATCGCAGGAATATTTACAGCGCATTTTCTTTCTTGAAAGTGGTGAATTAGAAACAATGTATTTAAAGGCTCCTCCTTTCTTATTATTACAGACAATATATTTAGAGGCTCTCTCTTCCCTTAATTATGAAAGACAACTTATATTAAACGCTCCCTCTCCCCTTGTCTATTGGAGGCAATGTATTTAAAGGCTCCCTCTTCACTTAATCATTAGACATTGTCATACAGTAATCATTCCATTACTACAAACATTTCCCACCCGCCTCCCCCAGGTGCTGCCGGCTTGTCCTTGGACCACCTTTACAGGCTTCATCTCCCTTTTATCCTCACAGACAATGTATTCGAAGGCTCCCCCATTCCCTTAATCATTACAATGTATTTTATGGCTTTCTCTCCCCCTATAGACATTGTCATACAATAATCATTTCATTATTACCAACATCCCCCTCGTCCCTCCCCGAGGCGCGGTCGGCAGTTTCTCAGACCACTAGTCTTGTGTGAACAGGAGACCGTGGGTTCGATTCCGCGGCCTTTCAAATACCTTTATAAGCCTGTCTCCGACATTTCCATTCATATGTATACAACGTATTTCCAGGCGGCGGCGGTGGCGGCGGTTCCTCTGACCAGCACGTTGTCGGTCGTCGCGGCAGCGTGCGGCGCGGCACGTCGCGGCACCCGCTCCTTCTCCTTGACAACTCGCGCTCCCCGGACGCCACGCAGACCTGGTCCTGTCTGCGGCCGGGCGACAGCGGCGGCGGTGGCGGCGGCGGCGAGCTGATCGCGCTGAGGCCCACGCAGGTCGTGATGGTGGCCAACAACAATCTCACACTGCCGGCAACAGCGGCGCGGGGGCAGGACTATGTCTGACAGCACCCAGAATCAACAGTGGGGGGGGACTCAGGAGTATGTCTGAGGGTGTGTGTGAGAGAGTGGAGAGGACTTCACCCACACTCGGGTGGAATAACAGCTATGTCTCATGAATATGTCTGGTGGATGGTATGGTGTGAGGAGGACAGTAGGGGGCTTCAAGATTATGTCTGATGGTGTGTGGTGAGAAGAGGACGTCACCCAGACTTGGGTGGAATAACAATTATGCCTCATGAATATGTCTGGTGGATGGTGTGGTGTGGGAGGACAGCACCCAGACCACAGTGGTGGGGCCTCAAGATTGGGATTGATGTCTGATGGTGTGAGGTGTGGTGACAGCACAGGTTTACAGTGGTGGGCCTCAGGATTATGCCTGGTGGTGTGAGGACAGGGGTGGGTGGAGTGACACTGGCCTCAGCAATATGTCGGGTGGATTGTGTGTGAGGACTGAGAGGATATCGCCCGTACCTACAGTGGTGTACATCAGGATTATGTCTTATGGTGGGTCGGTGATTTAGAGGACAGCACTCAGACCTACAGAGCTGCTGATGGCTTCACTGTCACCTCAGGAGAATGCTTCTTTTTGTGTGATAAGTGAAGTGGTATGTTACTTTGCAGCCAGACTTATCAAAGTGGTGGAACTGCTGCAGGATGCTGACTCATGGGTGTGTCTGATGTGTGGCTACGCAATAACTGAAGTGGAAGTGGGGAGTAACACCAGTGAATGACAGGATATTGTCTATTGAGAACTGGACGATGGTCACTAGCAGAAGGAAGAAACTGTGTGAGCTGTACACACTCTGTCGCACGTTATATGAGAAGTGAAAGTGGACGAATGCGATACTGTTGGCCGAATCGTAGCCAGTACACAGGTGTATGGCAACAACAGTGTGTGACAATAGTGTGCGTTACTTATTGCTTCTAATTTATCACCACAAAATATTTGACAATTGCCAGTCGACGTCTAAACAAATGTTGGTTTCTGTTGAATGTTTGCGGACAGGTG
Source organism: Streblospio benedicti (assembly GCA_019095985.1). Taxonomy (NCBI): domain Eukaryota; kingdom Metazoa; phylum Annelida; class Polychaeta; order Spionida; family Spionidae; genus Streblospio; species Streblospio benedicti. Next base: position 26,720,760 of record CM032665.1, read on the forward strand.
GTATGTAAAGTTATGACATGTGGGTATTTTCAAATTGCATACAGCCTGACCGCCAATCGGTGCCAACTCAATAACACGACCGCCTCAACAGTTATATCCAGTTCCAGTTCCAAAACATCAAAAATAAGCCACTTCAAACCTTCTAAAAGACACTACCTCTCTACTGAGACCACTTGGGGTAAAATAAGATTCTATGAAATACTTATACACCGACATGAGTAAATCTCTTTCGCTGTAACATAGTTTTGGGGAAACGTGGAGGAAGCTTTGAAGCTAAGAGCAAAAGAATCATGTCAATTACTACACACATTTCCAATATGCGAGAAGATGCGAGATCTTATATGTACAAGTTTCTTTGAAAATGCATTTCCTGATTTCTAGACACTGTGCCATAAGTGAATTCGAATCGAGGCAAGTCATCGTGTCAACGTGTAATTGAGAGCTCTGTACAGCAATCTGTAATGTCTTAACACAATATCAGCATTATAATAGACTCAAATAACCCAATAGCAATAGGATCTACTGACACCGCAATAAGAGCGACAAATAGAATATGCATGAGGTCTTCTGGTTTCATATTGTGTTCATCACGTTATTGATGCATCATGCTGAACGAGGCTCATCCAGGCCTCAACCAGACGAGGGTAGGACATTAGGGTTAGAGCCCCTAAGACCAATCTGGTCTCAGACGAGAGCTTGTCTCTTTTAGGAGGTTTGAGGTGGTCTAATTGTGAGGGCGTGTTCGTGGAAAGTCTTATTGCTGAGCTGATGAGAGGTGGCATCCATCGGGGGTTATGCTGTGGCAATATAAACCAGTAACCTTATGCCACCTGACTGGAAAACACAACACATTCAATATTGTTGTTCAACTGGTATAGAGCAGATGGATTCATTTTATACTTATTGTTTCTTCTTTTGCTTATATATCATGATATAGTAGATTAGATTTTGACAAGGGCACGGTAGTGCAGAAAAATAAATAAATAAAAGGAAATATATATGTTTCTGGTTGGATATGGACAAATAATCAAAAGAAGAAAAAATAAGTATATAACATGAAAAAAGCAACAGATCCTACTGTAGTAAGACACTTGATGATAATTGACACATATTTTCTACTGGTGAATACAAAGTATCAAGTCACATAAACAGCTTGTCCTACATTTGTGTCAATTGGCTACAATTCCAATAGAAAGTTTTGGGCGTCCATGTTGCTTTGTGAAAACAGCAGGTGGTGAATCTTGCTCTGATTGTAACACAAGCCGCATTGATGCGTGGGCTGTAAACACACGGCATCTGCTTACAGGCTCCACTCTCAGATTGCACGGCGTGTGTATTAATCAAATGAAACCTGGCGCTGGAGGTACGAGGGCAAAAAGTGGTGGATTTTTAATGCTGTTTTATCATTGTAGAATGAATGGATCCTATAAAAGTGGAGATTTGTAATGCTGGTTTATCATTGTAAAAAGAATGGATTGTGTAACAGTTTGGCGGAGATTCATCTCCCAACCTAGTGCATTACCACTGAGATATTTAATGAAACTGCAGAGTCTGTAAAAATGTGAAACTTATGCTCACTTGAACCTGTAATTGATCGTGTGATATGTTTCTGATGTTACTGCCGTAGCTGCGTGGTTATGGTGGCGAGTGTCTGTGACATGGGCTGCCTCGTGGAGACGCCGTTTGGCTCGTACCATTCTATGTGTGATACGTGTACACTATTTCTTTACGGACTGGTCCATTGACAAGCCGTTCTAGACCCGACTCAGTTGAGGAGCGCTGCGTTGCAGGAGTGTGCACCCGACTTTCAAGTCCTACTAGAACGAGTTTACGCCAAACGTTGCTTCTCCTTTATTTCCGACGCCGAACGTTGCTTTTCTTACGTTCCCGACGTACGCTGCACGTTAGACGTCTCCCAGAACGTCCCACATGACGTCACGCGCTGTTTACGCCCGTGTTGCGCACTTTAATTGCAATTGGCGTTTCCTGCGCTGTCCTAATTGCAACAGTTTGTTCAGTTGATCTCTCCCGACATTCCAGCTGCTTTGTCCGATTACCAATTACTGAGTGGAACACAGCGAACGGGTCCATTCACAGTCCTTATCTCCCAATCTCTGTGCCACAGTTTGTAGAGTCAGATTGTTGTGGTTTGTAATCTCTCACATCAAAGACTCTCCATTCTGACCTCATTACTCAGTCTCTGATCTACTATTGACTTGAATTAGTGCTGCGTTTTAGATATAGAGGCAGTTTTCATTGTTTCCATTCAAATGTAAACAATTGGACCAGTCCTATCTCCACGTAATATATATTTCCTCTTGCATTGTTGCTTGCACATGACGATGTGTAAAAGTAGTCCCGTCGATCACGAGCGGACAGATACGGACATCAAAAGTAGTCCCGGCAATGAGTCCCTCCGCGCGTTATCGGGACTACTTGACACCGCGTAATTGAGGAGTCAACAGGTGCGTGGTGTTGTTAGTGCCGTTGCTATGGCGACCCGTTGTGATATTCTATAATCTACCTCATGTAACTACTGTGTGTTCATCAACTATCATGTAAACAAAATGTACAGGCGATGAGCGTAACGACCGATGTGGGCTATTTTCTTGGAAATGAGGCATCATTATTTTGTCGTCAATCTCCTCTACTCTGCCAATGTTTCATTTTTGTTGTATTTTGTTCCATTATCTGCTGTGATTAAAGTAGGCCACAAAAATGCGTTCACAGTAGACACAGCAGACTAATTTGTTTTTTGGTAGCAGGCTGTGTTATTTATGTTTATGTTTCTTTGCTTCTGTTGATTTTCTGAATAAGTAAATCTGTTTCAATTTTTATTTTTTAAATTTAATTTAATTGTTTAATTTTGGAATGAAAATTTACATCAATATCTTAATATTGTGATTTGCTGTTTTAATTTGATTATTTGAAGAAAACACAAAAGCAGCAAAGAATATAAACATTTCACTTTGTTAATTATTGGTTAATTGAATAATCTGGTTAAAGCCGGTTGCACACTACAGCGATCACAACATGCGACTGAGACGCGATCGGGAGAGGTGAAAGGTCGGCCATGTCACACAGGCTGACTCTACACTGCCTGAAGTAATGGCACTTCTGTTGAATCCGTGACTGCTTTATAAAGTGCTGTGCTAAAGGTCAATCTCCACATTCCTGTGGCTCCCGACTCGTCTTTATGGCGGTGATCGCAGTAGTGTACATCCAGCTTCACCCAGTGCCCGGGTTCTATTTCTGCTGTGTTAATTTCCAAAATTGATATAAAATTACTTTATTTTGAATTTTTATACCTATGATAGATTTTGGAAATAGAACAGTAAATCAAAGTAAACGAGACCATATGCTGTATACCAAATGATCTTTTATATACTGATACCAGACATCTTACTTGATAAAGCCTGATAGGATGGAAACCTATTGTCATGCTATATGTAACATGTAATAGTGTCTAGTCTTAAAGCATTATAATGACTGATTAGTGTCTTTAATTATTGATATGACTATTTTCTTTTCTAAAACAAAGCATCTATTCATACAGTGTTAGGTGTTTCATTGTAATATTTACAGTGTACCGACTTGGAATCTTTTACCTCCAAGACCCAGTTGCTGTACAATTCTCTGCTGAACTTTTTTTATAAAGAGTAACAATGTTTTTTTACATTGTTTTTGCTGCGCACGAGTTAACTTACAAAACGTGCCGTGTGAACTAAAAGTTGTCACTGTATTTTTGTGATATATTTATATATGTATAAATTTTAGTGGGAAACTCTGCATTTATTGTTCTTTCTGTATATTTGCATAACTATGTAATAAAAATATAAAATATAAACTTGTCTATTAAAAACACTCGTGTGAGTTCCATTTATTTGTGCAAGGTCTATAATTTGAGCTGCAGCAATTCCGATAGTAGATAGTTGATAGTAGTCAAGACACTTTTTTTTATACCTGTGGTAATTTTGAAATGTCCAAAATACTACAGAATACACCAAAGTACATATATTGAAAATATTAGTGTTACGTTTAGACAATGTTGTGTTTTATTAATACATCTATCATTTTGGTGCTTCCGTTGATGAATAGATAGGGAGTTGAACTCGTCGCCAGAAGGTCGTGGGTTCGATTTCGGGTCATGTCTGGCGGTGGGTGTTGAGCAAACGTAAATTTAACAGGTTGAACAACGCCCCCGTGGTATCTACATGTTAAATAGGTACATGTCAGGCGAGTTAATGCTTATGTTGATTGACAATGTGCTGTATGCTCAAAAGGCTGTATACTCCCCAGGCAGTTGAGAAAGATATAGTGTAACAAGGTTGCCAATGGCCTGACATAGATGTAAAGTCGCTAGAGCACGACAGAGTCTGAATTACAACTGTAAATAAGCACATTTACATTTACTATCAGATTGTAAGTTCCTGTTCTTTGTTGAATTTTTAATTTTCTGTTTCCTGTCATTATCATCCCTCTCTCTACTGCATACGGGTGGCATATTTGCTAGAGCTATGACTTGAGCTGCAGCATTTCCACTCATATTTATATATATTAGTCAAAACACTGCTTTATACTTTCAAAATTCACACGTTACTGAACAATATAGCCTGCTCTGGAAAAAATCATTTATGGATCCAAAACTAATATTTTTGATAAGTGTATTTTGGTGTTTTCTGGAGTATTTTCGACTTTTTGAAATTAAAGCGGGTGTTAAGAAGCATTTCTCTTTGCCAACTGTTTTCTAGCATGCTGATGACTTGCGCTCAACATGCCGGTAATGTTACATAGAGACTGCTGACTGATAGAGGTGTGACGTCAGAGGCTCTACGTAACAGCAGCATGGTAAAACAGAAATGGGCGAAACACTATCCCTGTGAAAATGACATACAAAGACATACAACACGCGAGACACACAAACGAACACGCCATCTGTCTACATGCACATTACTGAAAAATACAGGACAGTTTACATCCTGCTCTGGAGAATTCCATTTATGGATCCATCTGAACTTCTATTTAAGACCAGCAATCCCCCGCAAGACACACTAAGTTCTGATATTCAAACCTCGTCTTTACTTTTACAGCATCCCTTCAAAACCAAGCCGGCTGTAATTTCAGCCTTTGGTATACAGTGGAACCTCCAACTAAAACCACCTCTCCATCAAGACCGCCTCTATAATAATATCACGGTCGCAAATCTCCAAAAAGCTACCAGAATGAACCTCTTAATAGAGACCACCTGTCTATTGAGACCGCCTAACACTGCGCCATGGTATGGGCGTATATATACATGTATAGTCCTGTGCATAACCGTAATTCATGTTGTTCTGTCTATTGTGGCCGCCTGGTCAGTTGTAATTGTTGCTGTTACCTGTTCGGTTCTCATGAATAAAAGCTCTCCAGCAGAACACGTCCTTCCTCTCCCAAAGGCGGTCCTAATAGAGCAGTTCTACCGTACATCAACCACTCAGGTGACATTTAGCAGACACCTGGCGTGACCCCCGATATTAGGCGAGTACAGTGAGAAAAAGAGCTCCATAACGAGCTGCTCCTAATTAACCTGTCATATAAGTAGCCCTTCCAATTAGTGTCCAATTACCAGCCGTCCGAATCACGTGTCTAATGAGCCATGACGTCACACTACATCCGGGCGAATCACCGCCAGACAAATAGGTCGTAAAATGGCGGCCAGAAATAGCGACGATGTTCCCTTTTTTTAGATGTTTCCTTTTTTTTTAGATTCAACAGCGTTTGATATGAATAGATCTACAAATGTAGTAGATTCTTCTCTCTTTGTTCTATTTTACTGCCTATAGGCAGAGAGAGAGAAGAATCAAATGCGACCAAATGCAGTAAAAATGAACTTTGTTGCGGGTAAACTAGAATCTATTATTAGTATATCTACTGGACATTAATTACATAACAATTAAAATGCGGCTTCATATTTTCCATGCATCATCAATATAGATTAGAAAATTCACATTAAAAGGCATTCAGTAACATAAAAATCATTGGAAAAATTTGTAGCTTTCTCCAGTTAGTCCAGACAGACACTGTGCTGGGCAAATACGCCGCTGTCGTTATGAATTAGGTTTGTTAGCATCCAAAAGCAATGAAGGCAGCGACAGCAGGGTGCCCTATACCACGCTAATGTGACACACACTCATAATAACGTGGACACAGCACAGATGGCGCCTAACCCTCCACATACCCGCCCTAATCCGGCCAATGATTCCCTGATATTGTAACGTAAAACAAAGCGCAGTTGACATTTGTGCTTTTAAAAAATGGCCATGTTTGCAGGTTTTTGGCGGTACGATGATAATAAACAGGGTATGGGTTGCGCAGTAACAAGCGTCAATGGGCTCCAGTCACTGCGGTTAACATGGCCACATCTCAGCTCTACACCTTTAAGTTGTTACGTTACACGCAACGTTTTATGTTAAACGTTCCTTTGGTGTTGCGTTTTACGTCATACGTGTAATGACGTACAGTATGGGCAGTACACATAAAACATCTAGCCTCGTTAAACCAGCCAGCCTCACAATGAAATGAGCGCCGCCATTACAGTTGGTCTGTGATCGCGACTAATAAACCATCTCCGGATGCTGACCCACTTTTCTGCCGGGCTCTCGGCGCGCAATCACTCACCCTCCTCACAAAGCGAGCTGTTGTTCGTCCAAGGCCAGGCAGCCGCCGCCTTGCGATGAGGTGGGGTCCTCGCACACACGGCAGAACGGGGCCGATCATCTCTCTCTAGAGTCTCCAGACCGGAAGTCGTGCCCAGTGAGCTTGGCATGCGCACGGAGAGATTTCTGAAAATGGCCGAAACTGTCCAAAGTAAGTCTCAAATAGTGGTGTGAAAAGATTAACTAATCATGTGAAAAATACGTAAATGTGTTCTATAACAATGATGTTAAACTATGCTAACATTGGTTTTAATCAAAGATGTCTTCATCAGTAAAGATCTGGACATCAACCCAGCCAAAACTGTCCGTGTGTCCGTGTAGGTGTTTACCCATGGCCGGTCCTGTTGACGTGATGCATGGTAACGGCTGGAGGTGCTGTAGCCGTGTTTATTTTGAACAAGGGTCGTGTCATCCAGGCTGTTTACTTCCAGTGCTGCTGATTTGTGCGTTCTACTTAGGAGCAGCTGTTTATAGAAACTAATTTACTCTTTATAGTTTCTTTTGCTTTTGTTTTCATTGTTTTGGGGTGTTCTAATTTTCCCGTTGCTGCTGCTGCTGCTGCTGCTGCTGCTGCTGCTGCTGCTGCTGCTGCTGCTGCTGCTGCTGCTGCTGCTGCTGCTGCTGCTGCTGCTGCTGCTGCTGCTATTTTGTCATTGTACCTGTCAAACATCCAGCACTACTCTTCATTGTGTGCTCATGCTAACTTTAACAATACATTTTGAATTACATATCATACCATACAGTTGATGATTTAAACATATCCTGAAAATTAACCGTCTAAAAACAGAACAACATTTCATTGAAGAGGTTCAATGGGTAATAAAGCTAATTGAGACCATGGCCACTCTAGGCTCATCCATATCTGCCCACGAGTTCGGGCCCTGACAGCTTGAGGCCGCGCACTCTACATAGATACAGTATCACGGCGGCTTCACCACCGCACGTTGATGTATCGGCTCCTGCCCCTGTATAGCGGTCGGAAGTTCTTCAGCGAGATGTTATTTAAATTGGTACTTTACGCGAATGTAGCTATCACTGGATCATGCTAACCAACACGTTTTCGTCCGACCAGAAAATGGCGTGAGTCTAGTCAGTCGATTCGGGTTTTTCCATTGTTGACATAGAACAATAATCCTTTTTTAGTCGCTCATTTTCAGGACTGTTAACTTATTTTTTCATATTAACAGTACACATTCTGAGTTAAACTCAACTTAATTAAACATACTAAATGCGATAGTTTATAGTTAATTTTGCTATCTAACGAAAGGAAAATATATTATCTGTGATGTATGTAAGTAAGATTGCTGAAGTATTAAGTTTTATTGAGCTGTGTGCGTTCAAAATGTATTGCGCAATTTCTCCCATAAGCATAACATTGGGACAGCTTGTATCATCGCTCGCTCCATAATCCAGTTGAGTTTAGTCTGGTTGTAACGGTAGTTCCTGTTCTGGTGACTTCCATGCCCTATACACACAGCCGGCACACGTAACCACGGGCCCCAGTATCGTGGGGGAGGTGTGTGGTTTACTACTAGGATTTACAAACGCTTTACCATACACATTACTACTGTTATATTAAAGGGTATCCAATACCCACACAGGCCTGGGATCCAGGGCATCCGTTTTAGGCTTGATTAATGCTCTAGTTCATACTTTATCACTTCACATTATTGAAATAAACTGACACAGTCATACGCAATTACAATTTTAATAGTTTCACCAATATTCCATCACTATCACATTATGGCGTCCAAAGAGAGTTTACAGTAACAGTGTGAGTGGAATACGTGAAAAGATCACTTGTGAGAATGATCTGAATGTAGAGGCGGTCTCTTTATGGAGGTTGCGCTGGTTTGTCTACTGCAAAATTAACGGGTAACAACAAACATAGTTGTAAGAAACGTGATTGTCATTTCGACCATACATTAAACATTGTACATCTATGATAAGGATGATAAAGCCATCAGATAAACAAGAAAATGAGTTCAACTTAGTGAGTGAATAGAACCAGTTAGAAACGGTTATAAGCAGTTAAAAGCAGGTATAACCGGTTAGAACCAATTAGAAGCAGTTAGAAGCAGTTAGTGTTTTCTAGATGGGTCAGTGAGCGTGGGTTGGAAGTCGGCAGCAAATGACAGCCATTGCTGCTAATGATGGCTTGCAGAAAACTAATTGCATGAATTGGTAGACTAACAATAGAAACGTAAAACATTTATAGATCTTAATGAAAAGATAGAGCATAACTATAGACAGTTTCAAACATACCTGATTACTTGAATATGTACACACTGCATGGTTATATTTGTTAAGAGCCAAGCTGTATATACATGTACGCATGTGTACTATACGTCCAGCCCAATACCTCACTTAAGAGTAACATTGATAAGAGAAAGATAATGAAGTAAAATCTAACTGAATTATGCTACATATCAGCTGGGCGGTTGAGGAACAGGTTGTGAGCCACAGTGCCCCGCACACCCCGCTCCCAATGGGGATATTTAGAGAACCATGCGTTATTACAGGCTGACATCTTGGCTTTGATAAGCGACCTATTTGACATACGTTATTACGTTATTACGTTTTGCGTTATTACGTTACGATTCTAGGACATTACAGGCTGACTTCTGACCAGTGGAAACATTGACAATAAAACCTGCAATATGTCAATAAAACGCTATGGATATAAATTTTATAACAGGCGGCTGTGGAAAATCTGAAATTCTGAAACACACTTTAATGCGCTGAACAAATTAGCTGTTCTGTGACACCCAGGCTGTGAACTACTATATGGTGTTATGTGGAAGATAATTAATTGCTCTGCATCTTGGAATAGCATTGTTACTGTTGAAATAGACACCCATAGTCACTAAAGCAGCATGGTAAAGCAAAACGTTATTGTAGGCTAGTACACTAATATATTCGTTGAAAAGCTTGCAAAGTGAAATGTGTATTAAAGATGGTCTCCTGATTAAGGTATATGGTGGTCTCTTCTTAGAGGATGTCTCTTTATAGAGGTGGTCCTATTGGGAGGTTCTGTTCTGCATGCTGTGGAATGGTGTACTCGTAATGAGATCGGGAGTTTGAGGCTTTTCCGAAATTTTCACAGAAGTTTGTTGTTGCTAGATGAAGTTAGAATCATATACTGTGACAGTATGACCATGAACAAAAAGTTAAAGCCGCTGAATACAATAACAGATGAAGAGTGTAGACATGAGTCCGTTATGTTTAAATATATTATGCGTATTTTAGGAATAGTGAAGCTAAATAACATTGTTATCAGGTTATTCAAAACATGTCCCTTTGTTTGTTTACACATTTTGACCAGAGTTTCTTGTAATCTAATCTACTCTATCAAAGGTCATAGACGTCATAAACTATTGCATCACAATATTTGAATAACACTGTATTTAAATCAATAGTCTTCTTCTAGCTGTTAATAAGAGTCCCCAAAGAAATTGGAAAATAGAATTTTAGCGGCTGCTTCGGAAGAAGTAGTCTTGATCATCCAGAATCTTGCACGGTTGCTACATCATACCAGCCTGGGTGTCCGAGGCTACTGTAGAAGTAGCCATGTACATCAGTCTGATACAAATGCGTCGGTGTGGGTTTTTCCCAATAAAAACGTCATTAAAGTGATTCACGGGACACAATACGAAACCATACTGCTCGATCGTGTCAATTGCCCCCCTCACCCCCCTACCCCCCCCCCCCTCCCCAGGCGATCGAAAAGTATGGCAGTGTGAGCAATGCCTTAACAACACAATCCACAACAAACAACCACACAACGAAACCATAACGGCCAATGATGAAAACCCAAATGGGGAAATATGCTCCTCTGTTTGTGTACATTATGTTTAAAACACGCTTATAATAATCATTATTAGGAAAGTGTTCACTAACCTGTGATCATTAAATTTAGAATAACATGTGTTTCTTTTTTAAATGCAGTGACAAAATATATGTGAAAAGCACAATAAACTATTGAATGCTGTAAGTTATATAAAATCTATCGATGCAATATTTGTAAGAACAAAAATGAATAAATCAGTTTAAAATTTGGCTAGAATTGTAGTGAGGTGAAGTAAAAGTAGTTTATGCATGATAGTCTAGCATTGCACGAAGCTAGGCACATAAAAACCGAATGAAAAATGTGCAATGAAATGCACTTGTATTCAGGTATCCTGTAATTTGAGTGCTGTCACGCTTTGTGAGTGTGTGAGTTGAGATAACTCAAATATCCCTCACTGTCAGAAGACTCCTCTACGTCTTTTGATGCCTGTAAAAAGGTACAGGTCCGTGATGCTGAGTAGTGAGTAGGGTGGTATTGTTGCTCACAGATCGCTCACTGTCTTTCTCAACTCCCCGGGGAGCGTACAGTGTAAGAGGCGTACCCCACTAATGCAGTATCACCGCATCTGTACGTTTTACACGTTCTACGTTTACGTACGTTTACGTACGTTTGCGTACGTTTTACGACGGATCCGTGCCTTTTACGTGTACATGTCCGTACTGTTTTTCTACAACTGGCAACCACAAATTTGATCTCATCAACAATGTAGTGGATTGGGATGGTTCTCAATTAGCGTGCAAAGAGTCTGTGCTCCTGCTCAGACAAAGCTGAGAGTCTATGAAGATCTGAAAGACTTGAAACAAACAAAGCTGAAGGAGCATTCCAGTTATCCCCTATGACAGCCTTCTGAGACCCAGGGCAGCCAACTCTGTTCCCCTCCCACGATGATGTCAGGAAAAGACAGTATAAAGTTAAAAATGATTTCCCCCCAAATTAGTCCATCAATCCACTGAGTTCGTTATGTTAATATATGTTATGCATGTTTTTGGAATAGTGGAAGCTAAATAACATCGTAATCAGGTTATTCAAAATATGTCCAATTGTTTGTTTACTGATTTTAACCAGAATTTCTGGTAACATGATCTACGCTGTCAACTATCATAAAATTCACAGACTATTGCATCACAATATTTGAATAAAGCTGTATTCAAGTTTCTAGTGAGTCTATGGGAGTCACATTCTATGGTTCACCCATAGTCAGATATAGATAATGAATTTTGATGCACTTCGGTAGAAGTGTCAGCTTTGTGCACATGTCAGGTGATGTCAGTGTGAATCTGGGTATCGGCATCGACCAATGAACCGACTAATCCGAGAAAACGCATGTGACGCTGACAGTTCCTGGTTTTTAGAAAGTGTGTTTATGGGGGAAGGGGGCACTTTAGGGATCTCATGCGTTTTATGTGTGCAATAGATGGATGCAAAAACCCCATGGAATGACATATTTTGATGAACATGGGCGGGTTACTGTACTATGAGTTACGTTTGTGCCACCTGAAACTGCCTCCTTGTGACACAATGATCTGGGGTAAATCATGTCAAGTGACTGTGGCCGTAGATAGTAGGACGTAAAACACATACAGTCTGATGCACCTAAAGTGTAAATAAGCTCCCTTTGATCACCATGATGTGCAGACCTACGTCCAACTTTTCTGATTCGTTTTTGGAGGGGGTCGCTGAACTTGTTGGATAACAGTTAGGGGGTGGGGGGGGGGCGCTTCGCCTACCTTTTTTATTATGCTACCTTCCCTACCATCCCTACCTTCCCTTCTACCGTTCCCTAACATAGAATGATTATTTGAGTTCCTGGCTTCTGCAAGCACTGTTCCATCACGAAGTCAGTTCTTACCGAGACGTAATAATGAGTAATGCCTGAAAAACACAACCCACAACTAGATCAAAAGTGCTGAGAGAGCACAGCGTCACTAGAGCAACATTGACCCATGGGCAATAAAGATGTTAGCTTTGCAATCAAAGCAGAAAAAAAGTCTTACTTTATGCGTGACTCATCCCACATCTATGTTATCGGCATTGGATTGAAGGCGCTTTCTAAACATGGCTACAGTAAATATCTACTGCCCAAGAGTCGACATTAATATGGTAATGCTGTGCTATCTGAGCACTTTTATTCTAATATAACCAGTATGACAATTCGATGGTCATGTTTCGCACAGTATTGAAACTATAGTGGAAAAATGGAAAGAAAATAATTAAAATGGCCCTCGGAAAAGTAAACTCTAATTGGCAAAGTGCCAAAATTGAATACAGTTAATATTCAGTAGGCATGTAAGCATTGTACAAAGTTTGAATGCTTTCTCACAAGCATCAACAAAACTATTGCAGAAAATGTTGAAAATGGACCCAAAATGGCACTATGGAAAGCAGTTCAAAGCACACTTTAACTGGCAAAGTGCCCAAAATCGAATTACTTCGGTGTCGCGTCATACCAAATAGTGGTGTAAAGTTTGAACAAAATCGGGTGAAGCGTAAAAGTTCTAGCTTGTTAGACTACGAACATACATACATACAAACGAACGAAACACAAGGCTTTCGCTCCAGCTGCTGAAGCGACGCAACAAACAACAACACAATAAAAACATAACGTCCAATGCTGAAAACGAGAATGGGAAAATATGCACCACTATTTGTGTACATTGTGTTTAAACCACGCTTATACTAATCATGGTTAGGAAAAGGTTCACTAACCTGTGATCATCTAATTTAGAATAACGTATGTTCCTTTCATATATATCGCAACAATGTATATGTAAAAAATATAAAAAACAATTAAATCAATATTAGTTAAATAGTAGATATCAATGCTATATTTAAAAGAACAAAAATGACAAATTGAATTTTACACACTTTGTATTATTTTACAATGGTCACTTGTCTTCAAGGGCTCTATTCATATATAATTTTTTGCATGATAGCCTCGCATGGCAGGAAGTTAGGGACTTATATAAGCATCATAAATAAAAAGTATATATAGTGATAACCCTCTGCCTTGGCGTCATTAGGAATGAGAGCTGTTCTTGCATTGTGTGAGTACAAGTTGAGAGAACTCATCTTTCCCTCACTGTTACAAGACTGATAGTCATCCCTCTGCACGTAAAAGAACCCACCTAGTATGAAAACTATAGCTAGTGTGATCCCTCCAGTACACCCTTGGCTCAGTTGGTTACCTAACCTGCCAAACAAACAAGGACCACATTGGAAATAAGCATTACATATATATGTACGCTTTCATGTGCTATCCTAGGAACATTAGTTCCTGAAGAATATCAATCAATCAACAGACATCTGACATGAGGCATAAACTCCTCTGAAATCAATAAAAGCAAACTTGCAAATTCAGAATCAAACTTATGAAATAATAGACGTATATGCTTTAAGATGAAAAATGTTTTATGAATATTAATTCATGAATCGAACTTATTCAGATGGCTGAAAGACTCATCGAGATTGGTCATCATCATATATAACAGGCAATAGTTTACACTGAATGGAGTATACACCTTGCTGTACAACGTGTTTCAAATTTAGCATAAAGAAGGGTGATCTAGATAGATAGCAAAATTGTAAACACCTTAATCAAAAGTTCAAACCAAAGCAAACACCATAGACGCAAGTTCGATACCACGAACATCTCTTTTATTTTACCCAATGCCAGAGAATATTCATTTATTATGGAGATGACTCGTGTCTTACAATTGCCATGGCAAATCCACTTAAACATTTAATTCTTTGATAAAATATGTTAATTCTAAATATATCAACCACACAAATGATGTATTGAAATAAACATTGATGGGGTACAGGTTGATCTTCAAGGTGGCAGTAGCCTGTGTCAATGAGCCCAACCCAAATGCCAGGTCCATGGTTTTCGGATAAAGGGTGGGGGTGTGCCCCAGAAGTCTCAGCCAATGGACATTGAAAAAAGGTGAGAAAGTATAAAGACTGTAAGTTAAAAAATATTCTTTTTTCCAAAATTAGTCCATGCACTGAGTTCGTTATGTTAAAATGTTTTATGCATATTTTAGCAATGGTGAAATCAGGATATTCAAAATATGCCCAGGTGTTTGTTTACATGGTTTGACCAGACTGTCTTGATACATGATCTACGCTGTCAAATGTCATAAAATGCACAGAACATTGCATGTAAATAAGTGGATAAAACAAAATTCAAATTTAAAGTGTGTTATAGAAGCCACGTTCTATGGTTCCCATAGAATTTGCCCATAGTTAAATATGATTTAATAAATTTTGGCCGCACTTCCGTAGAAGTGTAAGCTTTGTGCACATGTCAGATGATGTCGGTGTGAATCTGGGTATCGACATCGACCAATGAACCGACTAAACCGAGAAAATTCATGTGACACTGAAAAGGTTTTCAAAGAAAGTGTGTTTATGGGGGGGGGGCACTTATGGGATCATCTAGATGAAGGAACATTCCAGGTGTTGCAATGTATTGCAAATCTCAACAATTTAATGTTTCGTATTTCATTATTGCCACAGCATCATTTAACAGTCTAAAACTGCAATGATAACTCATCTTTGCCTGCTTTGAAGGAAAATTCCAGGTGTCATTGTAGCAAATCTAAATTTATTATTACCAATTTTTCGACTATTTCATTAAAACTTCTCATCACAGAAAGGTGCAATGGGGGAACACTATGGGATCTCATCTAGATGAAGGAACATTCCAGGTGTTGCAATGTATTGCAAATCTCAACAATTTAATGTTTCGTATTTCATTATTGCCACAGCATCATTTAACAGTCTAAAACTGCAATGAAATAATACGCAATAGTAAGAAAGTTATTTCAACAAACATCTTTGACACAGATCAAGTCTTTGCAACATGCCAGCAAACATTCCATCAATAAATATATCAAATATTCAATTAAATATGAATGCATTCTTACACAAAAGGATTTAAAATATAAACAATAAAAAGAAATTGACCTTCATACCCATTTCGGCGTAGCAATGGAGTAAAACACTAAAAATGATCTATTTAAATAAACCAAAAGCAGATGTGATCTAAGAGCTTTTAATAACAATCTCTGATTTTCTAGTCAGACACTTGCTCTGACACCTGCTATCATTATATTACATAATGCAAACCCAGCAGCAGGGGCTGCCCCCTGTTCCCCTCCCACAAATCACACTGACTGACTTCTACTGGTGACAGGGGAAATCGCAGACAATGGACATTGAAAAAAACGTGAGAAAGCATAAAGACTAGTAAGTTCAAATGATTTCTTTTTCAAAATTAGTCAATCAATTCACTGAGTTCGTTATGTTAAAATGTTTTATGCATATTTTAGCAACAATTATGCAAAATAACATTGTAATCAAGTTATTCAAAACATGTCCTCGTGTGTGCTTACTCATTTTGACCAGAATGTCTTGTAACTTGATCTACTCTGTCAAATGTCATAGAATTTATAGACTATTGCATTACAAAATTTGAATAAAGCTGTATTTAAATTTATAGTATGTTTATAGAAGTCACATCAAATTGTTAGATATAGATAATGAATTTTGGCCGCACTTCCGTAGAAGTGTAAGCTTTGTGCAAATATCAGGTGATGTCAGTGGGAATCTGGGTGTCGCCAATTACCAATGACACTTAGCGAAAGCGACTACGCGACTAGCGTAACTCTGCCAAAATGGCGTCGTCAACAGTGCCCGCTTCAGATTAGAAACACGATTATTCTGCTTTTTGTATGTTCGCTCTCATGATATTAGATGATACATGTGTAGATTTTCTTATATTTACTCCAAAGAGCATGTAGTTTAAGTGTGTAACAACATTATGAGGATATATTTTGCTCGAAAACAGTCACGTAAGCGACTACCGTAACTCAGTTTCTGTGACTACCGTAACTCTAACAAACCAGGCCCGAGAGTTACGTTAGTCACCAAATGAATTAAAAATCCATTTCATGCAACCATCAAAGGAACTTTCAATGAATTTATGCAACACGCAGATGACACATGCAGCATACTGTCTTCCTGCGAAAAATAAAAAGCCATTTAATAACCGTACCTTGTGTAACAGTGCAAATGGATCTCTACATACATTATCATAAGTGACTACAATAATTATATTAACACAATAATTATGTTAGATTACAATTGCTCAGAGAGCACAGCCCACAAGTAATAGATATTTCACTCCATTTGGCCAGGTTTAGAAAGCACCTTCAATCAAACGTCACACGTCAAACGTCATTCAAGCAGAACGGATTTTTATAAAAGTTGTTTACACGTACTCGTAATGTTTGAAAGTGACATCAACAATAAAAAATATTCAGAAATAATATTTTTTTTTCTTATGTGTTTGTTTGTGGATACAATTTTATTCTTCTCTCTCGCTTTTCTATGACAAGCAAGCTCCTACCACTGTATTGGCATAGCTGACGACAGGTTTTTTTTTCAATCCTAAGCTTCCATTTGACTATATCAAGTAGCACTGACGGGACTCGAACTCACGACCCCAAGGTTTTGAGACCAGAATGATACCATCATCCCAAGGAGCTCTGCATGTGGTTTGTAAACACGTCACTGAATACTTCTGCTACTGTAACAAAACTTGTTAGAGCCTCCAGTGCGCGGGTAGATCGCAGCATCACCGCAGAGTATAATTCCCCCTTAATAAGTTGCCCTGGACTCGGTATAAGTTGCACTCTTTACTATGGCCTCTGTAGGATTAGGGAAACAGTACACTCTTGTACTGGGTGAGCCGAATAGCGGCAGTTTATTCCGAGACGCCGATGCGGCAACAGGTAGGTTCAATTTGTAAACTCCGTACCTGATTAAATGGTAGCTCTTTAATATTCCGTTTATAACACATCCACCAACTACCATCTGTATATTAATCAATTTTGAGACTTTGTTTGTTAACCCCTTAAAACGTGACTAGCTAGGCAGATCTGACTACGGGCAATGGTTCGTGGTACTGGGTTGTTTTGCAAGTTATGGTTCTGGTGTTCATGATCGTCCTGTATGCTGTCTATAGGCGATTTTTTACATTTTTAAAAATAATTCAGTCCGCGGCAGCAATGACATCGACATAAAGACACCATGTTGGAGTCATTTGACGCCAATCTATATACGAACAGCAAACGCTTGACGTTCCACCAACCTCCAAGCAGCTATCATAACGTCCTCTTT
Source organism: Streblospio benedicti (assembly GCA_019095985.1). Lineage (NCBI taxonomy): Eukaryota > Metazoa > Annelida > Polychaeta > Spionida > Spionidae > Streblospio > Streblospio benedicti. The sequence continues at coordinate 26,738,490 of CM032665.1, forward strand.
CAGTGAGACGGTTTTTTTTCACATCTTCATCTTTCGTTTCTAACACTGATTTCGGTGCAGTGGGACATTGAAATCAACCAGCAGTTAGACAGTGTTTAAATACACCCTGCTTAACCCATTCATAACCTGCTAAAGGTCTACTCCTTGTTTAAACAAACTATAAACGCCGATAATCCCCTTTCATGCTCCCGGGGGGGGGGTCTCACACTATCGCGATTAGTACGGACGTGCCTCGAAACTGGGTCTTTTTTCACATTTTTGGTATATTCTGGGTATCTTTTTCACATTTTTAGTATATTTATCAAGATAGAAAAATATTGATATGCATTATATTCATTATTGATATCTACATGTACTAGAATCTGAGTTTGATATATTGGTGTGTCACCTTTTTCTCGAATATTGGTATATTGGTGGGTCGCATTTTCTCAGATATTGGTATATAGGTGGATGCCGTTTTCAACCTGTCTGAGGCACGCCCGTACCCATTTTCTAACCAAGATCCCCCCACCCCGAGCTTTCATGTCTCTGTGTAGTCAGTAGGTCAGACAACAAGTGTAATCCGCATGATATATTCTTATCAGCTTGGTATTGATTCTTTTCCTTTTAAATAGTTGTCACCCTATATCTTGCCCTTTATCAGGACTGAAGATTATTTGATTTGGTTAAATATTAGGATCTAGATAAAAATATTTGATATGGGTCCTCCAGTACCCCATTCCTGCTGAGGACAGAAACAGCAGGGTGCACTGGAAAAATATTTGATTAAGTCCTTTTTGGACATTGTCAGCTCATGTCTTTATTTGTTAGTATCATCTAACAGTCATAATTATCATGTGAATGTATTTGTAACACAGAAAGATCAT
>CM032665.1:26739455-26752578 GCA_019095985.1 Streblospio benedicti
GTGTGAAGGGAATGTTTATTTTAGAGACTTTGGGTTTCCTTCTAGAGACGTCGCCAGACTTCTAATGGAAGTGGGAGCATCGGTCAATGCACGGAGCCACCACAGACACGGGTAACAGCATTTTGAAAAGTCCTCACATAACAATTTCAATTGAAAATGGAGCACATGTTGATAAGACAACGTATAAATGTATAATGTATACATTCAAAATTTCTGAATAAATGATGTCGCTAAACGCAAAACATTGTTTAGATGTTTTTGATTTCTTTCCCACATCTGAGATTTCCACTTTTTTAAAAATAATAGTATAAGAATAAGCAATAAGTATTCTATTTCGGAAAAAGAGTCCACAGAATTAATCAAAAATAGATGCAATATATACAAATGAGAAACCATATAAAATTGAAACGGGAGTTCATACCATTTATAGCCAATATTTCTGCTGTAAATAAAAAATTGAGATCAACATGCTTTAACTAGACTAAATAAAGAACTTCTAAAACTTTATATTGCTTTTCTCATAGGTATGTTAAAACAATAAATATTATTTTTCTAAATCCGGGAGACTCTAAAAACATTGTTTTATGCAACGGACACTTATAACTACTCTTACTTAATGAATGGAATAGATTCATTGGGTTTCTTTTGTGCTATGACAACATTTATTTTTTGAAAAACCCACACATTTTAAACCTTCGCAAATATTTTCGACCTTGTCTGTCGGGCAGTCTTTTTCAAGCTGACGTCACACAGGATGGCAGGATACAAAGTAAAGACTTTAAGTGATAAGTATGAAAACATTCAATCCAAGGCCCTGGAAAAATTAGGGGAAGAGGAAGCGGCAATCCTCAAATCGCACTTACTACAATCCAGAACGAGGCAGTATGACGTCACTAGAAAATTGCACAAACAGAAAATGGACAAGTGGAAAAACAAAGGTGTTCACCTCCCGGGAGCCACAGCTGATATAGATCTATCTGGGGAGCAGTTGAAAAGGTGGGTGTTGAATCTGTCAAAAAGAACCTTATCTGATGAAGAAAATTTTGTGTTGGCCAAATGTTTGAACTATGCTGTCACTGAGGATAAGAACCCCATAGAGGATCTGGTGTTACCCTCAGAAAAAGCATGCAGCTTGTTGTCATATGATGAACAAAATGTAGTCCGACCCAAGTTAGTTAGCATACTCACCTCCGCGAACCACCCAAACCAAACCTAACCAGTAAACAAAACAAAGCTCTTCAAACATTAGCTAAAGACAAGGCGATTATGATCCTACCAGCGGATAAAGGTAGGGCTACTGTGGTTTTAGACAAAGAGGATTACCAGCAGAAAGTAAACAACATGTTGTCAGATGTTAAAACCTATGCCAAATTGACTAAAGACCCAACCCCAATTTACAATAGGAAATTTGTAGGCATTCTTACTAGACTGCTAAAGGAAGGTAAGATTACTGAAGCACAGAAAAGATTCCTATACCCGACCTCTGAGAATATCCCACGCCTTTATTGTACCCCCAAAATACATAAGAACAATGTACCACTTAGACCAATAGTGGACTACACTGGGTCAATAATGTATATTTTTTCAAGGAGTATGGCAGGCATTCTTTCCCCTTAGTTGGCAAAACAAAACACCATGTACAAAATTCCAAGGAATTGTTGGAAAGCCTACAACACATAGTAGTTGAAAAGATGGATTTATCCATGAAGAAAAGAAGTAAACCTCTTTTTCGATGTTGTAGCCCTGTTTACCAACACCCCAATAGAGGAAGCATTAGACATCATCAAAAATAGACTAATGAATGACAGCAAACTCAGGCAAAGAACTTTACTCACAGTGTCGGACATAATGGAGTTATTGATTCCAGTGCTGACCACAGCCTATTTCTGTTTCAATGACACTTTATATCAACAAAAGTTTGGTACTGCAATGGGCAGTCCTGTCTCCCCAATAGTGGCCAATTTGTTCATGGAACACCTAGAACAGACAGCCATAGCCACAGCAGAATTAGACATTAAACCCATGTGGTGGAAACGATATGTGGATGATGTATTGGCTAAGATTCCCATAGGAACAGTTGAGAGACTCAATACTCACCTCAACCAAGTAGACTCCACACACAGTAGTGTTTTCACACATGGACAACAACAGCATACCTTTCCTGGACACGCTCATCTCTGTAAAAGAAGATGGCCACTTGAAGACAAGAGTGTACAGGAAGAGCACCCATACGAACCAATACCTTAACTTAAATTCACATCACCCTACCATACACAAGTTAGGAGTTGTGAGGACATTACTGGATAGAGCAGAGGTCATAGTATCCGAGGAAAAGGATAGGGAAACTGAGGTGAATACCATCACATAGGCTCTCAGTATCTGTAACTACCCCAAGTGGACGTTTCAGGAGGTAAAACGCATGAAGACGTCAAGTCAGAAGGGCAAAAGGAAGAAAACTATTGATGCTAATCGAGCCAAATCCAGAGGTATGGTAGTCATTCTGTATATCAAAGGACTATCAGAGAGGACGGCTAGAACACTCAGAGACCATAACATCAGTACTGCCTTTAAACCATACAAGACCCTGAGAAACATTTTGGTCCACCCAAAGGACAAAATCAAGCCGAAAGAGATATGTGGTTGTGTGTATAAGATTGGGTGCAGAAACTGTGACAGTGTGTACATTGGTGAAACAGGGAGGAAACTAGGTACTCGTGTGGCAGAACATCAAAAGGATGTTGAAGAAAATACCAACAGTGGAGTACGCACCAGAGCCACCCGTTTGTCATCTGCAAGTGACTTGCACAAATCCGCCATCACAGATCACATGGCCAATATGAACCATATCCCTGACTGGGACAACACAAAGCCCATCAGTCGTGAGTCCAACACTAGAGACAGACAGATCCGGGAAGCGATCGCTATAAGGAAAACGAAAAAGACAATGAACCGAGATGAGGGTGCATACACCTTATTGCATGCATATGACACTCTACTGAAACCGTAGGCGGCTGGCCGGGACAGCCCCCCCCCCCCCCCCCGACACTGACCTACTTCCCGACGTCACATCCTGCCATCCTGTGTGACGTCAGCTTTAAAAAAAAGTCTGACAGACAAGGTCGACAGACATAGGTCGAAAATATTTGCTAAGGTATTTTTCTTGAAAATGGTGGCATTACTGCTGCAGACGTTTTTCAAAAATGGAAAAACGAGCAACTAAATTGTTGTCATTTTTCCTGCTTTAATTTTTGATTAATCTGGCTTGCATGACTTTCATGGACATCCACTATTTAATGCATGGTGTCTACGAAACCTGTTCCGTCCGTTTGTGTTTTTGCTGCCATGTTTATGACTGTTATTTATAGACCATGGTATTTTGGCGACGTCGTGTCAGGTGCTGTCGGCACACAGGGGGTTAACACTGCATTCTGTAATACACGTTTCTTCGACACAGCTCCCGCACTTATCTTATCCACCTGGTCCTGTCACACATCGGATAAGATATGCTGTCGCCTATACAAATACATATTTGCAACAATGAATATAATGGAGACTTTCCACATCAGTTCACCAAGTCACATAGAATAAGAAAAGAAATATATATGACCCTCACTTGTATTGCCTGCCCCTCCATTAAATAAGGGAATGATCATAAATAACGATACCGGGGGGGCATCATCCATTTTTGGGACTTTAAGAAAAAGTTAACCGACCCCCCACCCATCAACATTTTAAAAAGTTGGGTGACCCCCCCCCCCCTTTTCACTACAGCAAAAGTCCTCTACATAGTCATTGCATTTCTGTACAATGGCTAAAAAAATATTTGACTCCCCAAAAGGAATCAGAAAAGTTGGACTCCCCCCCCCCCCCAACCTGCCCTTTTTTGGACAACACCCCCCCCCCCCACCCCATCCCCCACCCCCCTTGGTATCATTATTTATGATTGGACGTAACCCTCATGAAGTGCTCATTTCCCCTGTGATAGGCTGTGGTTTGCCCCCGTGAGGTGAGCACGGTCTGTTGTCCAGACGCAGCTCGGGGGGGGGGGGGGGTAACTCACATGTAGACGGACACAGCCAAAGTGTAAAGTGTAAATTCAGATGAGATTATGTAATTTTCTAGTTTTCCAGAACAGTTGTTTCTCCTGAACCACCTTTATTTGTTCCTTCACAAGCCTCACTCAATCAGTACATGTAGACGGACACAAACCAAAGTGTCTGCATGATTCTTGATTTTCTGTGATTTCAGATGAAATTATGTCATTTTCATGTGTTCCCATTTTGCTGCTTCCCCTGTGCCACCTCATAATTGTTCCTTCACGATCCTCACTTAGTCACTACTGAGATTAGTTTGCACTTAGCAAATAACTTTCAGCTTACAGAATAAAACAAAAATGAATGCAGTCTCTGCTAACATATGGTCAAAACAATTCAGAGGTCCAGGGTGGTCTTGGTCCTCAGTGGTCTTGCTGCCACACACACGCCATGGTTTGCGGTCACCCTGCCCAAGACGGTGTTCACCCCACCGGGAGGCTCCACACACGAGCCCCAACACCAGTGCTGACACACAGTGCTTCAGGCGTCCCCTACACAAGGCCAGACCCAGTCCACGAGAGGGGGGAAAGCTGCGGGTACAAGTGAATGAGGGCCAATTCTGACAAACAGGTCTGCAATCTTACTTTTTGACACCTGGCATGTAAGGCAGAACTGCCGCCCGTTATATCCATTACTAGTTTGTGACTCGCGGAGTGCAATGCGAGTCGATTACAAAAAAAGAACAAATCCTTACAACTATTACTTTACCAAGGCCGATACTGGTACCTGATGGAGACGTGTTTACATGATATATGAATCGTCAATAATCCAGTAGTAGAGTGCTCTTTAGTTTGTGTTTGGTCTACAATGTTTATATACAATGTAGTGTTGCCATTATATATATTTAAGTATTAATGAAAAACATACATTAAAGACGTTTTACAAGCTTACTATTCTTACATCTTATCTCATACTGCAAATTAATATTTTATCCATAACGGCCCCTACGTCATTACGTGATATTGCATGATAGCGCACACCACACTGGATTCTCCATCTTAAGTGCAATGAAAAATCAATTATTGCTGTTTAAAAACAAGGTCAGTGTCCTAATTAAGATATTCGATTAAAATATCCAGTCACTTACCCCTAGCATAAACCAGGTCTTAGACCACGATCAATTACACATCTATTACAAACAATTCACTTAAACCAGCCCCCTCATCTCCATTAGGGATCACTCACATATGACGTCACACGGCAGGGGGAGGCGGGTGTATGAAAGTTGACCGGAGGGGGGATTCTATCACTTGGGACCACGTCCAATACCAAGACATGTCGCTGTCATAAATGTACACGTGCTACACGGTACAACCCCCAATAATGACCACCTCTACAAAGAGACCACCTCGGTAACAAGACTATTTCTGAGCGTAGCGATTCTCGGTAAACACTCCACCGTGATGAAGAACCGAGATAAAGCAGGAGCCAATGTTCAGGTAAATATATGTAATGTGTCAGGTGTCATAGACATATCCAGCGGGGGCAGAGGGGGCGCCACTCCCCCCTTTTCCCACCAAAATACTTCATTTTGATAGGGTTTTTCATGAAATCCCGTAAGTGCGCCATCATCCCCCTTTTCCTTTTGTGCGACCCCCACCCCCACACACTCTTCCGAAAACCTGGATCTTCCACTGTGTGTTAACATATTTATATACTTAATATGTCTTGTAGGTCGATTTATGGCCTGGCGACATTAAGCTATGATGTATAAAATTGCATTTTAACCTCCTTAATGTTGCATGACATATATGGAATAAACAAATAAACTAAACTGTAGGAAGCCTCGATAGAGAGGCTCTACTGTCGCCCGGTTTGATCCCCACACAGAATGAATAGGCAATGAAGGCCGCTCATAAATTGCCACTATCTCGGTGTCAAATGCAACACTGTGCCTCCCTCAAGTCATCAATCCTCGAGGCGGCGGCTTCTTTGTGTGAGACAGTGGCCATGAAGGTCAAGCGAAGGCCGCACGAAGGTCAAGCGTCTGGCAGTGACCATTGGTGTTAAGTTGATGAGCGTCTGTAAGCCCTCCAGTGTGATGACGTGAATGCTGATGTGATTGGGTGTGTAGCGCTGTGCCCCCGTATTCTTTCACCAAGTCTATAGGCCTATATCACATAGCCTCTGCTGGGACTTAAACCCTGGAGCACTGTGGGTGTAAGTATTCACATAGCAGGGGTACGAAATAGAGCCTACCCAGAGGCCCAGTGCCGGCTGATTTCGGCCCGGGCCGGCTGGTTTCTAAAGTTCAAGGCCCGGTGGGTAGGCTACTTTTAGGTTGTTGTCAATATTAACATGGTTAATGACCGGACACTTTTTGTTAGGGCCGGCTACTTTTTGTAGCTGCCGGCCCTGTGGTCTGTGGGCAAATGTTGATGAGTTTCATACCCTGCACATAGAGGAATCTTTCACCAAGTCTATAGGCCTATATCACATAGCCTCTACCGGCCGAGAATCGAATCCTGGACCACTGAAACTGTAAGTATTGACAGAGCAATGAGAGCATGGAGTTAACAACACCGATGGTACAATGAGAAAAGCAAGTTGTGGCGTCACTGGATACTTCTGCCACTTTAACAAAACTTGTTAGAGCCTCCAGTGCGCGGGTTGATCGCAGCATCACCGCAGAGTATAACTCCCCCTTAATAAGTTGCACTGGACTATAAGATCCCCACCTTGACAGCTCGTTCTCTCTTTACTATTGCCACTGTAGGATTAGGGAAGCAGTACTCTCTTGTACTGGGTGAGCCGAATAGCGGCAGTTTATTCCTTAGCGCTGATACGGCAACAGGTAGGTTCTTCTTCTTTCTTCTTCTTCTCGGGTTGAATCCTCCTTTGTAGGAGCTGTCTTAAAAGTTCATTTAAATAATGTCACACTCTATCTCTAAATATATACGGTACGATTTGTAACCTCAGTGCCGAGCCAAGTTCTTTAATATTCCGTTTATATAACAATAACCATGAGGAAGTATTAGTCTCTTCTTACACTGATTTCTGAGCAAAGGCCCGGTAGCTGGGGCGTCTTTGCATAAAGCGTGTTCTCGGCCAAGAATCAATGTAGGTCACTCTGAGTATCCGTATTTCTTCAAGACATCTGATACTCAGAGTGGTGTAGGTCATCGAGCAACGAAAAGATCTGTTGCATAAAGAGAAAAACGCTGCACGTCGTAAAAGGCATACCGACGATATGGAGCGGGAAATATCATGGAGAAATCAGTAGTGTTACATTTGTCGGTCGTAAAAAGGAGCATTAAACATCATCTTAAGTCCATAAAGTACATGCATGTACATGTAGACAATGGCGGTTTTCTTGCATATAAGAGACCTATGTCTCCTGTCTGTTAAACATGTGAATAAGGGAGCTGTCATTTTTAAGAGGAAGGGGTGGTCGGATTTGTCACCCCCGTAGTTGGAAATTGTGCACTCAAAATTTAACCCCCCCGTTACATTTCCTACATTTTCCCTCCCACACACACACACCACCACCACCACCACCACCACCACCGCACACACAGACACAACCACCACCACCACAACCTACCTCTTCATTTTGGAGTGAATGCGCCATAGCGCTAAATATTGGATTTGAGTACATGAAAAATATAAACTGTGTCACAACTTTAATGTTCACATATACAAATGTCTCATTACTGGTGTAACCATTTAAATTTCACCAGTTGTGCATCATGTCAGCATTTTGTTTTTTACGCAATACAAGTCCTGATCTTGATGTCAATATTGGTTGAACAGTGGTATGGTCATCATCATTATCAACAATGGTTTTTCTGTGTTACAAATACATTAGTATGATAATGACAACCGTGTCAAATAATAAGTAAGAAAAAGTTTTTATTATGAACATATTTTAACAGGTCAAATTATTGAACAACCCTGTGTTTTGTTCTGATCTTGTCTGGGGTATGCTGTTTTTGTAATATCACTTTTCTTTGTGTTAACAGGAAACGACGACACAATGACGTCACAACTAGACGACTTGAAGAGCGCGATTTACAACGCTGCACACGACGGCGACGTCGACGAATTGAGAAGGCTGATAGAGGCACAGCAAAAATGTGACGTCAGGGAACTTGTCTCTTCAAAAACTGGTGCTGCTACACCGCTTATTGCAGCTTGTTTTAATGGCCACACCGAGGTGGTCCGGTACCTCGTCGATGAATGTGCTGCGGACATGGAACAGATGGGACATCGCGATGAAGATCCTCACGAAGACGTCACTCCACTGTGGTTTGCAGCTTCTAATCTCCATTTGGACATTGTAGAATTGCTGGTCACAAGGGGAGCAGACGTGAATAGTGTGACCTGTACAAAGTCTACTCTACTGATGGCAGCTTGTGCTGAGCTGAATTTCCCAATTATAGAGTATCTTCTCGACTATAAAGCGGACATCAACATGCCAGATCGGTCTGGAATGACATGCTTAATGCAGGGATGCAGGGATGGCCAATACGGTGTTGTCAAATTTCTTATTAACCGAGGGGCCGATGTCAACAGGAAAGATCTGGACGGAAATACTGCATTGCACTATTGTGCGACATCTGATGCATCACTTTCCATAGATTCAGATTCAGAATCCGATTCAGAATCCGATTTAGAATACGATTCAGATATCTGATTCAGATAAATCTGCACGTACACACCGTGCTATCATAGATCATAAAGCTTTTGGTTAAATGTAAAGTTAAGATGGAAAAAAATGTCGATGGCTTGACTCCTTTGCTCCTTGCAGCTGACGATGGAAAAGAAGATATTGTGGAGTATTTGATTCCTAATGCTGAAAATGAAAGAACAGAAACAATTGATGCACTGGAACTGCTTGGTGCAAGAATCTGTGACCAACAACGACCTGACAAGTGCTCTTATGTACTGGAGGCTGGCCATGGAAGAGAGATTCAGAGACGGTTTTGATGTAGTACAGAAACCAGTTAACAAAGAGCCAAACACTGCCTATGAAAATGCAGTGGAGGTAAAAAGTTTGGATGAACTGAATGATGACCTGATATCCGATCCAGATGCTATGCAAATGCAGGCTTTGCTAGTTAGAGAAAGAATACTAGGTCCTAGAAACTACAGAACTTTATCAGGTATAAAGATTTGTGGTGATGAATATGCTGTAAGAGGCTCTTTAGAAAGATGTTTGCGTCTATGGACTTATGCATTGGACATGGAACAGCAGTTCTCAGAGCCCTTGGATTGGCAGACCACAGACATTTTGAAATCGTTTGCAAAACTTTTTTCATTTATGATTGCACGAGAACCTCATAATGTGGATTTTGATGTTATCCTGAGTATACTTAAAAAATCAGTTGTTGAATTACAAAGAGGCAAAGCTGTTCAAATGTATGACAACGACGTACTTCTGACGACGATAACTATCATCGGCCTTATGTGCAGGATTCAGGAACGATTTTCAGAACAACAAGTTTATAACTTTAAAAAGACTGCATACGAATTTGTTAAGCTGAATCTAAGAGATGAAAGAGGTTATACGCCTCTCCAACTCGTGTGTGAAGGTAGTGTTCATTTTAGAGACTTTGGGTTTCCTTCTAGAGACGTTGCCAGGCTTCTAATGGAAATGGGAGCATTGGTCAATGCACGGAGCCACCATAGACACGGGTAACGGCATTTTGAAAAGTCCTCTCATAACAATTTTAATTGAAAATGGAGCACATGTTGATAAGACAATGTATAAAATTTTAACCCATACATCCAAAATTTCTGAATAAATGATGTCGCTAAACGCAAAACATTGTGTACATGTTTTTCATTTCTGCCCCATATCTGATATTTCCACTTTTTTAAAGATCCGTAGTAAAATAAGTAATAAGTATTTTATTTCGGAAACAAGTCCATAGAATTAATTAAAAATAGATACAATATATATGTAAATGGGAAACCTTCTAAAATTAAAACGGAGTTCATACCATTTACAACCAATATTTCTGCTGTAAATAAAAAATTGGGAAGATAAACATTCTTTGACTAGACTAAATAAGCGACTTCTAAAACTTTATATTGCTTTTTTCATAAGTATGTTAAAACAATAAATATTCTTGTTTTTTAAAAATGGGAAACACTACACCTAGTTTAAAAAAGAGCTCTAAAACATTGTTTTATGCAACGGACAATTTCTTATTAAGTTTAAAACCGTAAGTTACTACAGCAGGTTTTAAAAGTTTAACTAACACTTTGTGTGTGTTTGTGAGGGTTTTTTTTTTTTTTTTTGGGGGGGGGGGAGGGGTGGCGAGTTTAATGGTGACATTTGCATCCCACGACGCACACCAACCTATAGAGAAAAAAACAGCAACTCTATTTAACTGGTTCTCTTCATTGAGTAAATTGAGCTCATTTTTATTTGATGTATCGGGCTTAGATGGCTTTGGTAACAATGGTTAAGATCCACTATTTCATGCATTGTGTCTACGAAACCTGTTCCGTGCATTTGTGTTTTTGCTGTCATGTGTATAACTGTTATTTGTGGACCAATGGTATTTTGGCGGCGTCCAATCAGGTGCTGTCGGCACACAGGGGGTTAACACTGCATCCTGTGCAGTGTTGACCAACTTCAAGTGACGTCAGATGCGATCGGCGGCGCAACATGGACCCAGAAAATATACCAGTGTCACAAAAACATCGTGTACATTAGGAGCATTACCAAGAGAGGTAACGTCCTATGTTTCCTAGATCTATAGTGGACGTAAAATACTGAACAGGTGCGAGCAGGCGCGACATCGGGGATGGTTTACAACGAGAAGTGACCAAGTATTCATAGGTGAATGAAATGAACTTGATCAAAAAACTTATCATATGACTTTATATGATACATTAAATTATAAAATAGTACACATATGTATAAACAACAACGAGTAGTTTCTTGTTTTCATGAGATAAATAATATTGTCGTGAAAGAAACTCAGCAAGATAACATTTATGGACCAATCAGCTTGTCAAATCAACTTTGATATAATGCACATTTTACCTTCAAAGTTTAGTAATAAAATATGCTACTAAATTTTTATAATTGATATGGTTGGAAACGCATACTTCTGTAGATTACATATGTATTAATTAAATGTTTCTAGCCATGGCAAGTGCTGAAATACTAAGCAAAATGTTCGGACACTTTTTTCTTCCCTAATCACGTTTTTTCACCGTATGGCTGTCATTGTCAAACGCTGGTTCGGTAATAAATATGTCAGTATCTCATCCATACCTGTCCCAAAAATATTTTATTACTATGTATGTAATCTACAGAAGTGTGCGTTTCTAACCATACCAATTATTAGGAAATAGCAGGACATTCGATGATCAAACTTTGCTAGTCAAAATGGTCAACATAATCGTAGTGGATTTGACAGCACATCAAAGAACATTACGACCATGTGATGGGATCAATGGACATTTCTTTCCAAATGTAAAGTATGAACTGAAAGTGTAGAAATAAGAATCTGCATCACATTTTAAGTGTCTTATGTGTCTATGATAATTTTTAAGTTGTCAGTAAACCTCTGCAAATTACAAGCATGTAAGTGACAAGTGACTAATCTCAACTCTGTTTATATACTATCGATCATTTGACAACAAATCATCATTGTCGTATCAATGTATAATTCTGATGGAAATAATCTGCAGTAATATGCAATTCCACTCGTATATATAAATCTGGGTAATTGTTTTAACTAAATAGTTTATTTTGAACATGAATCACATGCATCGCCATGTGTTTGACAATCATCGTTCGGCGATACCCATAGACTATGGCTATTAACAACATGATTTGTAAATGTTCCTATACAGTTTTTTCGGAGATATCAGCGCCTAGATATGGTCTGTATGTTGTAGACCATAGTATATTGAATGACTTCTCATTCATACCTATTTGTATTTCTAATCATGAAATGCAAATATATCACGTCAAAATCAACCAATTTTCTATTCATTAGTACAAGACAGCGTTCGTTGACCATCCTCTCTCGGGCACCTGCTCGCACCTGCCGGGAACGCAGATATGAACGTGTTGCGTATCTCGTTACACGTTTTATTTAGAATTGTATTTCATCAGCTTTTGACCAGATTTATAACTTGACTTGTGTTTTGCCACAAACCCAGGCCAAGCCACTAGATTTACTTATGCAAATTTGACGTAGATCTACCATAGACTTTTCGTGACGTTGCTCTTGTCGTACGCTGTGTGTAGCGAGTGAGACCATCTTCGTCTAGATCTATAGACCAACCAAACATCTCTAAATATTTCTCAATCCGTATAATGACAGCTTTTTATGTTATTGTTTTCTGATAATGCATGTACTTTTGCATGGTGTATAGTATCATCACGTTTCATATTTCTTTTAAGTAAAAATTATTTGGAAAATAACAAAAACAACCAACCACCTGCTGTGCAGAATCATTGTTTACGATGGAACGTCGAACGTGAGTGCTACAGTAAAAAAAACATTCGGGAAGTGTATTGGCATGTCAGATAAGTCTGTTATTTAAACTAAAATATTCCATTTATGACACGTATTTGAGAAAAAATGCCCACATGTATAGAGACGTCAGGGCTTTGTTAGTGATCACCACGGGTTGGGGATAACATGGATGAGTATTTTTACAGAGTACACCTCAAAAGTCGGACTTTCTGGGTCTTTTTCCTGTACAATTATAAGACTTTCTGCGCCACGTGCTCAATGTTTTGAGTTCAACTTGCGCGCGCATCCTCCAACAGGTGCTTGTGTTTACAAACACTGAAAGAGGTCAGTAATACACGTTTCTTCAATACAGCTCCCGCATTTATCTTCTCCACCTTGTCCTGTCACACTCTTGCGTTTGCCTATACAAACACATATTTGCACTGATAGATATAATAGAGACTTTCCACATCATTACACAAAGTCACATAAGGCAAGGAAGCCATTGATCCTCAAGACATTCCAATAGAGTTGAGAGAACAGAGCAATACCGCATCGCCTTTGTAGGATATGCAATCATCAAAGAGCAAAAGTAAACAA
>CM032665.1:26752678-26781292 GCA_019095985.1 Streblospio benedicti
CATATTTGATTTTGTGAAAGATTGTATTGTTGTAAACATGTGATATTAACACACGAAATTCGCATCCTCTGAGCATACACTTTCAACACCCCATTTATTGGTATTTTGAAAATCCCCAGATGTACATTACAATAGTTATGTATGAGTAAGAGATCGTGCATATGAAAGCCAAGAAAACACCATTCTTCCAGACAAGATTTGAAAAGTTCAGAGCAAATTTAAGACTAGACAGAATCATTTAGGTAGCTTGTGTATCTAGTGGCAAAATTGTGCAAGAAGTACAGACCAGAATGTTGATAAACCAAAGAATGTGGCTTTATAAAACTCGTGGCATTGTTGAGTAATAGTACTGAGTAAAGTGTTGATGTTTGTAATTTATTTTCTATAGCATTTACAATATGCTGATACATCCGAACAATGCTTTGATGGATGTATTGTTTTTTTTGTTTTGTTTTTTTTTTGTCGTTTTTTTTTCTTTTTTTCGAAAACTGTCGTCGCTTTTTTTTCGCGCTTCACTAGTAATTTATACCAATTTTTTGTGAGTGTTTTTTTTTTTTTTTTCCGGAGAGAGAGTGTTTTGTTTGTTTGTGTGTGTGTGTTTGTGTGTGTGTGAGTGTGTGTGTGAGTGTGTGTGTGTGTGTGTGTGTGTGTGTGTGTGTGTGTGTGTGTGTGTGTGTGTGTGTGTGTGTGTGTGTGTGTGTGTGTGTGTGTGTGTGTGTGTGTGTGTGTGTGTGTGCGCGGTGAGCTACAGCAGCAAATTCTATATGCAGCCAGTGTTGTGCGCTCCCCGTGGAGTTGAGAAATGTAGAAATTGCGTGCCGAAGATGTCAATGACCTGGTGTAAATGAGTCGACTGAGCAGTACTCTTGGATAGTAGACTATAAACATCAGATGGTGGGGTGTAAAATTTCAATGGTCAAAGAGACACGCAAATACAATTTTGTGAAAATAAAATGCGTTCATATCAGTTGTTGTTGCTGCGGGCTCATGGGGCCATACAAGTTTGCTGATTGTTCTGTGATATATAAAACTTATTGAAAAAGTGAATTGTTACCTCAGTCACCAATTGATCTATTGCTCTCATGAAGTATACAGCGGGAAACCGCGGCACACACCCGGGGCACAAACTACGTGTAGATGCGCAATAGAGCTACTTACATAAAAAATCTACAATTTCTACTCCATAGAGTTCTTAATACCAAACTACACGACCCCTTAATAAAACTCGCGATAGCCATGTTTGTAGTAGATTTTTTAGCTTAGAAACTCCAGACCAGCACAGCTGGAGTGATGTGTCAATGTATTTAATACACGAAGCACACGAGGTTAGCATAGGCTTCACGTTTTATCTTTGCAGGTATTCTACACATTAATGAAAATGAAAAGCGCCCCCGGTGAGGGCAAAGTGTGTCAAATACCGTAACATTTACATATGTATTCATACATGTTGGTACTTTTTATGGTGTGCCCATCAGGGCACAGGAGTCTAAGATTTGATGTGCCCTGACTTAGGTTTTATGTGTCCAGGACACCCGGGCACTAGCTAGCGTTCACCCCTGCATATGCTTGTCCAAGCTTTTTGCAGTGCTCAAGTTATTTGCGCCATCTGAAAACATAGCATTTCCGACATCGTAAGATCCCATTATAACGTAAAATGGATGGCTTATCTTGGAGATCGATGTACGTTCAGCGGGTGACAGCATAACTTAAGCGCTATCGTCAATACTAAGTAACATGTGCGGGAAATCTAAGGCTCACAAGTGTATAACTACAGTAGAACCTCCAATTGAGACCGCCTCTATAATAAGACCACTTTTCATGGTGACAAACCTTCATAAAGCTACCAAATCTGATCCCTGTACAGCGAGTCTTTATTGAGACTACCCAACACAAGTCCCAAAGATGGTCCTAATAGAGAGGTCCTACTGTGTAATTCTACTGCTCGGTTTGACCCATCTTGCCACAGCAAGGTATCTCAATCATTTAGTTTATGCTGTGAATATATATGAACCCTGAACTGGGGAAGATGGGGGTTGACATGATACCGGAACAAATCTCCAGTACTGTATCAAATTGGAGCAAGTTTGCTACTTCCATCAAAATTTTCATAAAGTATGAAGATGAATTATTTGATAACATTGAATAAATGTAATGCGTTTACTTTGCTATTGCAATTTGATATCTATGTGTTAATCGTTGCTTTGTTTGAAAGTTGCTTGTATTGAATATGTATCTCTATAAAAGAAAGTTGAACTCTTGAGTAATTAAATGGCAATGTGATCTTGTTTGTAGTTATATATCACCATCACTATGCGGTATTCAGAATTGCTGCTCTCTTAAAGCAGGGAAATGTGTGTGAGTTGGGCACAGGTCGACTTGTCCAAGAGATCAAGTCCTCTGCTTTGACAGATGATATTTTGTAAAAATTGGTAGAGATTGTTTGTTAATGCAGCAATCAATCTTGGTGATGCAGAATCTGATCCACAGGATTTCAAACGACAATAACCTCTCTATTGAGTATTAAGTGGGTGTCAGATCGCGTGTTCTGAGCGAAAAACTCATTGATATCTTATCATTAAAGTGATGGCAGGGCGTGATGGGACATGACGCATGCGTATGGGTATGGTGTTATTACGTGAGTCTGCATCATCATGAGCAATCAAGTGAAGACGTAAAAACTATATGGTAACATGTGATGTAGACTGTAATAAAACCTTTCAAGGGAGGCGTAATGCACTGGAGACATGGGTATACACTTATATCCGCCCTCCTGCAGTTACATTGATACCCATGCCAATGACTATTACGTCCTCGCCAGTATGATATTGATTGTGCGTTGTAGGATCGTCGCAATCCAATCTACCGGTGACCAGTGAATCAGGAGAGGTGGTGGGGTGGCCCGGAACCAACTTTCTGGCTGAACTTGTAATAATTTTGACCATGTTGTGACCTGGTTCACTTGAAACTGCCACTGCAGACTAACTCGTATTACCACCCCATGTTCTTTGATAGTGAACACAACTGAACCTAAAATGATGTCTGCTCTGTAGTTGAGATCCATCTTGCATACGCTTGATCTAGTTCCCATGGTATTTGACACGTTACACGTGTGTTCTGTGTTGTGCAACATCAAGTTCGTGTGTTCTTATCAAACGTATTAACTTACTGCGTTGCTGCTATCTATAGAACACAGTAGCTATCTTGTTTGTGGGTCAATGTTCAACGTGTGTGCAGTAAAGTTTACACGAGCAAGTTTTGATAAACGTATAGCTATTGAGCCCTTGATATTTAGGATGTAAATTTAGGCCTAGTTCCTCTTAATTGTTGTGAGGAGCCTATTTTGAAATGCTGCTGTCCAAGATTATTGCAACTCAGTTGTAAATTGGCTGAACCCACTATGATACATATAAACGTATGAGACCTGGCTTTAAATCGCATTATGTCGCCAAAACAAACGACCAGCTCTAGGATTTCTCGGAACTGGTGCTAAAACACAGCTCAACTCGGATCATGGAAAATTGTCAAAATTAATGAAGCGTAGGTGGAGGTGAAGCCCACTGCACTCCAGACTTTGCCACTTCTAAAGTATTTATACATTCTGAAATGCAATCAACATCTACACATCGATCACATGAGTTGTGAACTACAATATAAATTGTTGCAAGATTACTGTCCATTTCATACGTACTTACTTGCACTAGAGATGCCAAATGTACAAGTTTTAGTTTTATATATAACTCAACCAGTATATACAAAGCACGTGACGTACACGGGGCCAAGCTATGTGAAGGAGGCAACTTGTTAATGTTAGACCTCCCTGTTATGAAATTCTGTTCTAAATCACCTGGAAGGTACCGTATTATGAAATAGCGATTATACCGCCCGACCCCGCTTTATCGAGTGTAGGATTATCGCGGTACCGTATTATGAAATAGCGATTATACCGCCGACCCCGCTTTATCGAAGTGTAGGATTATCGAAGGTACCGTATTATGAAATGGATTATCCGACCTGCGCTTTAGAAAAAAAAAAAAAAAAGATTCGTTTTAGGATTATCAATGGTATCCATATTATAATGGTTAGTTACCGCCGACCCCGCGCTTTATCGAGTGTAGGATTATCGCGGTACCGTATTATGAAATAGCGATTATACATTCGATGTACATGTAGTAAAATATAACTTATATTTCAATTTATAAATAGTAGGGTTGCTCGAATGCTAAATAGTTATGAAATGAGCTGTCATTTAAATATCATATTCCCGACAACACCAAAGAAGCATTAGGATGTTACCTAACAAACGAATGACCGTACCGTATTACATAAATAGCGATTATAGCAACAGCGCTTTATCAACTGGTCTTATATTAATCCATTAAAATACGTGAGGCAGATATTCTTTTCATCATTATGAAATAGCGATTATACCCGAACTAGCCCAGCCGTTTTCCTTCAACAAGGCGTATATCTGTAAACAATACCAAGGATATTGTATGGCTTATCCATGGCAAGAAGTGTTTATAAATAGCTGCACCAGAAGCCCCTAAATTATAAGAGAGCCACGCCCGCAACCAGCCACCTGCTCAGCGGCGTAGGATTATCGCGGTCCGTATTAATTATACCGCCCGACCCCGCGCATTAAGTGTAGGATTATCGACTTTGATTTGAACTAGTATTAGAAATCCCAGAACTAGCGCCGACCCGACGCTTTTATCAACGTAGGATTATCGTGTCACCGGGATATGAATTAGCCGCCCGATAGCCCGGCTGTAGGATTTCGAGTGTCTTCTAAATAGCGATTATAGGCCGACCCCCTTTATTGTGGGATTATCGCGCGTACCGTATTATGAAATAGCGATTATACCGCCGACCCAGCGCTTTATCGAGTGTAGGATTATCGCGGTACCGTATTATGAAATAGCGATTATACCGCCGACCCCCGCTTTATCGAAAGTGTAGGATTATCGTGGTACCGTATTATGAAATAGCGATATACCGCCCCCGCTTTATCGAGTGTAGGATTATCGCGTTACCAGATATGTAGTAGCTGCTGATTGCAGTGGTTATGAAGATGAACATGCGAGTTCAGAAGATGTTAGTACGGAAGGGAGTTGTTTAATTGATGACCCTAGTTATGCTGCAGTACGTATGGTTGATATTGAGTCCTCTCCAGTTTTAATTGCTTATTATGGTGATGCAACCGCTGATATTTTACCTGTTTCAGTTGCAAAAAAAGTTTGGGTTCAAATTTGTTCCTTCAATCCAGAGAGCAGTCATGGTAGATGGTGTTTCACAGTTACAGGTTGTAGGTGAGGTACATGAGAAGTTGGTACGAGGTAAATGGCGATTTGTGTTGGATGCTCTGGTTGTCCATAATTTAGATCCGTCTATTGAGGTTATTGCTGGCATTCCATTCCAGGCTAAAAATGACATTGCTACTAGACCAAAATACAAACGGATTGTCATAGGCGGACAGGAAATTGTTAACTATTCATACGATAGTCGTAACTCTCACAGTATTGGTGTGTGTTTAGTAAGGGGTCCTGAGGTTCCTTCTGTTGCGTATCCTGGAGAATGTCTCAAAGTAGAGGTACCGTTTATGTCAGACAGAGAGATGATTGTGGAATCACGCAGGGGGAATTTGAATGCTGGATTGAACCACAAGAAACTGTTGTTTGTGCTGGAAAGGTCAATATCGTGAATAGTTCTGATATACCCGTTAAAGTCCCCAAACATTCCCATCTTGCCAGTGCATATCACATAGACTCATATGGTGATGATTATCAGGAAGTACCTACATGCGGGCTTGTGAGCACTTCTGCCCGCGCCCTCCGCCCGCCCTACGCCTCTGGCATGCGTACTTCTCCTCCAGACCCCCTCCGCCTGCATGGGTTTGTAAAGACAGTGATTTGAGTGATCAAAACCATGAAAACCGCTGATGCAAATAAACATGGTTATTCAATCTTTGATTTATACTGTTTTGAACTATTGCCAGTTACATAACAACATTTATAATGACCCGTATATATATATTACTGCGAATAAAAAGTGGGAAGTCTTAAAGATTGTATGTATTGCTCTGAATAAAAGCGCGATGTTTTTATGCGTATATAAATAAAATAGTGTGGAGTCTTAAAGATTGTCTGTATTACTGAGAATAAAAAGTGTGTTTTGTAAAGACGTTCGTTCCTAGGGGCTTGTAGAATAAAATTATATATAGGGTTGCCTAGAATATATAAAGAGAATCCTCCCCTTTCTTTTTAGATACCCGAGGTTCCCCGCGATTACTATAAATCGTTAACCTCGTGGGGTTTAAGCTTTAGATAACGTATTTATAGGGTCTTTAGATAAGAAGGGGCTTGAACGGAAAACGTGGACGCAAACTCCCGTTTCTCTTTTTATTACACACGTACATAGATATAAGCTGCATATATATACGAGCGAGACAGGGGTGATTACAATTTTTCTCTTTTTTTAAAAATACGTAAACACACATAGATATAAGCGTATATATACAAGCGAGAGGTGTCCGCTTTATCGATACAGATGTAGGATTATTGATCTTATCACGTTATTACGTAGTTGTACCGTATTTATCGATTTAGTAACGGTTATGAAATACTAATGCAACAACTATATATCGTGTGTTGGATTCTAGAGTACGTGTGAGGCGAGCTGAGTCACTGTTATATATAAATAGTAACGTGTATTGTCTCGCCTACTACAAAGAATGTGAAGTGAGCTGGCGGCGTCCAGCGCTCAATGCCAGCAGAGCGGCGGCGGCTGGCGGCGGCGGCGATTAACGGCTTTGGTCGCGGCGTGCTTGACGGGTGGTGGTCAAGGACTTTGTCCTATAAGGCGAGGTCTGGAATGTATTATGTTAATGAGAAAATCCCAAGTCCCAACCCATACTACTGGTTATCCATTTCACTTAGTTATCCAAGAGGTGAGATGTGTATTCAAGAGTTACAAACAGATTGTGTAGATCACCATTGGTGGTATAGGTTAAATAGCTCATTGTTACCAGTAAATAAGTTATAGATAATGCTCAGTCAAAAAAACCTTTTGTTCTGTCAAGTCAAGTATCAATGAATAATGCTTTTTTTCCATTGTAAAGGTAAGGAAAAATATATATTTTCCACATCTACTATTTTACACCTTGAAAACTAACGTGCCTTCTTCGGGACCTGAAACACAAGGTCACGTGATGTGGCATAATCGAATGATTTTCGCCAGACATACCGTGAATTTCTTACGGCAGACATCACGTTTAACATGGGAAAAGATAGCCGGCTTCTTATGGGCACCGTATGCGAGTTACGTTTGACGAAAATCATTGCTTTTTACATTTCTACTTTCTCGTGTTTACATGTGTGTGCACTGGCCTGTTATTGCATAGTATTTAAATTGCTCTACACATTTTAATATGCTGTTTAAATGAAAAGACACTTTCAGAATGCATAGTCCACATCACATTGCTTCTATACAAGCATATTTGTTCGGCCACTGAGCATAACCTTTAATGGCCTATACACCTCCCAAAATGAATGTGTACTGTAATTGTCCGAGTTCAAGGTTTTTGTGGTTAGAAATTGTAATGGGTATAGTGTTTATGCTTAACCTTTGAAGTTCAGTGCACTGTTACTTTTTGTGTTCTATATTTCATTGTTCTTTACTATTTTGTCTATTATGTTTTCCCTTTACTCATGTGCTACAATTTGTAATAGAGTAATTGTAATAGAAGTGTATTATTCTGTTTCATTTTGTTGGTGTTTTTCATTACATAGGGTTTAATGAATTTTCATTAATGTAATTGCTGTTATTGCTATGCCATCTCAAATGGCCGGAAATGGCATTTAATATATCAGTAGTTTACGGTTGAGTATTTTGTGTTTATTGATTTTACGAATAGACTTTATGAATTGTAATGATTTTGTATGAATAATAATTGCACCTGTGTGTAATGCTATCTAGCATCTTTGCCAAGCCTGTCAAATATAGAGAGAATGATACTCGTATGAATTTTAATTTTGAAATAGATTATTTTTTTTATGATATTTTAACCTTATAACGTTAGCTATAGATGTTCAGTTTCTTTACTTGCATTCTGTAATATGACTGACAACAATACCAAATTTTTTCATTTTTTTCAAATATAGAGAGAATGATACAGTGAAAAATGCGTATTGTAAATTGGTATGCTCTTTGGAAGTGCCCCAAACCATGCTCTGTTACCATGAACTGATTCTAATTTTAAGATCCCACAGATGATAGAAATTGTAGAAGACTCACTTATAAATAGCACACAATATCCCATTCTATCATTCCGTGCAAAAATCACCGCCAATAACCCATGCTGATTGGTCAATCTCCGTGCTCAATTTTGAGTGTTTGGAAAAACACGCCCCCCAAAAAAACACGCCGCTAGTCTAATCTCCTCACAATATCAATACAGCCGCTGATGTAGTAAGGCCATGAAGGCGTGTTCATGCTGTGCGGAGTGCAGCAGTTTAGACTAATGCCTCCGCGCGCTCAAAACTGTAGGAAATTGATGTCTCCGCGGCGCTCAAAACAAACGAAATTGACTTGAATGTTGAATGTTATAATATGATTTATTTTAAAAATAAAAATCATGAAAATGGATTTTAGTCATGATAGAATGGTGATTGACCACTCGATTGTCGTGTCAATCGGCAAAATTGATATGCTGACGTCTGATTTTCCCTCACTCTCGTTCGGGTAAATCAGACGCCAGCATGCTCAATTTTGCGATTGACACCCAATCTCGTGGTCAATTCTACACTATCCCACTAGTCCAATGGGAATCTTCAGACTTCTAGGAAGATCCCATGATCTGAAGATCTCAACTTAGAGCTACTAATCCCCTAGAAATCTACTCAGACCTTATAAAGTCATCAGCCTTATTTTCCTAGAGTCAGCCTCACTTCCAATTGGCAGCCTCTCTATCAGGCTCTCTACCTGCCATAGTTACTTGAATTTTTGTGTGTCAGTTGTATGTATGGATCTGAAAGAGTAAAATGTATTCCTCAATAAACTCTCTTTTTTACCATTTGGACTTTTCAATATTAAATGAACATAAAATACATAACTAAACAGATCAAAGAAAACTCTCAAAACTCTGCAGTGAGCGGTGAATTGGGCAGATTACGTATAGGTTTAGATGCGATAGCAAATATATTACTTTATTTCAAAATCATAAAACCAAATCATCAAATACTATTTTAAAAGAGGCTCTAACTCAATTTGAGATTAATAAACATACGAAAGTTGAATTTACAAATGTACACAAAGTTGATTTACAAATGTACACAACTGATTTAATTTATTAGCCCAAATAGATCTTATATACTTAACAGACAAGAAATTAAACTAAGAATAAGACAAATCTATATTACATACTGGCATGATAAAATAGAGGCAGAATTAAGAATGAGAACTTATACCACATTTAAATTAGGGTTTAGCTACGAAAAATATCTAGATGTTCTAAAACCTTATTTAAGACATGCATTTACAAAATTCTGTATATGTGCACATAATTTAGCTATCAAAAGGAGTAGATATACTCGCCCACCAACCCCTGTAGACCAACGCATGTGTATGCAATGTAATAATGGTATTGGAACAGAGTTGCACTTTATGTTTCAGTGTTCTGCTCTAGCTTTGCCAAGAGAAGAAATTTAACCTACCACTATACTTGTTTACATTGATGCATACACATGGATGGAAAGTAAACTGTTAACTGATGTTATTCATTTATTTATCCAGATATAAATGAATGTGTCTCTTCACCATGTCAACACCAAGGAAGGTGCAATGACGAAGTCAACCAATTCACTTGTTCCTGTACTGCTCGTTATACTGGCACTTTTTGCGAGACAGGTGAGGTTTTTTGTATTAAGTTTTGAATTGTGTTACAATTTATAACTGGTGTTCCAAAAAGCATAATAAATTAAATTTAAATAGATTTACAATGAGATCTATTACTTTCATCTTCCACAACACAAAGAATATTTAATTGTTTGACACTTTCGTCTTTTACTGCAGACATTCTCAAAAACACTACTGCCCATGTCAGGTCGTGCAATACTCACGAGACTGAGACAAGAAAATAAGATCACAGAAGCTCAGTACAGGCGCCTCTACCCAACATCAGAGAGCATACCAAGAATGTATTGTACACCTAAGATTCACAAGGATGGCAGCTTGTCATGCCCCATTGTAGACTACACAGGAACTATATGATACGACAGTTCAGAGCTTTAGCAGACATTGTTGGACTTCTAGTGGGCCTGACTGACAGACATGTGAAGAATTCCAAAGACATAGTACAGAAAATGAGTGTGATATTGGTAGAAGAAGACCAGATTTTTGCATCACATGATGTTGTGTCACTGTTCACAAATACACCCATTGAAAAGCACTGCAGGTTATCAGGAACAGACTAGGACACCACTCTGAAGAAAAGGATTATGCTTGACCCAAATGTAATGAAACTATGTGAATTTGTATTGACAACCACATAGAGGAAGTATATACCAGCAAACGTTTGGCACGGCTATGGGAAGTCCTGTTTTGCTGATTGTATACAACCTATTTATGGAATGGCTCAAAGAGAAAGCGATAACCTCCACCCCAATCTCATGCAAACCAAAGTTTTGGAAACAATAAGTTGATTACGCAATTAGAAATAATCAGCAAAGGGGAAAATCAGAATCTTACTGACCACCAAAACACAGTTGATGACTCAGGCAGCATCCGGTTCACCATGAAGTACTCAGAACAAGTCGGTGAGCAGAGTTTGTAGTTTATTTAGCAACTGGCTGGTAACTCCTCGTTCCCTGTTTATAAGCTTTGGCTAGACTGGATGGTATTCACACACTACAGGTGTGAGGTAAACCAGCCTCCTCAGCGTGAGCGTGAGCGTGAGCTGAGGGGTCGTTGACACTGCGCCATTCTACCTCCCCTCTATAAATGGAAAAATATAATCTTTTTCTAATTGTGTTTGTATCTAAGTATAGCTGATGTTTGTCATGATTATAAAACTTATTGAAAAAAAGTGAATTGTTACCTCAGTCACCAATTGATCTATTGCTCTCATAAGGTATATAGCGAAACATGGCACACACCAGGGCACAAACTACGTGTAGATGCGCAATAGAGCTACTTATAAAAAAATCTACAATTTCTACTCCATAGAGTTCTTAATACCAAACTACACGACCCCTTAATAAAACTCGCGATAGCCATGTTTGTAGTAGATTTTTAGCTTAGAAACTCCAGACCAGCACAGCTGGAGTGATGTGTCAATGTATTTAATACCACGGCACAATGAGGTTAGCATAGGCTTCACGTTTTATCTTTGCAGGTATTCTACACATTAATGAAAATGGCGCCCCGGTGAGGGGCAAAGTGTGTCAAATACCCGTAACATTTACATATGTATTCATACATGTTGGTACTTTTTTATGGTGTGCCCATCAGGGCACAGGAGTCTAAGATTTGATGTGCCCTGACTTAGGTTTTATGTGTCCAGGACACCCGGGCACTAGCTAGCGTTCACCCCTGCATATGCTTGTCCAAGCTTTTGCAGTGCTCAAGTTATTTGCGCCATCTGAAAACATAGCATTTCCGACATCGTAAGATCCCATTATAACGTAAAATGGATGGCTTATCTTGGAGATCGATGTACGTTCAGCTGGTGACAGCATAACTTAAGCGCTATCGTCAATACTAAGTAACATGTGCGGAAATCTAAGGCTCACAAGTGTATAACTACAGTAGAACCTCCAATTGAGACCGCCTCTATAATAAGACCACTTTTCATGGTGACAAAGAAGATGGGGGTTGACATGATACCAGAACAAATCTCCAGTACTGTATCAAATTGGAGCAAGTTTGCTACTTCCATCAAAATTTTCATAAAGTATGAAGATGAATTATTTGATAACATTGAATAAATGTAATGCGTTTACTTTGCTATTGCAATTTGATGTCTATGTGTTAATCGTTGCTTTGTTTGAAAGTTGCTTGTATTGAATATGTATCTCTATAAAAGAAAGTTGAACTCTTGAGTAATTAAATGGCAATGTGATCTTGTTTGTAGTTATATATCACCATCACTATGCGGTATTCAGAATTGCTGCTCTCTTAAAGCAGGGAAATGTGTGTGAGTTGGGCACAGGTCGACTTGTCCAAGAGATCAAGTCCTCTGCTTTGACAGATGATATTTTGTAAAAATTGGTAGAGATTGTTTGTTAATGCAGCAATCAATCTTGGTGATGCAGAATCTGATCCACAGGATTTCAAACGACAATAACCTCTCTATTGAGTATTAAGTGGGTGTCAGATCGCGTGTTCTGAGCGAAAAACTCATTGATATCTTATCATTAAAGTGATGGCAGGGCGTGATGGGACATGACGCATGCGTATGGGTATGGTGTTATTACGTGAGTCTGCATCATCATGAGCAATCAAGTGAAGACGTAAAAACTATATGGTAACATGTGATGTAGACTGTAATAAAACCTTTCAAGGGAGGCGTAATGCACTGGAGACATGGGTATACACTTATATCCGCCCTCCTGCAGTTACATTGATACCCATGCCAATGACTATTACGTCCTCGCCAGTATGATATTGATTGTGCGTTGTAGGATCGTCGCAATCCAATCTACCGGTGACCAGTGAATCAGGAGAGGTGGTGGGGTGGCCCGGAACCAACTTTCTGGCTGAACTTGTAATAATTTTGACCATGTTGTGACCTGGTTCACTTGAAACTGCCACTGCAGACTAACTCGTATTACCACCCCATGTTCTTTGATAGTGAACACAACTGAACCTAAAATGATGTCTGCTCTGTAGTTGAGATCCATCTTGCATACGCTTGATCTAGTTCCCATGGTATTTGACACGTTACACGTGTGTTCTGTGTTGTGCAACATCAAGTTCGTGTGTTCTTATCAAACGTATTAACTTACTGCGTTGCTGCTATCTATAGAACACAGTAGCTATCTTGTTTGTGGGTCAATGTTCAACGTGTGTGCAGTAAAGTTTACACGAGCAAGTTTTGATAAACGTATAGCTATTGAGCCCTTGATATTTAGGATGTAAATTTAGGCCTAGTTCCTCTTAATTGTTGTGAGGAGCCTATTTTGAAATGCTGCTGTCCAAGATTATTGCAACTCAGTTGTAAATTGGCTGAACCCACTATGATACATATAAACGTATGAGACCTGGCTTTAAATCGCATTATGTCGCCAAAACAAACGACCAGCTCTAGGATTTCTCGGAACTGGTGCTAAAACACAGCTCAACTCGGATCATGGAAAATTGTCAAAATTAATGAAGCGTAGGTGGAGGTGAAGCCCACTGCACTCCAGACTTTGCCACTTCTAAAGTATTTATACATTCTGAAATGCAATCAACATCTACACATCGATCGCATGAGTTGTGAACTACAATATAAATTGTTGCAAGATTACTGTCCATTTCATACGTACTTACTTGCACTAGAGATGCCAAATGTACAAGTTTTAGTTTTATATATAACTCAACCAGTATATACAAAGCACGTGACGTACATGGGGCCAAGCTATGTGAAGGAGGCAACTTGTTAATGTTAGACCTCCTCGTCTGTTCTAAATCACCTGGAAGGTACCGTATTATGAAATAGCGATTATACCGCCGACCCCGCGCTTTATCGAACGTAGGATTATCGCGGTACCGTATTATGAAATAGCGATTATACCGCCGACCCCGCGCTTTATCGCGTACCTTTGAAATCGATTATACCGCCGACCTAAATAGTTATTTTTTATCGGTGTAGGATTATCGCGGTACCGTATTATGAAATAGCGATTATACCGCCGACCCCGCGCTTTATCGAGCGTAGGATTATCGCGGTACCGTATTATGAAATAGCGATTATACCGTCGACCCCGCGCTTTATCGAGCGTAGGATTATCGCGGTACCGTATTATGAAATAGCGATTATACCGCCGACCCCGCGCTTTATCGAGCGTAGGATTATCGCGGTACCGTATTATGAAATAGCGATTATACCGCCCGACCCGCGCTTTTATCGAGCGTAGGATTGCTCGCGGTACCGTATTATGAAATAGCGATTATACCGACCCGACCCGCTTTATCGCGTAGGATTATCGGCGTATTATGAATTATACCAGCGGTACCGTATTTTATTATGAAATAGCGATTATACCCCCGACCCAGCGCTTTATCGGCGGATTGGATTAGCGCGGTACCCCCGTATTATGAAATAGCGATTATACCGCCGACCCACGCGCTTTATCGAGCGTGATTATTATCGCGGTACCGTATTATGAAATAGCGATTATACCGACGACCCCGCGCTTTATCGAGCGTAGGATTATCGCGGTACCGTATTATGAAATAGCGATTATACCGACGACCCCGCGCTTTATCGAGCGTAGGATTATCGCGGTACCGTATTATGAAATAGCGATTATACCGCCGACCCCGCGCTTTATCGAGCGTAGGATTATCGCGGTACCGTATTATGTAGTAGCTGCTGATTGCAGTGGTTATGAAGATGAACATGCGAGTTCAGAAGATGTTAGTACGGAAGGGAGTTGTTTAATTGATGACCCTAGTTATGCTGCAGTACGTATGGTTGATATTGAGTCCTCTCCAGTTTTAATTGCTTATTATGGTGATGCAACCGCTGATATTTTACCTGTTTCAGTCGCAAAAAAAAGTTTGGGTTCAAATTTGTTCCTTCAATCCAGAGAGCAGTCATGGTAGATGGTGTTTCACAGTTACAGGTTGTAGGTGAGGTACATGAGAAGTTGGTACGAGGTAAATGGCGATTTGTGTTGGATGCTCTGGTTGTCCATAATTTAGATCCGTCTATTGAGGTTATTGCTGGCATTCCATTCCAGGCTAAAAATGACATTGCTACTAGACCAAAATACAAACGGATTGTCATAGGTGGACAGGAAATTGTTAACTATTCATACGATAGTCGTAACTCTCACAGTATTGGTGTGTGTTTAGTAAGGGGTCCTGAGGTTCCTTCTGTTGCGTATCCTGGAGAATGTCTCGAAGTAGAGGTACCGTTTATGTCAGACGGAGAGATGATTGTGGAATCACGCAGGGGAATTTGAATGCTGGATTGAACCACAAGAAACTGTTGTTTGTGCTGGAAAGGTCAATATCGTGAATAGTTCTGATATACCCGTTAAAGTCCCCAAACATTCCCATCTTGCCAGTGCATATCACATAGACTCATACGGTGATGATTATCAGGAAGTACCTACATGCGGGCTTGTGAGCACTTCTGCCCGCGCCTCCGCCCGCCTACGCCTCTGGCATGCGTACTTCTCCTCCAGACCCCCTCCGCCTGCATGGGTTTGTAAAGACAGTGTGATTTGAGTGATCAAACCATGAAAACCGCCGATGCAATAAACATGGTTATTCAATCTTTGATTTATACTGTTTTGAACTATTGCCAGTTACATAACAACATTTATAATGACCCGTATATATATATTACTGCGAATAAAAAGTGGGAAGTCTTAAAGATTGTATGTATTGCTCTGAATAAAAGCGCGATGTTTTTATGCGTATATAAATAAAAATAGTGTGGAGTCTTAAAGATTGTCTGTATTACTGAGAATAAAAAGTGTGTTTTGTAAAGACGTTCGTTCCTAGGGGCTTGTAGAATACGTTATATAGAGGGGTGCCTAGAATATAAAGAGAATCCTCCCCTTTCTTTTTAGATACCCGAGGTTCCCCGCGATTACTATAAATCGTTAACCTCGTGGGGTTTAAGCTTTAGATAACGTATTTATAGGGTCTTTAGATAAGAAGGGGCTTGAACGGAAAACGTGGACGCAAACTCCCGTTTCTCTTTTTATTACACACGTACATAGATATAAGCGTATATATATACGAGCGAGACGGGGTGATTACAATTTTTTCTCTTTTTTTAAAAATACGTAAACACACATAGATATAAGCGTATATATATACAAGCGAGAGGTGTCCGCTTTATCGATACAGATGTAGGATTATTGATCTTATCACGTTATTACGTAGTTGTACCGTATTTATCGATTTAGTAACGGTTATGAAATACTAATGCAACAACTATATATCGTGTGTTGGATTCTAGAGTACGTGTGAGGCGAGCTGAGTCACTGTTATATATAAATAGTAACGCGTATTGTCTCGCCTACTACAAAGAATGTGAAGTGAGCTGGCGGCGTCCAGCGCTCAATGCCAGCAGAGCGGCGGTGGCTGGCGGCGGCTGAGCATCAACAAATATTAGCGAGATAAGCAGTTTGTATTTTGATGTTTTTTCAGGGATTGCCCTCAATAATTCCCATGGGAGTCATGAAATATATGAAAAGGGATTCCTCAATAATTCCCTGGGAGTATAGGGTGAAACCAGTGTTTAATACACTGGAATGTCACTGTCTATATATTGGCTGATTATTGATTTATAGCAGTATCATCTATTACCAAGAAGTGGATACATTTTTTGGAGCCGACGTGTCTGGAGTTTCTGGTTATAGAATATTGATTTTAATGGTGCATTCAAATAGTAATAAGAATGTGATTCACTAGTAAAATGGACCTAATAATGTCACTGTCTATATATTGGCTGATTATTGATTTATAGCAGTATCATCTATTTACCAAGAAGTGGTTACATTTTTTGGAGCCGATGTGTCTGGAGTTTGTGGTTATAGAATATTGATTTTAATGGTGCATTCAAATAGTAATAAGAATGTGATTCACTAGTAAAATGGACCTAATAATGGGCCCAAATGGCAGCAATAATTTTACACTTTTTACCCCATTACTACCTTCCCTTGGGGTGGAGGGTCATGAAATTTACAATTTCTTGTCTCCTTACCCTACAGATGCTACATACAAAATTTGGTTAAGATTGGCCCAGCAGTTTTGAGAAGAAGATGTTTACGGACGACGCATGACGGACGACGGACGACGGACACGGTGACGGACGCCAACCCATAACAATAGGTCACCTGAGTAAAAATACCAGGTGACCTTGTTTATAGTCGCAATTCACTGTTATCTCACTGTTGTCGTGCTCTAGCGACTTTTACATATTTACACCAGGTCATTGGCATCCTTTTCACACTATATCCTTCTCAACTCTCGGGGAGCATACAGCACATCGCAACCGTAGCGCCAGACGTGCTAATCACTTTCACATTAGCGTTCACTCGCGCCTGACCTGTACCTAGGTACCGGGAGCAGTTTAACCATGTAGGTTTGCTCAACACCTACCATCAGACCCGAGTGTGAACCCGTGACCTTCTGGTCACGAGTCCAACTCCCTATCCACTCGGCCACGGAAGCACTAATGTGATTAATAAGGATTATATCAATGACTATATGGTGGAAAAAATCAAGCCAAACACAAGTTCTTATTACATTTACATTTACATCAATATCTGTCATTTTTGTCGGAAGATGCTACTAGTAGGTGCTACCCGGTCCCGATGTCATAAACGGAAGGTTAAACACTATAATCCATAACTTCAATACCAGATGGTCAATTTCCTTCTATATTATATATTTTGCTTTCCACATACTCCCCATCATTTAAAACGAATTTAGAGAAAAACTGACCGTCGAACTTTTTTAATCCACATTAGCATGCAAAACGTGACCGTTTTTTGCTCAATATGAACTACCAGTGTGCAAGTGCACACCACGTCAGATTTATGTTAATAAAAGTGAAACTGCTTTGAAATTGATGATTTTTTGTGTTTTGATGCAACTAGTGATATGAGGCTGTGTGAATGGAAAGAAAAAATCATTTGTTAAACATAATTTTAATAGCATATGGCTAGCATATATTGTTATCATGAACAGCAAACGTAAGATGTCTTTGACGTATGTTTGAGTGAAAAAGGACTTGTTTTTGATCAATAATATCTCCCCAATCAGACGGTCAATATTTTGTTGACGTTTGTTTCACTTTCAAAACACCTTGAGTAGTATTTGATTAAATTTTGAAAAAAATCTCACCGTCAGTTTCATTCGGATGCAGCTTCTTTAAATGGGAGGTGAAGGTCCAACTTGCGAATGAATACTATTAGGGCAGTATATGTATTATCATATACAAAACTGCTGATTCATCTTAGACTCAGTGCTCCAGTTCCGGCTCCACCCACACACAGAATGACTCATGGCAGCAGCATATATAAACTGGACTGAGCCAGCTTAGAGTTAGTCATTAAACAGATTAGAAACTATATACCATGTTGCGTTATTACTCCTCACTTACTTAAAACTATACATGACATAAGTGGTGGAGACTCTGAATTTGAAACAGAGACCTCTCACTTATTAATGTGGCATTGGATACATTACTCGCGGCGGAATTAACTTGCAGCAGAAGCTACTTGCAGCAGAAGTTACTCGCGGCAAAAAGCTACTCACGGCAGCATCTCAGCTCAGCTAGAAGATCATCTGAAGAGTGGTAAATATAATTCTTGTCTTGTATCATGTCGGATTTAGAAGATTTGAAAGCTGATATGGAAGCTTTGAAACAGGAATTATTAGATTAAAAACTACATAGCCATACTGAGAAATATAATGAAGATGATAACGATTATGATGACTCTGATGATGATAATGATTATTAAAGCAGCGCCAAAGTACTGATGTATATAGATTTATCCTTACTGGTATATATTGCTTCGACTCAGGTTTCCCTCCACATAAGTTTAAATGTTACCTTATACTCAGAATCAAACATCTCCTTTACCTATCATGCTCCTGCCCCCTCAATATAAAATTGAAAAAAAGCAATGCGTCGGACTGCAAACCCACACTTTTTGTTAAGAAATAGAACTATTAATACTAATGTACTGTATTATGGTCCATGATTAACTGTATTTAATATGTTTAGCTTAACGTTGACGTCACAATGGTAGCGATAGCAACCCCAGCCAATAGACTATTGAGAGGGTGCGGCCTTATTCATAATGAATGTTAGACACTACCAAACCCGATAATCTGGGCTGTGCCGGCTCTGTACCTTACTTTTTATGATGGAAACAGGTCCATCACGGCTCCCCATACACGGTTCCTGGTGATTAGCTCAACGTCAAAGTCATAATAAGTTTGATGCAACCCCAGTCACACTGATTTTTTTGAGTGTCCCATATCTGTACACACATATTCACCATTAAACATACCATGAACAGCCATGAGGCGACCTTGACCAGATCGCTAGTCTAGGCTCATTTGTAATTTTTGTTTTTTTTTTGGTAAAAGCAAAAACTCACTTGATTTTGAAAGAAGATATCATAAGCTTTAAAAAAAAAAAAAATTAGGTGTCATTTTTTCTGAACACTATAAGGGTATGAAATCCAAGATGGCATCCAAAATGGCCGATTTAACGCTAAAAATGTGATATCTTTGTCAGTATATATGATACAATTTCAAATAAAGTGTCTAAATATATGGTTTTGCAGCCAAGAAAACTAATGGAATCATCAAATTTAAGTTACATCCATGTTTTACCTGTCAAATTTAAAAATGGCGTCCAAAAAAGAGCACCCAAAGCCAACATTTTTAGTGTAGGCTCATTTTTCACGCCAAAAACTTATGATTTTTAAATGATTTGGTAATAACAAAAGCACACTTAATTTTGTTATATTATATTATAAAAACAAAAATAGGATGGTATTTTATTATTTAGCCTGAAATCCAAGATGGCCACCACAATAGAAAAACAGCCATAAGTTGCTAAAATTAACATAATGTGGTTAAAATATTTTTTCAGCATGTACTGTTTGAAAAAGTGTATAAATAAGTGACTATAACAACAAAAACTTTCAACTCCCTACTAATCCTTTATTTTTACACTTTCAGACAAAGAAGTTTTTATTTTCATTACAGGCGCCGCTAGGAATATGATGTATAAATCCAGTCTTTTGCAGCAGCGTTCTCATTAGGTTAAGATTCAACTTGTAAACTTTATGGTGAATGAGAAATCACTGGACAAATACTTTCTTATTGCACCTGAACTCTCGAATGTACAACATGAATTTGAGAAGCAGTACTGCACTGGCAACCAGGTGAAGAGAACACAGCACCATGAGCTCACAGGAGGAAAGCTGTCCCGGGTAACACAAAATGCAGTGAAACTCAGTGCAGTATTTCACGAGCATGGTAACCCATTTGAGTCCACTGAGGAAGATGAGATATACAACCTGCTCACCAAAGAAGTTATGGCTGAAACAGTTACCAAGGATATCATCCAGCGTGATGAGCTTGGACAACAGATGTTTGAAGATTTTGTCAAGGAACGCCTCACAGAAGGGAAACTCTCTGTCTGGGACAAAATGACGAAAAAGAAACTGAAAACTTTCAAAAGTGCCAATGCAACAACGGACATTAAAATTGGGGACAAGATGGTCAAAATTAAAGAAGAGCGAGGACTCTTGCAACGCTTTATTGTTATTTCCAGAAGCCGACCAGAGTTGGATCTCAAGAAGTGCATTGGAACTTATGAGTTTGGTGTGGTGCCTTGATCCCTGTTTGCTTCAGATGGATCCCTCCTGCTGGCATATGATAAGGCTTCAGTACTTCATCATCTAGAGAAGCTGGATACAACACGGTCAAGCCATCCGACAAGCGAAGGATGGGTCAGCTGGAAATGATCTCATCCCGAGTGAATCATTGATGGAATGGCTGTAGTAAATTCAGTTACCAAAACAGAAGAAATGAAAACTTGCCAAGACTTTTCAGATGCCTTTATCCAAGTTAGTCTGCAACATGGCACAGTATGATGAGGTCAGAGTGACCGGTACATAAAAACATCACCAAGGAACAGATGAGAACAAAGAGGACAAATGGGAAAGTCAACATATTGGGCCAACACTTTAATCCAGAATACCCCTGAAGGACTTTCTCTCTGTCATGTGGTTTAGACATGGCGTGTGAGAAGTAATAACAGAACCAGTGAGCAGTTTGTATCCTGTTTATTGACTGACTTGTTACATTGAGTTCCAGTTTATATATCCGTGCTCGTCTAGCTCAGTAGACTAGCAAGAGCAGGTTGAGGTCTAGTAGACTCGTATGACTGGTGTGTGTGTGTAGGCGGTAGGCGGAGCCGGAAGTGAGAGACTTCCGGCGGTGCCTATGAGTCTAATCTGACTCAGCACTTTCGTATCATCACATTTCTCCTCCCCCCCAAAGGACATATTTTGTAGTTTACAAGAAATATGGCCTTTAGCGACACACACACACCAAGAATAAGACTATTGGACATAACGCAAACAGGAATCTTTGTGTGTTGGAACTCGCTGGTCGTATGAACCAGTTACAAATGTTAAGACTATGATTGCGTTATGTTAAGTACGAAGGTTAACTCACAAAAGCATTCACTGATGAAAATTCGTAAACACATGTTATACATCAATTAATTCACGTAGATCTGTAATTGTTCACAAAGTACAGCACAATAAAAACGAACATCTATTATAAAGTAAACATCTATAGGATATAATAATTGTACAGTACAAAACACTTTAATCATTCAATGTCATGGACCGGGTATTAATTACAGTATCCATCAAACATATGACATGCACTATATACATAATGTCTATGGTAACATAATCGTGATTATAACATGTATCTAACCGTAAGCTGTAATGTACATAGCGTGTAAGTCAAAATTCATACATATACACAGCATACAGTTGTTTGTTGGCTAATACAATGATATTGAACTCTAATTATCTAAAATCATGTTTATACATTAAACATATAATGAAAACTATCTTCCTATACAAACAATACAACTTTAAGCATGCATTGGTGAGGTTCGTTAACAATCATGAGTAAACTATTGAATATATTTTGACAATCAAAATAAAGCATGTGGTAGAATAACTTGTATTAACAATCAAAAATGAATGAATAGTAAGGCGAACATAATTATGCAGGCTATTCCCAAAATACAGTACGATTATATCAAACACTTAGTATAAAACACACGTATACAGAATATAATGAGAGTACACTACAATTCACATCAATCATGCAATGGCCTGAATTTGGGACTAGTTACAAAAAGTATCATAACACATATAAAATGTAATCTACACATAACAGCAATGGTAACATAATCTGGATTACGGTATTATACAATTTTAAGCTGTAACATACACAATGTGTAAATCATTTCATAATACATATACATCAAACATGCAGTGGCGTAGGAAATCCGTTACAATAATATTGAAAAACATGCATTAAGCTAGAATTTCCTTCAACAAAGAGTTGTCGGCATTCTTCTCGGCTCGTGTCCGTTGACAGAGCTATTAATCCTTGGTTATTTGATCAGACATCTGGCACGCTGCTGATTGATAAATGAGATGGACAGGGGTCATATGATAGCATGCAGGGTGAAGTAATTGATTGTTATTGTAATACGGGACAGGGGTCAATCCATGGAGTGCTCATGACAAGATGATTCATGAGATCCCAAGGTAAAGATTGATTATTGTGCATGGACATGTGTAAGATTTGGCGAACGTGACATTCGCTATGCGGAAATCAAGATTGAGTCACGCTGGCATTAACAAATGGGTGTGACATGAGAGGAAGCTATTCATTGACTGACACGTGGCACGTGTGGGTGGATTGGTGGAATTTGAGGTGGCTGTTCCCGGAAGTAACTATTTATAAACATTCTACTGCGAATTGCATTTGCAGCGTGGCCTGCTAGCTGTGACGTCATACTGACGCCGGGAGGGGCAGTGATTGTATTCATAGATATGATGTCACGGGCGATCGGTCAAGGTCGCCTCATGGCTATTCATGGTATGTAATGGTGAATACGTGTGTACAGATATGGGACACTCCAAAAAATCATGTGACTGGGGTTGCATCCAAACTTATTATGACTTCGACGATAAGCTAAACACCAGGAACCTCGAATGGGAACCGTGATGGACCTGTTTTCCATCATAATAGCTTGGTACAGAGCCGGCACAGCCCAGATTAACTAAGTTGGGTAGTGTCTAATTAGTATTAATAGTCCTATTTCTTATCAAGATTGTGGGCTTGCAGGCCGACGCATTGCTTTCACACTTTAATCTAATATTATTGATGGCGGGAGCATAGGTAAAGGGGATATTTGATTCTGAGTATAAGGTAACATTTAAACTTATGTGGAGGGAACCTAGTTGGAAGCGATATATACAAAGCAAGGGAAATCTATATACATTAGTACTTGGCGCTAACTTAATAAGCATCATCGGGGCGGGACTTAGCGGTCCTGTACTCGTTATTGGTCAGTGGGATAGGGGCCGCTGGCGACGTTTGGTGGCGGGAGAGTGAGCGGCGCAAAATAGACTGATTGCCGCGTTGACGGGCAGTGGGTTTAGAGAGTCTCGGGAGGGAACACATGGTGAATTCGCTTTGCACGTGGGGTCTAGTGTGTTCTCGGTGATTGTATCATCGGGGGATTGGGATGCGAAAGGCATGAAAAATCCACTATGGCGTGTAGATAAACATATGGGGGAGGTCGGGGCTGGTTGGAGGAATTGGCTATAAGTGGTCTTGGGGGTGGAAGTCGGCCTATTCATGGGAGGTCGGGGATGGAGGGAGGAGTAATCATGGGGGGGTGGAATTCGGTCTATGCACGTGAGGTCGGGGCTGAGAGGGGAGGGATTACCTGGGGGGTGGTCTATCCTTGTCAAATCCTGGTCTATGCATGGAGGTCGGGGGCTGGAGGGGGGAGTTACCTGGGGTGGGTCTATCCTGGTCTATGCATGGGCGGCGGGGGGAGTGTAAAGGGTTCAAATTAGAACATCTCCACCACTTATGTCATGTGTGGTTTAGACACATGCGTGGTGAGAAGTAATAACAGAACCAGTGAGCAGTTTGTATCCTGTTTATTGACTGACTTGTTA
Organism: Streblospio benedicti; assembly: GCA_019095985.1. NCBI lineage: Eukaryota > Metazoa > Annelida > Polychaeta > Spionida > Spionidae > Streblospio > Streblospio benedicti. The sequence continues at coordinate 26,776,657 of CM032665.1, forward strand.
CATTGAGTTCCAGTTTATATATCCGTGCTCGTCTAGCTCAGTAGACTAGCAAGAGCAGGTTGAGGTCTAGTAGACTCGTATGACGCTGGTGTGTGTAGGCGGTAGGCGGAGCCGGAAGTGTGAGACTTCCGGCGGTGCCTATGAGTCTAATCTGACTCAGCACTTTTTGGCTGGCAAGATTGTACATCACAGCAAGAGCTCCAGCAACAGATTAAAAAAACTCTTGGTGACATCGGGAACACAAACTGAGGGCAATATTGATGTTCCAGATTCACTCCTCACCCACAGCCAAGAGGAAGCAGACACTGCTTGTTTTGCATGCATTAACTGTTTCCAATGATGCAGAGCTGGTAGTCAGTTCACCAGACACCGACGTCTTGCTGTTGCTTGTCTACATGTATCCAAGCCTACCAATATCTACAACTTTCCTTACAGGAAAAGGCAAGACAAAGAGGAACATTTCTGTACAAAGTATATACAGCAACTTGGGATCAAAGCGTGCTTCTGCATTGTTAGGTTTTCATGCTCTGACAGGTTCTGATGTGTCTGGTAGATTTGCTGGCAGAACCAAAGACTCCTGTTTCAAAGCATTCATGCATTGCGATGATGAGATCCTGGATGCGCTAGCAATGCTGGGGAGTGACAATTATCTGACTACTGACACATGTTCTCAGCTGGAACATTTTGTCTGTATTTTATATCGGTCCAAAATCTACACAAAAGTAAATGAGCTCAGTTGGTTCCTTTATTCAAACCGTGCAGCTGAAGCAGAAAACCTTCCACCAACATCTGGTTCACTGGACTTGCACATCCGTCGAGCACACTACATATCTATGATTTGGAGAAAAGCTAATGAAAACCATCCATGTCTCCCAGAACCAGCTAAATATGGTTGAACATATGATATAGGCTCAAGTCGTTTCTTCCCTGTTCGATGTTTAAATCCACCAGCACCTGAAGCAGTATTGCAGCTTTTAAAGTTTGGTTGCAAATGTGGATGTGAAGGCAGCAAGTGCAGTTGCCGCAAGAACAAAATCCCATGCACAGAACTTTGTGGCTGCTGGGTGTTTAGTTGCAACAACAAAACTATCCAACCTATGATCAATGAGGACTTTGAAGACTATTTTTTTTATTTTCTATTACACACATACATATTATTTTACTTGGTGTCTATTGGTATAACAATGGATCTGATTAGTGTTGAAATGAAACGGAACATTAATAATAGTTTTCCATCATATGTTTTTTTTACTTGCTATTATGTTGTATTGCTATTTATTCTTTGTGATAAATATATGTTTTCAATTCATACTTGTTTGTAATTACTATAATTATCCTATTGGTTGTTATTTTTGCAAATGTATACTAGTAGCCTACAATTTTTCTGCTTGTCGGCAGCCATTTTGGACGCCATTTTGAAATTTGACAGGTAGATCATTCATATAACTTAAATTTGATGATTCCATTAGTTTTCCTGTCTCAAAAAACATATATTTAGACATTTTTTTATTTATCATATTGATATATCATATAGGCCATTTTGGACGCCAGATTTCATACCCTTAGAAAAAAAAAAAAAAATGGCACCTAATTTTTTTTTTTAAATCTTATGATACCTTCTTTCAAAATCAAGTGAGTTTTTTGCTTTTACCGAACTGTGTTTAATTTCGGACGGGTGGAGGGCAAAATTGTTGAGTTAGCATTCGGTGGGAAAAAGTTATAATAATTTTTTAAATTTCTTGCGACGGAGGGCTGTGCCCCCGTGCTGCCCATTTTTTTTTTTCCGCATACATGGTAGTATGCAGCTGTGTATGTGTGTGGGTGCCTGGCTGGCAGGTGGTGGTGCTGTCAGATTCAAATTATTTCAATTTGATATTTATAATCGATTCAACCAGGTCAAGTAAACAAACCATACACCATCATCATGGGAGACACATTCTTAAACTGAAAGGCTCTACTCTCTCGGGGGCTAATGTGTTAGTTGACACTTCTCCAAATGTGTAAAACAATTTTTTTTTTTTTTTGGTGAAACAAACTTGAACGAATCCCCGAAAACAGAAAGGAATATGGGTTAATGTTCACCGCCAGCCATACAGTAAAATCTCATGAACCAGTTGATCTACCAGAACGACGCATGTAATGGAGCACTTGGCTGGAAACCTCACACCCAAAAAAGCCATCTCATGACAGTCAAATTAATTTTCTTAATTGTAAGAATATGCAACGCATTATTAGTTCAACATTGACAATCCTCAAAAAATGAATCTCCATAGAAACATTTCTAAAAATGCTGTCATTTCATGATGGTTAGCTACACACACTTAACGTGGCGTACAGGACGTCTACTGGATATACACTCAAATGCATTTTGAGGTCCGTACGCTGATTGGTCAGGAAATCAGCAGCAGAGTCAGACAGTTTGGTCCAGCCAGCCCATGACTTGGGTTGTACCTGATCAGTCACAGCAGCCTCCAGCACCTGCACCAGCACCTTCACAGCCAGTTTGGAGTAGTAACAACCAAGCTCCAGCGCCGCCCCCCCAGCAGCAGGCAGTATGGAGCGATGCAGGCAACCAGCAGCAGCCCACCCCGGCACCAGCCCCACAAGATTGGCAGCAGCCCGCGGTCCAGCAGCAGTCGTGGTCAGCCCAGAGCAGCAGCACCCCCACACCGAACAACACACCCAGCACACAGGCTCCCAGTAAAAAGCCTACGTGTAGAGTAGGGAAGACGAGATCTCTTGATGACGATAGAGAGTACGAAGAGTGTGTCTTTTTAACACTCGGAGGAAACCGAGTGGAAGGTGCGCCAGTGTCCGGCGGGCACGCTCTTCAACACCATCACAGGCAACTGTGGCGATCATGACCCTGATTATGAGCCCCCAGTGTCACAGGGAGGAGGTGAGCATTAAGGTGATTAGTCAGGGGCCTTTGCCCCTTCTTCTTTCTAGTTTCCTGGCTCTGGGCTTTTCTGACGTAGTAGAGTACGCATGAGTTGTTGAATTTATAGCCTCGAAATTAATACTATTGGTTATGGCTTGTTAAAGTGTTATGGTAGTAACTATAATACTGGAAATAATGCAATGGTTCCTGGACTTATGATGATGTAAAAACTTATCTTTACGCGTCTATTTCACATTTTTTATATGTTTTTTGACAATCATAAAAATATCGTATACCTCATGAGACGATGAAAACAGGCTGTTTCTGACATTAACATAAGGTGATGAACAGCAAAGTTAGCTCTTATCTCTATTCCTTTTTTTACATTCCTAGTTTCTTGTCAATTTGTACGGTATGAAATTGCTTGTTGACCAATAATGTTTGGTAACTTAAAGTAGCATGTTATTCATTTCAGCGTGGAATGGCCCAATGGATCAAAACAACGGGGGAAACAGTGGAATGTCATGGATGCCTGCCATGCCTTCAAATCCATGGTCTCAGCCCTCAGCTCCCGCCCCAAGCCCTTCAATGTCTTCCAACCCTTGGTCTCAGCCTTCGTCCAACTCATGGGACAACCAGGCCTCAGCCTCCTCTCCAGCCCCCTCAATGCCTTCCAACCCTTGGTCTCAGCCTTCGTCCAACTCATGGGACAACCAGGCCTCAGCCTCCTCTCCAGCCCCCTCAATGCCTTCCAATCCATGGTCTCAACAGTCTCAAAGTCAGAATGCACCAGCTGCATCTAATGGCAATGTGTGGATGTCCTCTAGTGGGGGGAGCACCGACAGCAATGGACAGGCTATCACATTAAATACTCAGAATGGAAAGAAAATTGTTATTTCAGTATCCCTAAACCATGAGAAAAAATGAATTCAATCACTGACTAGGCAGACGTTGTAAATATCAGAAATATTGAATGTTTCTAGATATTCTCTCCCATCTCCCAAACTGAACTTTTATCATGCATGTGAAGAATGAATAAGTAAATGTAAAACTGCGCTGCTGACTGTCCTGATGCCAGTTTAATCTAGAAATAGTGTCAAAGTAACTAAAAGTAATGATATAGTGTGTGATGTTGGTCCTATGAAGTTTGTTTCTGAATTAAAAAAATGATGGCAATGTCACTGAAAAAAGCGCTAGACGTGTGGGTGGGTGGGTGGCATTGATCAATCGCGCCCGGCTCAGTCAGTTTTCTAGCTATCGGGCTGCAACAAAGACCGCCTTGAAGCTGACAGATGCACCTACACGCTGCACCAAACGGCACGTGAATCGGGTCAGTACTTTTCGAGATATCAATACGTAAAGATCGTCTAAGCGAAACAAGCCAATAAGTCACTATTGTCTGCACTGTGTACATATAATGCTTTGATGCACCCGTGTTTGCTGCACGAGCGCACACTGCAGAAAAACTTTAAATTCGGTCTGTGACCGTATCTGTGCCTGTGGGCGAGTGTGGCTCAAAAACCCACTGAACACCTGTCAGGATGTGTTGCTGGACATCACCTGGACTGCCAGCACACGGGTGGGCAGTGAAAAAGTGCCTACTTTTAGCAAGCACGAGACGAAATTCAGACACACTATATATGTATAGTAAAATGCTTCACTGAAGGCAAGCTTCACAAAAACGCACATTGGATTACTACCGCTGATGCTCCCTGCTGTCCTAAAGTCCCTACTTTTATGTTTTTTTTTGCTAGC
>CM032665.1:26781392-26854070 GCA_019095985.1 Streblospio benedicti
AATGTAGGAAAGAGGAAAGGTAGTGCATCCCAACTGAAAAATTAAGACGTTTAGCACATTTTCATTCAAAAAAATCTGGTGTCAAAACATGACAATTTCTCACTGTTTACAACGGGGGGAGATAAAGCTTGTGAGACCATGATAGCGCACCTGCGTATGTTTGTATGAGGCCGCTCGCTGATTGGCTGGCTGACGTAAAAAGGGGCGTGGCTCGGCACTACGCAATCATCATTGCAGCGTATCACAGTATAAGTCATCTGCCGTACGTCGCACGTGCAGCGTAACAGGCGATATCATTATGACGTTCCGTGCACGCTACGCGTCTAGAAGGGGAGGGGGGGGGGTGGCGAATCGAAGCCAATCACGGGGGAAATTAGTACTTAATGAGGCGCATGTTGCACGCTCATTAAATACTAATTCCCACTGTGATTGGCCGCGATTGACCCGCGCGTCTAGACACTGACGTCACTGACAAACTCCAACTGCAGGTCAATAATGCGAATCCCTTTGTTCATGATCCTCAACACAGTTTTGAGTGAAAGTTGATCATAAAAACCACCACCCTAAATACTATATTATTTCTGTGAATCTTCAAAGCTTCCAATAATCATGAATCATGATATATGAACTGACTGAATGATATTCCCTGATATCTCAAGGCCGCAATTTTCAGCCAAACAGAGCCAAGTAATTGAGAATTAATGCGCTACTTGAACCCAGACACATAACATGGAAAAATTATTAGTTGAATAAAGATTTTGAAGTTCAACCGTGTTCTCAGTACACTACTATATGCATAATTTTACTATAACTAACAGTGTAAGCCCATTGAAAAAGTTGTACTGTTATTGTTTTTAAACACTGATGAGATGAGCAATCACTTGTCCTGTTGAGATATTCTCTGATATCCTACACCCACTCATAAAATAACCTTTTAGTATATGGAAAAAAGAGACGTCTGCACGTCCTCTTGTTTACGTCAAAACGCCACACGTACGTCTGTTGTCACCCAAAAGGAAGGTAGTACCTATTGGCTAGGACATCATCTTGTTATTTTTTATATATATGATACATGTGATCATTCAACTCCATAAATTCATTAATAATTTGTTTTACCACAATTTAATTATTCAAACTTGTGGATTCTTTCGTATGTAGTAATATATAATACTTGATTTTAAACCAGATTTGATATCACCCTATAGGAATTACGGAAAATGCTGAAGGAGGGAATCCGTGTATTGCAGAATGCAGTGTTAACCCCCTGTGTGCCGACAGCACCTGAATGGCTGCCGTGATAGAACAAATAAGAGGTAGCTCAGGAGAAACAACAAGTGGGAAAACTAGAAAATTACACAATCTCATCTGAAATTACACAAATGCAAGAATCATGCACACACTTTGGCTGTGTGTCCGTCTACATGTGAACGCCTTTATAATCTTCGTTTTTCTTATAAGCCCCATACCAAAAGCAGAGTTTTTTCCCATTGCCAAGAGGTGCATGGTGCTCAAAAGTGGTGTAAATATTTGTGCTTTGCAGGTGTTTGAACACATCAATTTCTGCTTGGAGTCCACATTGGGCATAGTATATAAAAAGTTTCTATTTTCACCACTAGATGGCGAAAATGAAGTTTCAAGTGAGTGCGTAGTGTTTAAATCTATATAATTTTTTTTTATATACCTGTTGCATGTGTTCCTATTATATGGAAATATAAATCTTAACAATAATAACAATTTATATGAATATTACATATATTTACAATCTTATGACATCTTATTCTATTTGTACAAGCCAATAGTAAAATTAATAAGCGCTTTTAAAATTGACATGAATATATTTGGTCAGAGAAAACATTGATGACTAATACAACAAAACAGTGTTGTGAATGTGATATAAGTCTCTATGAATTAATCTGTAAAGTAACAAGTTGACTGGAATGATAAAAGCAAACACAGTTAATACATAACTTCATGGTTTGGAGTGTAATTAGCTCTGTGATTTTTACATGCAGCTGCCCAAATCTCGGTTGTTATTTCCAAGAACAAGACAGGCTGCATACACTCTCAAACCAAAACTGTCAAACGGATTTTACTTTGTTTACATATATTAGACATTATTGAATAGAGAAAATGGATTCCAACATGGATACTATTTCTAATGGCATGTCAAGTGTTGATTTAAATGACATTGATCGGTCCTCAGAAGCAAATGGAAGCAATTCCAATAACGAAGACAGTGAGCTTCCCATGAATGTTGACTATGATATGGCAGGTGTGCCAAATACAATCATTGTGACAAATATTGCAGAAAGCATTTTCAATGATGTTAACAAGAGACAAGCGTTTGAGTGCATGTTCAAAGAATTTGACCCCACCGCCTGCGTACAATACTTGAAAAGCTTCCGTCGAGCTCGCGTTGTGTTCGAGAGTCCTCTCGTCGCGGCCAAAGCGAGAATTCACTTTCAAGCCGTAGAGATTGACAATCAAAACATAAAGTGCTATTTCGCTCAGCCGGTGGAGACTGAAGAGTCGTCATCTCCGACGCTCCACCCTCCGCAACCTACCAAACAGTTCCTCATTTCACCACCGGCATCGCCACCAGTGGGTTGGGAACCTGTACAAGAGTCGGAACCCATCATCAACTACGACCTGCTCAGTGCCATGGCCGGGCTGGCACCGGGAGAGTCGCACGAACTCCACCCACCGTCTAAAGATCATCCAGCGATTGTCGTACACATTTGCGAAGACCCGGCCGGATTCGAAGGACGACCGAAAATCATACAAACTCGGCGACCGGACGTGTCATGATTAGAGATTTATATCATTTGTACATACGAAGTTGGTTCTGTATATATATAATGCTGGGGTAGTTAACTTATTTGATAGCTGTAGAACTTACGTGAAAGCCAAGTTAAGGATGTGTGGATGAATTTGTAATGATCAGGATAGACGAATATCACGAAAATACAAAATCCTGACTCATAAGTGACGTTCCTGGATGTTTGAATGTACACAAGTTGTAGATGGGTTGTGTTTGTGAATGCAACAGATTTTGTGTGCATGGTGAAAGTGCATATGGACTTGTTAGAATTTTCCATTCGAAACATTGTGCCCACTGAGAACGATTTTTATGGTGCGTTCAATTTTACTGGAAGCAATCTTTTCTTAAGTCTGTACAAGGGTACTATTTAAACTAGTGCTTTAGTCATGCTCAGAATGTGATAATCATCGTACAAATGGATAGTTTAATGTTCATGTGGATTTTAAATATGTTAATATTTTATTCCTTATGTTCATGTGTGAGTATTGTTAGTGGTAACCATAGTTCATGTAGTTCTCTACCTACATGAAAGTATCCGATTTGTGCTATTTGTGAATAGCAAACTGTCTCATTTGTACGGCGCAGTATTTGAGCCCGTTGATGGTTGTATAAAATTTTTACGAGGTTTCACTTGTACCATGGGCAGTGATCGACCTCTTGTACAAAGCTTTCTATGGGGATGTGTATTTTTTCTCTCTCGTTTCATTTTTCCAAGTGTGCTCAGTGATTATGTTACATTATTTAATAGACACGATATTATCTGTGTATTGTCAGCATATTACGTCAGAGTAAAACACTTCTTCAAAATAATACTCAAGAAATAGAGAGAAAGAACAAAATTAAATTAAGTTACTTATCTCTCAGTATGATAATCTTGCACACTGCTAAGGACAGTCAGATTATTGCCATATATTTGAACAGAGTAATATGTTCCATGTAATACAATTAAATCTATGTACAAAAAGGTGGCACTTGTGAAATGAAAATTGAAAGAGTTTTAGAATCATTAGTTTGTAGATTAACTGTAGCAATATTTCGCATCTTATGCGCTTTTACTCGATGTGTTCATTTGATTTTTAAACGTGATCCACTTGGCCATGAACCCATGATGTTTATTCAGTGTTATATTAAAATCACTACTACTTACTAACTAAACGAAATCCTCACGCTATGATGGTGACTGCGACGTCTAGATTTTGTTTATTAGTAAGTAGGTCTTTGATGTGGGTAAAATGAGGAAGAGTTGTTTGTTTTATGTCACGACCAGCTACTTTTCAAAGAGACAAGAACAATTTCTTGGTTATGTTTGTCTTACTCTGTATTTGAAGACTGAATTTGGAATTAAAAATAATACATGTAGTTGAAGAATAATTACATTTATTTGATAGAATTACTAACATTTCAACAAAAAAGTGTCTTCTTCAGGGAAATACATTTTTTTAGGCTATCTCTTGGTAAATTGAAAAATAATATGTATTTCCCCAAAGAGGACACTTATATGTTGAAACGATAGGGAAAAAAATTAATAAATTAAATTCTTCAAAGTTTATTTTGAATTCCAAATTTAGTCTGCAAATACAGAATTAAATAAAAAAATAACCAACAATGAAACCATCTGTGATATCAAAAATCAAATAATTTGCAAATGACAAGAACAAGCTCTTCATGACAGAAAATGTCAAAAACAGCAAATATACAAGTTTTTAAAGCCAGAATATTTGAGAAATAATTAATAACTGGAAAAAAGCTTAATTTTCATGTGACAAACAAGTTCACCGCTGAGTGGATCATATTTTGTTCTACATTATTGTGGATCCGACAGCTGAAACATCTGTTAGTTTCAATTTCTATACCCATGGGTTCCAGCATTGAAATTGGTGATTGAATACATTATTTACAGTACAAATTATGTATACACTGTGATTCTATTAAATATATTTATAGACTAATATAAGCAGACTAGTGTATGCATGGAATGTATTGTAAATATTTGTAAATTTTGGTGCTGGGACGCTCTGTTAAAAAATCAAAAATTAGTTTTTTTTAATAAAAATTGTTAGTTCATTTTACATAAAAATTTGAAATACTTTTATTAATCATAAAGAAATAAATGTGAACCCAAAACCAGGTTTATTTTTTCATAACAAGCACATAATTAGCACATTTTCAATGAAATATACAATTTTTAAAGCTGCTCAGGTAATACTGTATTTTCTGTATCAAACATCTTCCTCTTATTTCGAAAAGTACCTCACTCAAAAAATATAATTTTTGACTTTATATTTATGCAGTCATATGAAAACAAATAATTGTATACAACGTGTACTTAATATTTGGTTGAAAGCTGTTGAGATTAAACTGGATGAAAACTTAGAACATTCCTAGAGACAACATAGCACATTGAGTCTGGACAGGTAGAAATTCAGATTTACCTCCATATGGCAAAGCTTACTTCTTGTTGGCAAACATTACTGATATCGTTAAACATTACACACTGTTTCAGCATCAACTTGAACCACTTCACATAAAAATAAGCATCCATCTCCCGTTCACTATATAGAAGTGTGAAGGTATATTTATAGACTACACTACTAATATTGAAGATTTTATAAAAAAATTAATGGGAAAAATATTGTAGAGTGAAGTCGTAGAAAACAGTAAAAAAAAATTAAGCTCGTTACATTTGATCTAATTATATATGACTGATCGTAAAATAAGAAAAATAATATAAAAAGTTATATGAAAAAGGTATAAAAAGTATACATTTGTATCAATCCTGTGTCTTTTATATTTGGACCAAACATGCCACATATTTTATAGACGAACAGAGGTTTTACAACTCCAAGTTTACATTTAACAGAACCAAAGGCACATGGCGGTATTCGAACCCATGGATCTTCGGTTTCGACACCAGAACTAAAAGCATTGAGATGTGAAAAGGCTTTTAGCACCACAAAACACATGTATTTGTGTTCTTCGAGATTTTTATCGAGTGAAATGTCCATATACATCAGTGTTTAGTCAGGAGGATGGCCCTCTGTCTGTCATGTGTCTGGTGCAGGTATCACGTCCGGAGGGGCAGGGTGTATCTCTGGAACTGACGTGTCTTTACCCTTTTTACCCTCCTCCTCCTCCTTTCCCATCTCATAGAAATATGCACTGTGGTAAGACATGGTGTCTAAGCTCTTGGTGTCCAATTCCTCAATTTCTTTCGTCTCTTCCTTCCTCTGTCTTTTAGCTTTTATATACCTTCAACCAAGACAAAAGATGAATAAAAACAAAATATTAATGAAAAATGGAAAGTTCTATCTTACTTTATTCACATTGCTTGGAATGTAAGAAATATTTAATGTTAAAAATAATTTATTGTATCTCACTTAAAATGTATTTTTGCTACAAATTTTTATATAGTAGTCATTGTAAATACTGTAAAACCAGAAATGTTTGCGTATGATTTAATTTGCGAATTTTGTGGGTAAGTGCAAAAAGGCAAACCTAAATAGTCAGCAAACGTTAATTGCCTATGTAAAGTTGGTCCAAGATGGACCATAATCGTAAAATTAAATAGTCACAAAATAATTTATAGGGATGAAAATTGCAAAATCTAATATCCCCAAAATATTTTAGTTTTACAGTAGTTCAAAATTATTAGGTGACTGATAAACCCTTGAGGGGTTGGGTATTTTGTATTATGTTTTATTTTAACAGTATTTTATAGATGTCACTATGATGAATAAATAAACAGACCAACCTCTCGCTGAAGCAGTAGATGCCGGCGGTGATGATGGCCACACACAGGGAGCCCGCGATCACACCCACGATGATGGCCAGCTGCTCTACAACAGCAACAACAAACGCGAAGTAAACACACTGTTCTGCAGCAGCAGCAGCAGCAGCAGCAGCAGCAGCAGCAGCAGCAGCAGCAGCAGCAGCAGCAGCAACAGCAGCAGCAGCAGCAGCAACAACAACAAATGAACACATTGCTCTAAAACAACAACTAATGCAAAATTGTTATTTCCACATATACTACCCTTACCAATAAATATTCCCTCTAAGGGAGTGTTCATTATTTGAGTTAGGGGGGGTCGCAATATTTTCGAGACACGACATAGAAACTTTTTTGACCCCCCCTCAGGGCTGATAAAAACTTTTTTGTTATTTCCACATATACTACCCTTACCAATAAATATTCCCTCTAAGGAGTGTTCATTATTTGAGTTAGGGGGGCTTTTTTCGAACCACGACATATGGAAACTTTTCTGACCCCCCCCCTCCAATTGTACAACATGTAAAGTTTCACTTCCCAATTGTAAGGCTTGTATTAAAGTTTCATTTACAGACAACTTAGTACATTCAAAACTATCCTGGGTGTAAAGTGATTCTAAGACGCAATACCATAAAATAACGTATTTAATTACTGTAAAACTAGAATATTTCGCGGCTATTAAATTTTGCGATTTTAGCCTATCAATTATTTCGTGACTATTTAATTTCGCGGTTTTGGGGCATCCATGGCCTACTTATCATTGGCTACTAATGTTCGCTGACTATTTAATTTCGCGGTTTTGGACCACCCGCGAAATTCGCGAATTAAATCGTACTCAAACATTTCTAGTTTTACAGTAATGTTTTTGCAACAATTTCAAATACATTGTACATATGCATTGTATGTAAGTTATCCATCATAGACAACTGCTATATACATGCTAAAACATATCAATAATAAAAATATTCATCGTCAATTTTCCGTTTCACACTGGTTTGCGATTTGGACAGTTTGAGGAGTAAATGCATTCTAGAAGATAGAAAATTAAAGAAGAGACTAGAAGCACTCTTTGACAATGAACGTCTCAGAAATTGGGCTTCTGAAGAAAAGTTGTACATTGAAAATCAGCTGGGCCTCATTGACGAACTTCTTAGGAAGATAGAGGGGTTGAAATCTTCTTTGATTGAAATGAAGGAGAAAATCAGAAGAGTATTTAGTAATGTCCATCAGAAACAGCCAAATTCTTCAAGAAAAAGGAAAGAAAATGTACATAAAGCTAAAAAAGAAAAGAAGGGCGATATAAAAGTGCTGCAGAGAAATTCCTGCTTGCTATTGGCATAGATACAAGTACAGGCATTGAAAATATTGACATACTTACTGATGATATGATAACAAATGTAGATGGAATGAAAAACTGCACCATACTCAATACTGAAATTGCCATGCATTATTTAGTTAAGCACAATAGGGTATCATTTGGATTTGTTGACATTGTTTTGAATTTTGCTAAAACAGAACTTGTCATAGAATTAGATGATGTGGTATTTTGATTAAAGAACTGACATAATTATGTAATATAGCTGTAATTTAGCAGTTGTTAGATTTTCTGAATATTAAACCTCTGAATGCAAAATAAGTATTCATTTTCATAAAGTTGATTGATATGTCAAATTTGATATTATAGACTGTTCGAAATAGATACATTGGCTTGAATAACGCTAGTGTGCCCCTCTTCCAAAAACCTGGATCTGTCATGAAGTGTGAGCGACAAGGGGCTACTGTGAGCTCGTGGTGGGGGAAGGGTTGAGTTGAGTGACAAATCGGCGCCCTACCGTCTGTGACGAGCAGTCCGTTGCCCCCGTTGTCCGGGGGCGTGGTTGTGGACGGCGAGCGCGCGGACGTCCCGGTGACCGCCTCGCCCACGGTGGCCGTCACGGTCTGGTCGCCCTCCGTGCTGGCCGGGGACGTGGCCGGCAGCGGAGGCAGGCGCCCAGCCGTCGAGTTATCTGGGGGGAGAATCCACGAATTAGAGCTGGACTTGAAATGTCGTGGATGTTCAAGAGACAAGTTCACGATGAATATGCAAAGTATTGGCACACAAAATGTAGAGTTATCTGCGGGGAGACTCGATCTGTTCAACACTTCTAGTGAATGTGTCCATTATCCAAGCAACATTGTCAAGATGTAATAAGGACTAGGTCCAGACTAAAGCGGGCTGCATGATCCAGACAGGGTTACGACTAAGTCTTGATAAGGTTAAGACAAGATCCAGACATGGACTCGACCATGACGTCTAGGTAAAGATCAAGAAAATTCCCTTCCCACCAAAATATCTTATTTCTGCTATAGATCGCGAACATGAAGCCCATGAGATCACTTAACATATATAGCTCCCCCTCGTCTGAAAACCTGGCCCTGCCCGCGCCCGGACTCACCGATCTCACAGATGACGCTGCGAGCGCCGGAGCAGTCGACGTCGTCCCAGGCGGCGGTCCCAGGCGGCGCCACCACCGCCAGGCAGCGCTGGGTGGGGCTGTTGGGCTTGTCCACCAGCCAGTTCGTGTACAGCACCTCCTCACCTACAGTCAGGGTGTCAGTTACTAAAGTACTTTCAGGAATTAGACACGTCCTAATGTGCCTCCAGAGGGCCCAATCTTAAAGATGATAGCAACCTTTATCAAGAAACATTTGCCTTGAGACCTCTGACATTCCAACCAGATGAAGCATAGTCTTATATACTTGTGATGATATTTATGACAAGGCTGTATGAGTGAGAAGAGGTTCATATCTACACCTACAACCGTATTTGTAAAGCTGGTTTTAGTCACCTGTTTCCCAGCGCCACATGGACTTGGTGAGTCCCAGCCACAAGTTGTACGAGTCTCCGAGGTCTGGTGAGACGCTCTGCCGGACGTACGCCTCGACGGCCGCCCTGGTGGCGGGGTCGGGCAGTGCGGCCAGGTCCCCGCCCGCCTCACGGCACGCCACTCGCGACAGCCACCACGACGCCGAGGCATCGAGCACCGCGAAGCAGCCGGCGCCCGACACGTGGGTCTTGTAGGGGGCCGAGTGGGCTGAGCACTCCGCCTCAGTGATATCTACAGGAACACAATGTAATAGTAAAAAACAAACTTCCTTCCTTTTTAGGGGACAATGGGTCGCGCTCACTTTTCTTCAGTGATATCTACGTAATGATGAAGACTTGAAAGGCATATAATGGAAATTTGAATATCCTTATTTATAGTCTCAATTGACTGCTATTGTTCTTGAATGACTTCAAAGTTACATCGGGTCATTGGTATACTTGTCACACCACGATTTCCTTTCTCAACTCTCTGGAGAGTATACAGCACTTACTACCTGGCGCATAGAAGCTCACTTTAGTGTTCACTTGTGTATCTATTTAAAATGTACTTGCATGTACTAATATACATAGTACACACATAATAAATGTAAATGTAAATGTGGTTGTTTATAGTCCTGATCTAAGTCTTGCTCTCACGACTTTACTATTTACACCAGGTCATTGGCCCACCTATTGATCATCAATTGATCATTTCCCTTGCACACCAGTTTCAATAATAACACGGACTTAGTGTCCTTGAGGAGGAGTGGAATGTCAGCAAGCCGTACTTATGGAGCAGAGTGGGCGGTGAGCCTCAGCGCACTTGACATCATTCCACAGCAGGTCGACGCCGGGCGAGGCCTCGAGGACCGCGCAGTTCTGGTAGCCCAGGTGGTTGTTGGGGTTCGTCACCAGCCAGTTCGAAGCGCTGCCTGAAACAGTGCAACGATTTTCATTAGGCAGCCTGAAACACAATATACCACGGACTGCAGAGAGGGTGTCCACCAGGGTGACCCCCACCCCCATCCCCGGTTTTGTCGTGGTTAACATTAGCAGAGTGTCATTTGATGAGGGTGAACTGAAGCATAAAAACGAGTAGCGGCGGTGTTATATTAAAACATATTTTTATAACTTGACCAATCCGATTCGGCTTTCAAAAACTAACAACATAAAACAATGCGCAAAAGCGTTAGCAGCCGCAATAGCAGCAACAATATCATCAGCAGCAATAGCAGCAGCAGCAGAAACAGCAGTAGCAGCAACAACAACAACAGCAGCAGCAGCAGCAGCAGCAGCAACAACAAAAACAACATCATCATCAGCAACAACAACAACAATAGCAGCAGCAGTAGCAGCAGCATCAGAAACTGCAGCAGAATCTGCAGCAGCATAAGCATAAGCAGCAGCAACAGTACAAGCAGCAGCAGGTGCAGAAATAGCAGCAGCAGCAGCAGCAGCAGCAGCAGCAGCAGCAGCAGCAGCAGCAGCAGCAGCAAGTGTCCATCACGTACCATCGACGGCGTAGACGGCGCTGCTGTGGTTGCCGCCGCACGTCTCGGTGAGACCCACGGGGCACTGCATCGTACACTGGTCACTCGTGCCATGACGCCCAAACGCATCGCCGCAATAACATAGGGTCCCATTCTAGAATGAAAATAGGAATTAGTCGAGTGGTGTGTTTGCATATCATCATTCAATGAGAGCCCAGTGGCCAGGATTTGATTTGGGAGTGGCTGAGCAGTGGAATGAACGAACGCATCCCACAACCCAGCTGTTCAAGGATCTGGTAAAAATCATGGACATTTTGGCCTGGTCCACCTATCTCCCTGGACCCACCACTGATAGCAAAGTTAACCTGAGGGTACCTGGTCCACCTATCTCCCTGGACCCACCACTGATAGCAACGTTAAACTGAGGGTACTTGGTCCACCACAGCACTGGACCCACCACTGATAGCAACGTTAAACTGAGGGTACTTGGTCCACCACAGCACTGGACCCACCACTGATAGCATGTTAACCTGAGGGGTACCTGGTCCACCTATCTCCCTGGACTCACCACTGATAGCAATGGTAACCTGAGGGTACCTGGTCCACCACAGCACTGGAACCACCGCTGATAGCAATGTTAACCTGAGGGTGTCCTGGTCCATCACCCCCTGAACCCACTAATGTTAACCTGCGGGTACCTGGACACCGGCGTATTTGTACTGCTCCTGTCTGCAGTGCTCCACACATTTCTCGGGCCTCATGTCTGAGATCGTGGTCACTGTCGGCATGTCAGGGTCACGCGGGTCATTTGCGTGACAGCCCTGCACCGACACATCGCCTCCTGCAGCAAATACAAGCTCTTGTAATGGCGACTCATTAATTGGGACTTGTTAAATGCCTGGAAAGTTGAACTTCCTGTACCGGCTGTGAGAAAACCGAATTGGGCCATGGTTGGACCACCATGTGAACAACCGACGTTGTTTGCTGCCCTTCGGCTAAAGATGATTTCTAAAGTTGTGGCAACGTTAAACCAACAGCTGACTAACCTACTATCTGGTCAGACCATCGGTCAATGACGCATCGACCATTACATATTATCTGGGTGACAATTAGTTTTTGCCCCTCTAAGTCAATATGTACCTAGCAGTAGTGTGCCCAGAAACACACTAAATTACGACCCATCCACCAAGCTCGGCCATAAATTGTGATGACCGACCCATACGTATGTGATAAATTCTACGGAATCCCCACTGAATTCTCTTCATGAAACTTCTCAGTAGTCTAAGTCAAATACCAAAGCAAAGGCTGAACGTAGCTTATAGGTATGTTGATAGTGAGAGAGAAACAGCGTGGGAACTCACCATCGTTGATCCAGGCCCAGGCGCCAACATTCTCTGTGGCGCCGAGCCATGCCTCGGACAGGCGCCGCTCGGACACCACCCGCAGTACCGCCGTGTCCGTCGCCGCGGAACCCGCAGACGCCAGCCGACCTGGGGGTGGAGAGAGAGGAACATTGTAGAAGAGAAGTATTTTATTTTAGAATAGAAACATTTAAGAATAGAAACATTTTAGAATGGAAACATTCTAGGATGGAAACATTTTAGGATGGAACCTTTTAGAATAGAAACATTTTAGAATAGAAATATTTAAGAATAGAAACATTTTAGGATGGAAACATTTTAGGATGGAAACATTTTAGGATGGAAATATTTTAGAATAGAAACATTTTAGAATAGAAACATTTTAGAATAGAAGCATTTTAGAATAGAAACATTTTAGGATAGAAACATTTTAGAATAGAAAGATCTGAGAATAGAAACATTTTAGAATGGAAACATTTTAGAATGGAAATAGTTTAGACTAGACACATTTTAGGATAGAAACATTTTAGAATAGAAACATTTTAGAATAGAAATAGTTTAGAATACAAACATTTTAGAATAGAAACATTTTAGAATAGAAAATTTATAGAATGGAAATATTTTAGAATGGAAACATTTTAGAATAGAAACATTTTGGAATAGAAACATTTTAGGATAGAAACATTTCAGAATAGAATTAATTTAGAATGGAAACATTTTAGAATAGAAAAATTTTAGAATAAATACATTTTAGAATATAGAAGCATTATAGAATAGAGAGATTTTAGAACAGAAACATTGTAGAGTGGAAACATTTCAGAATAGTAATATTTTAGAATAGAAACATTTTAGTATAGAATCATTTCAGAATACAAACATTTCAGAATAGAAACATTTTAGCATAGAAACATTTTAGAATGCAAACATTTTAGAATAGAAATAATTTAGAATGGAAACATTTATTTCAGATCAATTCCATAGAAAAATGAAATATTAAATATTATACATGACGTATAATAAAACTGTGGATGAAATCGTAAAATAGTGACCACATATCACAGATTGTTCAATCTTTTTGTCCTAAAAACAGCGTGGAAGTCGGATACTGACAGCAGTTAAGTAAGGTTTTAATTAAAATATCGTCACACTTTTCTATTCTATCACACTATTTCAAATGGAATAGGGATCAGATGGAGGGGTCAAAAGGAGAAGTCATATTAATGGGTGTCACGGGGAAGGCACAAAGGGAAGGAAGGTCAAATGTCCATGGTTGGTACTTGACGGTTCATATCCATGCCAATTGATTCATCATAATGTATTCATCATCTAATTTCGTCATCTGGGTTTTCAGAAAAGCGGGGGTGGTGGGGGGGGGGGGCGGCACTTAAGGGTTTTGGACGCGCAATCAACAGTGAATATGCCAAAAACCTATGAAAATAAGATCTTTTGATGGGGAAAGGTGGGAGCACTCCCACTGTTGCCACTGCCTAGATCTGCCTATGGAACACAATGTAAGCCCTATCCGAGCCCGCACACCCACCTCTGAGCGTCCTGCACGCGGCCCGCGCGGCGTCCCGTGCCGCCGGCGTCCCCGGGTCGACCGCGCGGTAACATCGCAGCCCGTCACCGCGCGGCACCGGCGGCGCGTCACACGCAGACACGTCTACAGCAGAGGACAGGGAGAAATGTAAATGTGGTGGTTTATAGTCATGATCCAAGTCTTGCCCTCACGACTTCACATTTTATACCAGGTCATTGGTAATGTTAATATAAATGTCATGATTCTATTTTTGCACTCTAAAGACTTAACATTTTACACCAGGCCATTGGCACAGTTGTAGATCATTATTGATCATTTCTCACATACTTCCACTGGCTGCACATTCAGCGAACTATGCTTATCACTCATATAATCACTCACTCTTTCAACCCAATGACATGTACCTAATTAACGTGTAGGTGCCATGGAACAGTGTTCAACTGCTTTAAGCGATGAGTTTGCTCAGCACCCACAACCTGCACATACACAGACCACAAATATTGCTTTGAAATATTCCCGTCTTATCAGTTCGTCATTGGTATAAGCTGCCACTAAACAATAAGAATGAGAAAGGTGCCAAACCCCAAACCCCCGGACATAACAATTAGAATTTTAATAAAACAGATAGGATCTTAAGTGTTTTCGCAAAGCAAGGGTTCCTAATTTGTTTTCCCAACATGGATGATAGTTAGATTTTTCAGTGGTTATTTTTGTTTGCAGAACTGGAATCTTATCATCTCATTAGTGCAGTATAAAAGAGGTCCAGGAAAAAGGCAGATGGTCGTACAATATGTTATAAAACAGAGGGGGGGGCAGGCATGCCCGTACCCACGTATAAACGGAATGTCCCATGTTTGGATACGACTGTCAAGTAAACCATCACATTGTTAACAGATAAAACACTTCTTCACGACAGCTGTATTTATTGCTGTAAACCTGAAGTGATGCACAGTCCATAAACAGGTCCTAGTATATCACAGCTACTGCCGGAGTCTATATCGCTATTTAATGCTGGGTGTAACCAAATATAGCAACTAAAACTTTGTCAGCCACCTTAATTTGGAAAAGCTGATCAAACAGCGAGATTTGATTCAAGCAAAGAACTTACCGATATCAAACTGTTCAGTCTGTGTGGTACAAGTGCAGGCGAGGAAGGTTATTATCCACAACAATAGCTGTGATTTCATTGTTTTAATTCCAAAACAGCCAACTATTCCACATTTAGATATATGGGACGCGTGTCTCCCGTGTTTGTTTGGTCAGTGCCAGTCGCCAGATCCACACAATGGTAGCTAATATTTATTTAAAGGGAGTAGTAATGTGGGGTAGAAATTTGCATGATCGCTCTCCATAAAACACACAATAACATTAGCCCAGTAAGGCAGATACTAAACGATGTGCATGACGGGAGAGGGAGAATGCGGCGGCGGCGGCGGCGGCGGCGGCGGCGCATGTCTGTAGTCCGCTATTCTTAAGTCATAGTTTTTTTTTGCAGCAGCAGTACTGGGTTAATTCTATACAATATGTTGCAACTGTTGTGAATTAAAAGTTATAAAATTATATAATTGTAGTTGGTGGCACGCTCTTCAAAAGATACTGGATAGTAAACTATAAACCCAGACATTTACTGTAGAACCTCGCTATTAGGACCACCTTTGGGACCAGTGTTCTTGGGTGATCTCAATAGAGGGGTGGTCTCTTTACAGAGGTTCATTTTGGCAGCTTTAAGAAGCTTTGGGACCGTGAAAAGTGGTCTTATTATCGAGGTGGTCTCACTAGAGAGGTGGTCGTAATTGGAGGTTTTACTGTATGTTATGTTACACGTGTTGTGAATGAATAGCTATGAGAATATATAGTGTTAGTTGATGGCACGCTCTTGAAAATGATACTTTAACGACCATGCGGGAACAGATTACAACACACATTAAGTCTACAACCGGTAGGGTTGGATGATTAGACCTTGAAGGGTTTATTCATATATATTATTGTGTCCATTAATCAAATATGCTGACCCAATTAATATCATTCCAGTAAACGTGTGTTTTGAAGATAAAACAATGGACAAATATCTCTTGGACAACTGAAAATGTCAATTTGTTTAACGTTAAAACTCCTCTACCGTTGGAGACCCCCCCCAATCTCCGCCAAAATAGAAATAAAAACATAAAAACCAAAACAAAAAACAAAAAATAACAAAAATCAAACAAACGAAAAACACAAAAAACAACAAGTACACACGTACAAAAAAAAAACATGAATACGCCCCCCCCCCACACACACACACTGGCTCCCAACTTAAACCCCAACAATAATTATTGTTGTTCAGTGCATTCTTGTACTAAAATAAAGTTTTTGTAAAAAAGCGCCCGTCTTGGCGTCCTGGGGCTGTATTCTTGAAGCTGATAAAACCAGTTTTAGCAGCACGTTTAAGACTACACCTCTGGTGTGGCTGGCTGTTGACGGTGGGACGGGGGTAGTGCCCGGCTACGGTTCATGCCCCCCCCCCCCCCCCCCCCTGTGATTCGAAGTAGGTCCTTTATTCCTACTCGCTACATCATTAAATGTCTGCGTGTGCATAAACAACAACATGTTTTGGAAGCCCCCCAAAATTGTACGTTGTACAGGTTGTAACTTTGAAGCACATTTTGTTTGTCTTGAATAAGAAGTAGGTGCCTCTTGTGACTTGGTGCTTTTGCTTCAAAAACTTTACTTGTTTGTGTAAACATTTTGGCACAATCTGGCATCTTCTAAAAACATCTTCGAGGGGCAACTTCCATTTTGGTGCATTCACATACAACCTTGTGCGATTAAAATGTTTGGCAAAAATCTTGGGGGCCTCTTAATGATGGGACCCTCGCTGCAACCCACTCAGTCTGAAACCACTCAGTCTGAAACCGGTCAGTCGGTCACTGGTAGAAGGCAGTGGTCAGCTTGACGGGCACAGTCACAATGTGACGGCTAATCCTGATGCTGCTGAGTGTAAACTGCACTCGCACCAACTAATTACTAATTGTGCAATGAAGACAACGGTCATAAAAGAAGACAAACAAAGCAAATAACACACGCATGTACATGTACGCAGCTATCTCACTGTCCAGTGTTGTGTGAGAGTCTGACATAAAACAATGCCCATAACACGGTGCAGCAGACATCCACCATTCATCAGCCGCCTCGCTAAGCCGCCGTTCTCACCATTAAAGTGTCCCTCAACTGCAGATACATTGCGTAATAATGGCGGGCGCAGTGAAATTTACGGCTGCGGACCAATTACGCTGTCACTCGGCGAACTGACCGCTCTGACATTCCACCGGATCCAGATTCTGCTGCTGCTGACTGCTGTGGGAGCTGCCGCCCGGAGGTCGTTTACAGCACCTGCGGCGGCGCTATATAAACCACAGCACGCAACAGGCAGTCAGCACAGTCAGTCACAGGTGTCACAGTAGTAGGAGTAACAGCACGCACCAAGCAGCACGGATATCATCGCCACCTCTAGCCGCCTCTGACCGGATACATCCCCTCGCCCCGCCATGCCGAGCCGCTTGCAGCCGCTGGCGGCCGCCGTCCTCCTGCTGCTGTTGGCCGTGACGACGCGGACGGGCGCAAAGCCCATGTGGAGTGAGTGTTACTTGTTGCCGGGGATTCTCACCAGTCTCCTGGCCGTGTTCATTGTTGCGCTACCGGGCTTCAAACCGTTACAGTTTGTGTGTCGCATTGGTGTATATTCCGTGCGCTTGTTGCGCTAGCGGTTATTCAAACCTTAAATTCAAATTCTGTGCGCAGTTTCCGCCGTGTGTCATCATATTGGTGTATTCAGTGCTCTTACATTCATGGGTCCCAGCGTTATGGGGAGGGTGTGGGGTATGTTTATACTGCTATCCTTTACAAACACCGTAGTAGTAGTGTGTGTGGTGTACTGTTTACAAGTCATAGTAGTATACATACCACACACCCTCCCATGATGCTGGGGCACATGGTTTAAACCGTGACTCGGTGCGTTCCTTTGTATCTGTGCGTGTATTCAGTGCTCTTAGATCTATGTGAAATGTATAAAAAAAACACACAGACCAAAAGAGGAAATAGGGTGACCAGTTGACCAGTGAATGGCGATGCCTGTGAGAAAATGCCTCCTCAAATCATAGTTCGACTTTGTTTGAGAAGATTCCTTCTAAGATTAACCGTATAATAGTTACTTCTGTCTGAAGAATGGATATGCGTATTTGTTCATGTAACAGTGTACTTCAAAACACTATCAAATATACTCAGTTTAGTACAATATACTGTATCAGTTTACCTAGGATCTTGAATATTTATGAAGAATAAGAAGATTTTATTGGCAACTAACAGTGTCAGTACAACCAAAGACAATGAACATTTGGCATATACATATATAGAAATGAATTGACAATACATATTATATCTCTTCATTACATATAATATTGATCATTAGATCAATTTTGTTTTAACACATATAATACCGTCGTAACATTGCGTCAAGCAACCAACATACGACCAGATAAAATATACTGAAGTTCTCGGATTCTGTATTGTTTCAGTGTAGATTTCAGCCTTGAAAACACTGTTCTAAATCCAGCGCATAATATAATGCAATAGCCATAATAATATGTCTCACCACATTACGTGATTAATAGGCGTTTAAATTAGATTACAATAACAATTGCCAGTGTTACGGTTACTGCCCCCAGGCGTACAGCGTAATAGGTCGTGAACGTCTGACGTACACAGCTATGGCGTAATATGGCGTCGTCCTGTGCTCGCCCCAGGCCACGTGGAGGTTTTGGTTGACAGTCTCTGTTGATGCATGTGTGTAGATGTAGTTAAAGCGTTTAATGGGCTCTTGGCTGTCACACTATTTAATTTATGAGGAGTCAGGTTGTTTGAAAACAACTTCCTGTATTTAAAATTATTCCAACACTAATGTCTAAAAAAGAAAGACAAAATTATTTGAAATGATTTTTGATTTATTGGGGGACAAAAATATCATTGGAATATCATTGGGAATCTAAAAAGATAATACAAAATCCAACTGCTGTGGAAGTCAGTAACAATGACTTCAAATTTATAGAGTAAAAGTTACTCCATTTGGGGAGTACACCACCTATGTCTAACATGACTCCACAAAATGACTCTATAGGTGGTAAAACTACTCCGCTAGTTGGGTATTCCTAACACTAAAAATACAGGAATTAAATCACTCCTAAAGGAGAGTTAACTTACTCCATAAGAGTAAAATCACAATCCAGCAGACTAAATTTGTCCTCCTCTTGTACCGAGCCATAGGTAAAACGAAAAAACAACAACAACTAGCATCTGCACATTTTGTATTGCAGACACTGGCAACCAAACCCCCGCCCCCGCCCCCTCCACCCCGGTGTGCCCCGCGGGGAACCTGCGCGCCACGGCCGCGATGGACA
Organism: Streblospio benedicti; assembly: GCA_019095985.1. Taxonomy (NCBI): domain Eukaryota; kingdom Metazoa; phylum Annelida; class Polychaeta; order Spionida; family Spionidae; genus Streblospio; species Streblospio benedicti. The sequence goes on from CM032665.1 coordinate 26,800,648, forward strand.
CGTTCGAGGTGTGCATGGGCGGCGCGGCCTGGGTGGCCATGAGCTGTGCGCCCGGCACGTGGTTCGACCCCGCGCAGATGGTGTGCACGGAGACCCAGTCTCCAGCGCCCGCCCCGCCGCCGGCCAGTAAGTGACATTCGCTGAGGTACCTACCGGAGCACGGATAGGAAATTATAAAACCTTACCGAACCATATCCATGGTGCAACTGTCTGAACCCAACCCTTACCCATAGACTGAACGTGCATCATATAATGGTGTGCACGGAGACCCAGTCTCCCGCGCCCAGTAAGTGACATTCGCTGTGGTACTTACACGTTAAAAACCTTACCGTACCAGGTCAGGGAACCCAACCCTTACCCATAGACTGAATGTGCATATAAGGTTTTGAGACTCAGTGACATAACTTACACAGTTAAATAGACAGTCACTGTGGTACCTACCAGAGCGATAAGCACGGGTTTTGAACGGCTACTAAACCGTCACTGTGGTACCTACCAGAGCGATGCACGGGTTTTGAAATTATTAAACCGCACCGCACCGTATCCACGGTGCAACTACCCGTATCCAACCCTTACCGGTAGACTTTTGAGTTTGTGTACCCATACTGCGGACACAGGTAGGCCTAACCAAACCGAACCGACCAGTTACAGGGCTCTAGTACCTACACATTAAATAGGTACAGGTCAGGCGAGTGAACGCTAATGTGAGTGATAAGCACGACTGCGCTACTGTAGCAATGTGCTGTATGCTCCCACGAGAGTTGAGAAAGAAAATCTTTCCAACATGACAGGTACATGGTTCTTGTATCTAGTAATTCTGTTTGAGAGAGATATAGTGTAAGAAGGATGCCAATGAGCTGGTGTAGAAGTAAAGAACATTCGCTAGAACATGACAAATTGATAGAAACGCTGGCTCCGTGTCTGCTGCCACCCAGTAAATCCGAGTCCTCGGCCCGACATCACCGGTATGGATAGAGCTGAGGATTTCTAGTGAATCATGGAAAAACCAGAGGAAAACTCGGTAAAATCGAGGAAAATGGCAGATTTTTTAAAGATCCTTCATCAATATTTATCAAATATTGTCAAGATAAAAAGATAATTCATATTTCTACGTAAATGCAGTGAATTGTTCAAGCTGTATGGAACTTCTTTCAAAATTCCTCAATCTGTCACTGTTCGTGCACAGGTGAGCACACGAATTTCCACTACCTGATTTGCCACATTGCACTAAAAAGAAGTTAAAAAATAAATGTCTTCATTCAAAGGAAATAGTGTCAACATAAATAAAAACATATAGTCATCACACTACACCCATGTCGAGTGACATTCACATTGCAGATCTAGCTTTGTAGTTATAGCTATATCTTTGGTGATTTTTTTCAGAGCTTTACAACACGGTAAAATCAGAGGCATCATTTTAAAATTACCAAATGAATACAATATTAGATCTATAATGTGAATGCCACTTGACATGGATGTAGTGTGTAGTATGTTGATAATGATGCAATTAATTGTAGAATTTATTGAATGTTTAGCCAAATCAGGGAGTGGACATTTGTGTGCTCACCTGTACACGAACTATGAGATGAAGAATTTCGAAAGAAGTTCCATAAAGCGTAAACACTTCCGCATTCCCTGCATTTAGAAGAAACATGAATTATCTTTTTATCTTGACAATATTTGATGACTATTGGTGATGCCTTTGAATGTAATTTTTCCATGTTTTACTCTGATTTTACCATGATTCACTAGAAACCCTCAGTTTTATACATAACAGTCTACCAATAGTGAACATACGAATTTCATAATCATAAGGTCAAAGAATAATACCAAGAAGACCAGTGCAGTTTCAGGATAACTCTCTAAGAAAATTGTCATCTGAACTATGGTTTGGTTTGGCAGAGTGGACCAGTGAGGTAGCCTGAACTGCTAAGCGATTTGGTGCCACATAGTCGAGGGTTCGAACCCCACCCACTAAAGACTATGTGACATAGTGCTAACTTGCTTTGGAGTCAGAAGTCTAATGACTTGATTACATATAAAGTAAATATATTAGTAATCTGTTAGGCATATATGATACCATCAACCACTCCAGGCGGAGAAAAGCTATACATGGTGAAGCTGATGTTTTAGTAAAAAAAAATTCAATCTTCCGAAATACCTATATCACATCAGGTATCACCAGTCCGGTGTGTCAGTCATGGTGTAATATAAAGTAGTTGTTTGTGCCTCTCTAATATAGTGACCTTCACTTGTTATTTCTTTCAAAACATCATCGTTTGTGTGATGCAACCTCATGATCCACAGCCATAGCATAGTTTACAACACATATTAGTAGAGGATGTAAGGTTACAAAAATAGCCAAGAACTTCATGTCATAGTACAAGCATTTCCTTTGGCATACAAGTGCCACTGTGTCAAACATTAAGATTTTTCCAAAAACAAAACTTAGATCACCTCTTAAATCCAAGATGGCCGCCATTTTCCAAAATGCCCACCGATATCATACTCTTACTTACATTTCTGTGTATTATCAATATAATCATGAAATAAGTATCTAACCATATGATTTTGAGACCTAGGAATCGGATAAAATTCATTAGAAATGATACAACATAATATTTTCCGAGTTATGTCCATTTATACAAACCATTTTTAATAATAACTCCTAATTTTGCAATTTTCTTTGTATTTATGTCACCATTAAACAAAAATATAGAGCGGTGAGGTATGACGATGCTTTGGTTCAAACAGCAGGATTTGTCCAAAGACCCAACTTGAATAACTTCTCAAATCCAACATAGCCATCATTTTTCAAATTTTCTGCCAAAAATCATATTTTTCCTTATTATTTCTCGTATGATAGACATAATTATAAAATACTCATCATTTCTTTTTGTTCTTTTTATATGCTTATATATATCCAAATACAAATTGTTAACTTTTACTGTTACATGTATTTAAATTTCGGCACCACAGCTCCCTGATCACAAGTGTACAAGTGTTTATGCAGTGAAGACATATAATAATGGAATTGTGTCATAAATGAGCATCCCATTTTTTGTAGGTCAACCTATGGTTTGGGTACCAGATCAGCAAACTCAGCAAAAAGTATCACAGCCAGCTCCACAGCCGGCTACACAATCTTGGAGTCCTGCACCACCACCTCCAGCACAACAGCCTGCCCCATGGAGTCAGCCGGCTCCTCAGCCACAACCCGCCTCGTGGATGCCTGCACAGCAGCCGGCTTCTCAACCCCAGCCTGCTTCCTGGATGCCTGCAACACCTGCATCACCACCCCCAGCACCCCAGCCTGCTCCTTGGAGTCAGCCTGCTCCTCAACCAATGCCTGCGCCTTGGAGCCCTCCATCACAAGCCCCTGCCCCTCAACCCCAGCCTGCCCCTTGGAGCCCTCCAGCACAAGCCCCTGCCCCTCAGCCCCAGCCCGCCCCTTGGAGCCCTCCATCACAAGCCCCTGCCCCTCAACCCCAGCCTGCCCCTTGGAGCCCTCCATCACAAGCCCCTGCCCCTCAACCCCAGCCTGCCCCTTGGAGCCCTCCATCACAAGCCCCTGCCCCTCAACCCCAGCCTGCCCCTTGGAGCCCAGCGTCGCAGCCAGCCCCTCAGCCACAACCTGCCGCCTCTTGGAGCCAGCCTGCTCCTCAACAAATGCCTGCCCCTTGGAGCCCTCCATCACCAGCACCTGCTTCTTCTTGGGCTCCTGCAACTCCTGCTCCAGAGGTGTGGACTCCCATGCCTCCCATGGTGACGTCGCCTCCAATCCCCTGTTCCGGCGGCGCGATGCCTGGTGATCGCCGCGCCGTTGCTGAGAACTCTGACATTTTCGAGGTCTGCGACCACGGCTCATGGGTGCAGATGCCGTGTGCTCCGGGAACCTGGTACGACGGCTCCATCAACGAGTGTGTCGACGGTAAGTTTGTTCTCACGTAATAGTAGTTTACAAGTTTACTAACAATTAGAGCTAATTCACATTTCACATGAGTAGTATATAGTTAAGTAGTTTCTGGCACAATGTTTTTGTTCTTGAATTGATACCATTTCCGAATGACATGCTATTTTTAGCTACATAACTACATAACTATATACTACTCCCATGCTTTACGAATTCTCACAGTACGTAGTAGGAGGTTGGGGTTGTGCATGACTTTTAGAAAGTGTATTCTGTGTTGTAGTTGATCCCACCAACGAGGACAATGATAACACTGATGCAGCTTGGCAACAAACTGACAATACTATGACAATGGTTTGGGATTCTAATGGAAATCAGGCAAATGTTCCGGCGCCACCACCACCGGCTTCCGCTGATTGGTCAGGAAATCAGCAGCAGAGTCAGACAGTTTGGTCCAGCCAGCCCATGACTTGGGTTGTACCTGATCAGTCACAGCAGCCACCAGCACCGGCACCAGCGCCTTCACAGCCAGTTTGGAGTAGTAACAACCAAGCTCCAGCGCCCGCCCCCCAGCAGGCAGTATGGAGCGATGCAGGCAACCAGCAGCAGCCCACCCCGGCACCAGCCCCACAAGATTGGCAGCAGCCCGCGGTCCAGCAGCAGTCGTGGTCAGCACACAGGCTCCCAGTAAAAAGCCTACGTGTAGAGTAGGGAAGACGAGATCTCTTGATGACGATAGAGAGTACGAAGAGTGTGTCTTTAACACTCGAGGAGGAACCGAGTGGAAGGTGCGCCAGTGTCCGGCGGGCACGCTCTTCAACACCATCACAGGCAACTGTGGCGATCATGACCCTGATTATGAGCCCCCAGTGTCACAGGGAGGAGGTGAGCATTAAGGTGATTAGTCAGGGGCCTTTGCCCCTTCTTCTTTCTAGTTTCCTGGCTCTGGGCTTTTCTGACGTAGTAGAGTACGCATGAGTTGTTGAATTTATAGCCTCGAAATTAATACTATTGGTTATGGCTTGTTAAAGTGTTATGGTAGTAACTATAATACTGGAAATAATGCAATGGTTCCTGGACTTATGATGATGTAAAAACTTATCTTTACGCGTCTATTTCACATTTTTTATATGTTTTTTGACAATCATAAAAATATCGTATACCTCATGAGACGATGAAAACAGGCTGTTTCTGACATTAACATAAGGTGATGAACAGCAAAGTTAGCTCTTATCTCTATTCCTTTTTTTACATTCCTAGTTTCTTGTCAATTTGTACGGTATGAAATTGCTTGTTGACCAATAATGTTTGGTAACTTAAAGTAGCATGTTATTCATTTCAGCGTGGAATGGCCCAATGGATCAAAACAACGGGGGAAACAGTGGAATGTCATGGATGCCTGCCATGCCTTCTAACTCATGGGACAGTCAGCCCTCAGCTGCAGCCCCAAGCCCCACAATGCCTTCAAATCCATGGTCTCAGCCCTCCGGGACCCAGGCCCCCTCCCCCTTCAATGTCTTCCAACCCTTGGTCTCAGCCTTCGTCCAACTCATGGGACAACCAGGCCTCAGCCTCCTCTCCAGCCCCCTCAATGCCTTCCAACCCTTGGTCTCAGCCTTCGTCCAACTCATGGGACAACCAGGCCTCAGCCTCCTCTCCAGCCCCCTCAATGCCTTCCAATCCATGGTCTCAACAGTCTCAAAGTCAGAATGCACCAGCTGCATCTAATGGCAATGTGTGGATGTCCTCTAGTGGGGGGAGCACCGACAGCAATGGACAGGCTATCACATTAAATACTCAGAATGGAAAGAAAATTGTTATTTCAGTATCCCTAAACCATGAGAAAAAATGAATTCAATCACTGACTAGGCAGACGTTGTAAATATCAGAAATATTGAATGTTTCTAGATATTCTCTCCCATCTCCCAAACTGAACTTTTATCATGCATGTGAAGAATGAATAAGTAAATGTAAAATTGCATTACATGTGATATGCTTTATTTATTTGTGCTAAAATATATAAATTATGTGTGTATTATGAGTAGTCTAGTGCTTCTAAATATAGTGAATGATTGTAGAAATAAGAAATATGTTGGGGCTGATATCTTTACTGCAAACATTTACTTATAAAATGAAGGAACATGAGCACGCCTTGCATTGTAGTATACGTAAAATAAATGTACAGAGCAATCATGTTGTTTATTGTACTTGCGAATTCTCATTCATGGTATATGACACACAGATACATGTATGCAAAAAGGGACACACCAAATGATTTCAAGTAATCATATTAAACAAATACACAAACAATGTACATGTAAAAATCACTCAGAAAAAGGCATGTTTAATATTATGCTCCACAATCCGCAGTATATGACTAGAACCTTGTTGCAAGCATTCCTGCCATCAGTTCTCTACTCACTCTAATCTGTAGAGCCAAATCACATGTGTGTGATTTATGTTAAATGAAAAGAATCTGATGCTTTTTGTAAGATAAAATGACAGTTAAAACTATTGGTAAATATGTTATCCTTGCTGTGTAAACAGCACTCCAAAGCTTACAATGGTGTACTAAAACACATGACATAAATATATAATCACTATAACAAATTGTAATGCACTTTTACAAATTAATTCCTAACAAGTGTATAAATAAAACACAATTCTGGAATAATCAAGTTAATATCACTAACTACACATTTGAGCAATTCATAAAAAATCTCCCCATTAAGGAAGATCGAATATATCACATTTATATTGAAATAGAAAATCTTACTGCAATATATGCATTATATTACACATACACATGAATAGCTTAATTGAATAAACCATGATAGAGTTGTGTATACTCATACAATACTGTTTTGATATATTAATGTAATATATTACGAATGAGTAGAAAAACTTATTACACAGTGAAAGAAGACAAATGAACGGTGGGATGAGGTTGAAAAGATTTTGACATGTTCACACCTTACAAGCCACAGACAAACTGAATGAAACCAGTGTTAACCGTGACCATAACCCTGAACCAGTGAACGCAGACCAGACTAGTAGCTGAATGTGGTGTTACTAGAGCTAGACTGTACAGAAATAAAATTGATTTTTTCTTCTCAAGTTATTGACAATTTATGTAAAACAGAATGGTAGTCATGGATATAATTTACTCAGAGATAATCTATTGAAGTGCAAAATTGTTTAATACGTTATCTATGGTAATGAAGTATAAACATCACTCCAAATCTTACAATGATGTACTAAAACACAATACATAAATATATAATAATTATGTCAAATTGTACTCCACTTTGACAAATTTATTCCTAACAAGTTATGGATTTATGGATGTATTTATTTTTTAAGTAGATTACATTTACTTTTTTATATTTCACCTATTTTAAAATGTATGGAATTTTATATTCTGAAATAAATTATTTTATTATGGTATCTTTTGGTCTTATTCTGAATTGTTGGAGTCTTTAGTGAATAATTTAGAGAAGCTAGAAATTTAGAAAATATTAGAGATTTGAAATTTATTTATTTTTCCTACGTTTCAACACTTAAGTGTCCTCTTCAGGGAAATATTATATTATATTATAAAATAACAAAATCTAGTCCAAAAACAAAAGATTTTGGACTAGATTTTGTTATTTTGCAATACCATCTGTAATGTCCAAGATATACCAACTTACATATAAATTATTTTAAATTATGTTTAATTATTAGAAATAAAAACATAGTATAAGTACATGGGAAAATTTAACATAATGTGTAACAAAAATGAATATAACCTGACAATGTCAAAAGACAAGTTGGCAGTTTTGGGAGACATATTCTTCCAGTCTATGTCTAAACTGAAACGCTCTACTCTCTCGGGGGCTAATGTGTTAGTTGACACTTCTCCAAATCTGTAAAACATTTTTTTTAAATAAACTTGAACGAATCCCCGAAAACAGAAAGAATATGGGTTAATTTTCACCGCCAGCCATACAGTAAAATCTCATGAACCAGTTGATCTACCAGGAGTCACAGAACGACGCATGTAATGGAGCATTTGGCTGGAAACCTCACACCGCAAACGAGACGTTATGAATAAATCTGCTTGAATGTTGTTGACCTCTCAAGTGATATACGCCAGACGTCTACTGAGGTCCGTACGTCACACTACGTCAGACGTGTGTTCCGTACGTCACGCGTCCCCGCCGCCGCCACGCTGCTGGCCGCGCCGCCGCCGCTTCTCCCGGATGACGTCCTCTTGGCGTCGCCGCTCCCGGTCGTCGTGGAGCGCCGAGGCGACGAGCGTCTGCATGATGCGCGCCGTCTCCGCCTCGTACTCCTGAAACACATAGGCCGGGAAATGTACGCCATTTAGTAGCCAAACCCGGAACAAATTGCAACAAAATTGAAAGCACTTACATATAGTTCTACAAACTATCATTGTATACTGAAAGTCTATAAGAATCCATCCTTGTTAACTACTTTTAATTTTCATTCAAAAACAGACTTGGTACTGCTGCAGCACTCATAGGCCAGGAATTGAACTCCATTTAGGGGCCAAAATCATAACAAATTGCAACGGAATTGAAAACACTTGCATTTGTTTCTACAACCTCACTGTTATCGTATTCTGAAAGTCTACAAGAATCAACCCTTGCGAAATATTTTTAATTCTCATTCAAAAACATGGTGGTAAATAAAATAATTAAGGTAGTGAGTGGCTGCGGCTAGCAAGAGGTGGTAGCTTCAGCGACCAAGTAGCATTAATCACGCTTCAGCTTAACATTAAATTTCTTTCTGTCGCGTTTTCGAGCTGCAGAATCTTTGTGTGTGCCGGTTTGTTAAGTGAGTCGCTCAGTGGCTGGTGATGCCACCACTTTTGCGCTTCCACTACTGTGTGTATATGTAATGCTATGATCTCAGCGGGGACATCACACTTCACACTTACTTTTTAGCCAATTAATCATCTGTGAACAACAGCCCTAAGGGACACTTCACAGTTAATAGTTCACACTTCAGTTCACACTTCACACTTCAAACCTCACACTGTGTAACCTGTTTCAATGCAGATTTCAGCCACAACTTGATAACAGACTCTTATTTGTCCTGTAACATTTAAAAACTTACTGACACTGGGAGCTCCATGTAACATGCATAACAATAGATATGTGATGCACAGGAAACAATGAGACAAACACGGTGGCATACCTGCTGCTTTTCCGGAGTCGTATTGTCGAAGCCGATACCGACGTCCGAGGGGACAGCTGTGCTGACCCGGCGCGACCGTGGAGTGGCGGCCACAGAGGCCTGTTTATCATGGCGATCCTGGTGATGACATTGCTGCAGATTGGTCTCCGAAAAATACAGCTGCTGAACTGCAGCAGCAACCCCCTTTTCGTTGTTGTTGGATTGGACCTCCTTCCTCTTCTTGCTGGCGTTGTTGGGCACCTTGATCCTGGTCTGGGCGTGCGAGTAGTACAGCGAGAAGTTGTTGACGACGATGGGCACGGTAAAGGCGATGACGAGCACCCCACACAGCACGCACACGGACCCAATCACGTACCCAAGGTAGCTGTTTTTTAAAATTTAACATATTAGTAATTTCATGAGGTTTATACATACTGTAAAACAAGAACTGTTTGGGAACTATTTAATTTGCGAATTTCGTGGGTAGGTGCAAAAACGCAAGCTTAAATAGTCAGCAAACATTAATAACCTATGAAAAGTAGTCCAATTGTAAAATTCACATTAAAAGGGTTAATTAAATTCATCAACATAGAAATCATTAATTTCTAAAACAATAACAAAATTGTCAGATTTATTGCCAACACTCCTGCCTTTTTAATTTGCATGGAATGTACTTTGTGTATTATTCTGGTATAAATAAATAAATTAATTAAATAAATTAATTAATCTAACAAAATCTCTAGTAAATCTCGTGATTACCTGGTGGGGTACTTGTCTCCATAACCCACGGTTGTCATGGTGACCAGCGCCCACCAAATGCCCATGGGGATGTTGGGGAAGTTGCTCTGCTCGGCGAAGTAGATGAGGCTGGAGAACATGAGCACGCCGGTCATGAGGAAGATGATCATGAGCAGCAGCTCCTTCGCACTCACTTTGATCGTGTACACCAGGATCTTGAACGCGTTGTAGTGCTTCATCAGCTTGAAGATCCTCAGGATCCGGATGACGCGCATCATGAGCACACCCTGGTGAAGAAAACAATGATCTTGGGTTATTACTACCAGACTACCAGATGACATTCGGTTGTGTGAGGATATTGACATTTTAAAAAGATCATTGTAGACACATTTATTCAAAATTGCGTATGATTAATAACTATATTTTGCTCAAAAATCCAGATTTATCTTACAGTGCCAATGAGCTATTGGATACCGGCACTTTAGACATTTTCATTATTATTATTATGTAAACCATTTATTAAAAGACACTGCACAATATATACATATATGATGAATAAAAGAATAGAAGTAGATATGGCTGTTTATATATCAATGGATATGGCTTACAGTCATATGATTGTGTGTTAGCTATAGTTTGATAATCACTTGCTTTATATATTAGAAGAATTTAGAATACATATTAAAGCTACAGTAGAACCTCCAATTAAAACCACCTATCTATTGAGACTGCCTCTATAATAAGACCACTTTTAATGGTCCCAAACCTTCATAAAGCTATCAAAATAAGTCTCTGTATAGAGACCACCTCTACTGAGACCACATAACCCTGGTCCCAAAGGTGGTCCTAATAGAGAGGTTCTGCTGTATATACACTTATTACTAAAATGACATATAGAGATATGACGTTCCCAATGATTATGTCACCTTGAGTATGCGGCTGATTTCTGATCCGGCGTTGAGACTGGGCAGTGCACCAAGTATCACGGACAGCAGGTGGGGGACAAGGCACACCACGTCGATCACGTTCAGCGGCTGCCGCCAGAACTTACACTTCAGCGGCGCGAACGCGAACCTGATGATGATAAGTCAAAACCGATACCCCCATGAAACAAACACACACGCACACACACACACACACACACACACACACACACACACACACACACACACACACACACACACACACACACAAATGAGTCACAAACACACTAATTCTGCACTTCAGTTCATTGGCTATAAATTTGATACTACATATTAAATGAATTATTCTAGACAGCCAGGGGGACCCAGCACTGAACCGCTCTTCTTCGGGGTTGTTTATCTCCAAGTAAATTACATCATTTCTTTGACAAAGATGGTCTGACAGCCATTGAAATATTAGACTATTTTTTAACATCCAATATTCAGCTATTGATAAGAAGAATTCGTTTAATATAGAGAACCTGATGATGATTTCCAGCACGAAGAACGAATGCAAAACCGATGCCCCCATAAAACAAATACAACCCCTCCACACACACACACACACACACACACACACACACACACACACACACACACACACACACACACACACACACACACACACACACACACACACACACACACACACACACACACACACACACACACACAAACCAGTCATAAACACACTGATCCTGCCTCTGGAGAAAGGCTCAGATTTTGAAGTTGATCATTGAAATCCTATCAGTCCAATAATTAGTACGTTTAATAAAAGTACTGTTCAGGATTACGCATGTACCTCACGATGATTTCGAGCGCGAAGAACGACACAGAGATGTAGTCTACGATCTGCATGGCGACATGTGACTGCGGGTCGGTGGTGGTGTTGGTCAGCGCAGCGGCGGTCAGCAGCGGGTCGCAGCAGCACTGACGCCCGCCGCCTGGGGAGTGAGATGTTACAGAACAACCTCCAATAAGGATCATCTCTGTATTAAGACCACCTCTATAATAAGACCACTTTTCACGGTCCCAAGCCTTTTTATAAATCTACCAAAAACAAACCTCTGTATAGAGACCACCTCTCTATTGAGATCACCTAACACTGGGTCCAAAGGTGGTCCTAATAGGGAGGTTCTACTGTAGTATACTGATGATGTACATGTAATCAGGATGCAAATCAACTTTGATTTTGAATCGGCTCAACTCATAGCATTGTAAATTAGTGTTGTGTTTGATTTTAGTATAAATAAAACTTAAACCTTTGTTAGTGGTGGTAATTAAAGGTATACATTTCTCCATTTTACAACAAAACTCGAGGTACCATTCAATCTCTAAAGACCTTTTGTACATTGAAACTAACATCAGAAATAGTGTCTTTCCCCCCCTAAACATTGACAAAACTGCTTACTCTGACGATTTTGAATTTCGGACTGATAGGCGTATACAGTGATGTCACAACTTGCTTTTAACGTTCTTTGTAAAACAACATATGCCCGAATAAAGAACTTGGCAAAGTGATAAAACTTGCTGCTAAATGCAGAATTATTATGAATTCCCGTAAGGAAAAATTATGTTAATGTCCCAAAACAAATAGCTTAACACTAAGAAGAGTAAAAAATACAGATAGATCTTTTGACTTTAATTAATTCATATTAATGTACTCCAAGGGTGGCCATCTTGAAAAATGGCAGCCAGCTTTGAAAGTTTCAAAAATAATTCAGCAATTCAGCATGTTACAAAATATAAAATTTCAACTGAAAAGTCCTCACAACTACCATGCAAGTCATAATAGGATTTTAGGATTTTAATAGGATTGCTCACTATGTTTAGGCTAATATGGTGGCCATTTTGAAAAAAATAGCCGCCATCTTGGATTTTCAAGTTGCTACACGGACAGAAATTTTAAACATGCCCTTGAGAATGAATATATCAAATTTGGTGCTTGTATCACCATATGCATAATTCTAAGAAAATATTGCCCAAAGCCGCCCCTCTATTCTATTGTAATATTATCTGTGCTACCTGTAGCGGGGTCGTCTGTGACCTCTGACCTACCTGTAGCGGGGTCGTCTGTGACCTCTGACCTACCTGTAGCGGAGTCGTCTGGGGGCGTAACCTCTGACCTACCTGTAGCGGAGTCGTCTGGGGGCGTGACCTCTGACCTACCTGTAGCGGGGTCGTCTGGGGGCGTGACCTCTGACCTACCTGTAGCGGGGTCGTCTGTGACCTCTGACCTACCTGTAGCGGAGTCGTCTGGGGGCGTGACCTCTGACCTACCTGTAGCGGAGTCGTCTGGGGGCGTGACCTCTGACCTACCTGTAGCGGAGTCGTCTGGGGGCGTGACCTCTGACCTACCTGTAGCGGAGTCGTCTGGGGGCGTGACCTCTGACCTACCTCTGACCTACCTGGCGGGTCGCCTGGGGGCGTCCTCTGGGCTACCTGGCGGAGTCGCCTGGGGCGTGACCTCCTGTAGCGGAGTCATCTGGGGGCGTGACCTCTGACCTACCTGTAGTAGAGTCGTCTGGGGGCATGACCTCTGACATGGGCCGCCCGCTGACGCCGTCCACCTGGAAAAGCGGGTGCGTCTCCAGCACGAACGTCCCGATGGAGATGGTCACCATGAACATGGACAGCACCGCAAACACCTGCAGGGACAAGTATTGAATTTTACTCTTGCTGTTCTTGCAAGCAATTACATTTACATGACCAAAGACCTGGTGTCAAATGTAAATCACATCATTACAATAGAATAGCGGGGCGGGCAGCTTATGACATTATTTTCCTGGAATCGTGCATGTGGTGATACAAGCACCAAATTTGGAATATTCACTCACAAGGGCATACTTAAAATTTCTAGCCGCATGAAAATCCAAGATGGCGGCTATTTTTTGGGTTAGCCACCATATTAAATAAAATTGAGTTCACAAGCAAACTTAGGGAAAATGTATGTACAGTTGTTCATGGAAATGTGTTGGTTTAAAGTATTGCGTGATTCAAGCCTTAGTCTCACAACTGTAAAGGTGATGTATTCTTGAACGTGTTCATTGTGTTGGTAATAGGTATTTATATACATGATTCTTTACATCACAACACATTTTTTTTCACTTACATTGACAGTTTCACCAACTATCTGTTGGCATTGTCGGAATGACCCTTCTGCGCATGACAAGAGGTCAGTCCCGCCGATCCCCGCCGAGAACCGGATCGTAAACTCATGAGAGTTAGTGGCCCCCCTCGTCACGACTGGGACAAGTCCCCTCGTTTGGGACAAGGATGAAAGAACATTTGAAAGATGTAGAAGTGAATAAGAAAGGGGCATTTACTAGAGCCACAAAGAAGGAATCTCTGACGGAACTTAACAAAATTGCTATCACGGACCACGTGAACCAACACAATCACGATATAGACTGGGAAGGTGCAAGTGTAATAGACAGGGAGAGTGACTGGAAGACAAGGACAATCAAAGAGGCAGTGCATATCCGAACGTACAGGCAGGTCATGAACCGTGACGAGGGGGGCCACCAACTCTCAAGAGTTTACGATCCGGTTCTCGGCAGGGATCGGCGGGACTGACCTGTCATGCGCACAGAAGGGTCATTCCGACGATGCCAACAGATAGTTGGTGAAACTGTCAATGTAAGTGAAAAAAATGTGTTGTGATGTAAAGAATCATGTATATAAATGTAAAGGTGGTGGTTTACAGTCGTGGTCCAATTCTTGCTCTCACTACTTTACATTTTACACCAGGGCACTGGCAATGTATTAATGTCAATGTGATGGTTTGTAGACATGATCCAAGTCTTGTGCTCATGTCTTTACATTTATAACAGGTAACCTGTAACTTATGCATTGATCGATTTGTCATTTCTCACATGCTTACATCGGCAGCACATTGCTAATCACCCACTCAATCACTCACACACTCTTTCAACCCAATGACCTGTACCTAATTAGCTTGTATGTGCCTCTGAGCAGTAAGTAGTAATCAATGAAGGGGAAAAGTAGGAATGGCCAGCCATTAGTCTCAGTTGGTTTTGATGCATGTGCCCGTGCCACTGAGTAGTGTGCAACTATATAGGTATGGGTTTGCACTACACCCACCACCAGACCCGACCAGGAATCGAACTTGCGACCTTCTGTTCACGAACACAACACCTGCAGCGAAAGACGTGGGGCTCCGTTTGTGCAGATTCCTTTAGGGGTTACAACCCCTGAAACCAGTGGTGCATATGAGGGCGAACAAGTAGGCCACAAGAACGTTGTCATTGAAATAGACATAACAAAGCCAAGCGCCTTCGTCTGCTGTTAATTATTCACCTTAAGCCTTTGTCAGCTAGCACTGGCTAAATCAATCATGTCGCAGCCAATACTAAATATTCATCAGCTACAGGTTATTATTAGTGAGCATTATGATATATTGATCACTTTGTATTTGATATGTCACAGCTATCTTTACCATTGACGAGCAAACAGCGAGTCTACAGTGTTTGCTCATTATTTGCTGCCGAGTCTTTGTTGCTGAGTATAACGCACCGTGACACTCTCAATCGGGGGTGGGGGGGGGGGGTGTTTCTCACATTATTGGGGTCAGTACGGTCGTGCCTCGAAACTGGGTGTATTTTTTCATATTTTTGGTATATATTTATGTCACCTTTTTCTCAGACACTGGTATATTATATCACATTTGTGTCAGATTGTGGTCTACTACCACTGATTATGGGTCACGTTTTCTCAAACTTTTTTCGTGGCATGTCAGTACACATAACCCTAACCCTAACCCCGTACAAGAACTAGATGCCGCCGCCACGTACCTTGGCCGCGGGAGACGACCCGGGCTCCTCCAGGAACGTCCACACCCTGTTGCGGGCCGAGCGCGGGTCGCCGGGCCACAGGTCGATGCTGACGTAGGTGAAGTTGTGGTCGAGCTCCTCCAGCGTGTCCTTGTGCTCCGTGTACTTGCTGTACACGGCCCAGCAGCACGCCTCGATCTCGTGCTCCTCAACGCCCCAGTACTGCAGCTCCTGAGGAATACGTGTGACGTAAAAACGTAAAAACGTAACACTAAAGGAACGTTAAACGTCAAACAAAACAGTACTGCAGCTCCTACCGAATAAGACATATAACACTGTACAGAAGAACGTCTCTTTTAGGACCACCTTTGGGACCAGTTTTAGGTGGTCTCGATAGAACGGTGGTGGTTCTCTCCATACAGAGGTTCCTTTTTGTAGCTCTATGAAGGTTTGGGACCATGAAAAGTGGTCTTATTATAGAGGCGGTCACGATGGAGAGGTGCTCCTAACTGGAGACTCTGCTGTGCTTGCTGTACACTGGCACCTAGATTCCATGCTCTTTCACCCCCAGTACTGTAACTCCTGGGAAATAACACCCAATAGCCAGTGTTTTTAAATGTTAATCCACATACCGTAACGCCTGGCAAATAACACCAAACTGTAGTTCTGCAGTGTCTTTAAGTGTTAATGCACACACTGTAACACCTGGGAGATAACATGAACACCAAATAGGTAGTTTATCAAGTTCCATATTGGGTAAAGACGCAATATGGATATTGAGGATATAATTCACAGAATTCACAGGGCACTACAGCGCTGCAATAATTTTGTAACCAATATGCTCTCATGCATACAGGTAAACCATGATCACCAAAACTCCTCACGCACATTCAAACATCATATTTCAGTGTTTGCTAGGATAGTTACATAATTATGACCATTAAGATGTTTTGGCAGCCATCTTGGACGCCATCTTGAAAACAAAACACTTTTCTAACACTCCTACTTTGGTAAACTTCTAGTATGTTATAGAATCAACTAACCTCTAGCAGAATCAGTTGAGAAACCCTTTGTAGCAATTTCTTGGAGATTGGGAGCAATTTTGACAGATTTTGACTCCACTACAAAGCTCTATCCCGCACCACTCACCCCTTTGAGCACGTTCCCGCACACGTTCTGGTCGACGTGCAGCTCCCTTGTCCTCATGAAGTGGATCACGCTGTCAAACGCCCGCGGGTGGCGGTCGAAGAAGTACTCGCCGGTGCTGGCGTCGTACGCGGGGTCGTCGTGTCGGCGCTCGGCGAGCCGCGCCAGCCGCGTGCCGGCGCCGCCGCCCAGCAGCGTCCGAGCGCGCGTCTCGTGCCGAGAACCGCCCACGTTCAGCACGATCTTACCGTCATCGACTACCTCGGGGGGCTCCATTTTGGGTTTTATTTTTGTTTTTGCTTTTATATTTCTATTAGTCTTGTGGTACAGCTCTTTTCATTTCACCTCATCCACGGACAAACCAGGAGCATTTGGTTTTTGGTTTTACTTTTGTTTGTTTTGGGTATATTTTCATTGTATTTTTTACAACTCTGGTCATTCATCTAGATTGCTACATGTTGATACCGAAACTTCTCAGCCTCGGGGTCCATTGTTTGTTTCTTTGGTTTGATAAGTATTTTATTGCAGTTGATCTACAGTTATACAACTATATAAAAAGATCTTTTGCGTTTGTTTGCCCCTGTGTGTGTGTGTGAGAGAGAGAGAGAGAAGATGCCAAACTGAGCCACTGAACATCATCAATTTGAATTCATAGTATTGTTGGAAATATGCCCAACAGAAACATTTCAAGTTCATGCAGCTATATAAATCTTATTGATTGTAAGATAACGTCGTGGATAATGTTAATAATCAAGTGGTTGCATTCAGTATTGATATTCTCCTCATTTCACGATCTTGGCGTCCTCATCTTCAGTATGATTATCCATTTTGGTTTTATTTTTGTTTGTTTGTTTTTTATATATATTTTTATTGGTCTTTTTTACAACTCTGGTCATCCAGGTTGATATGCTACATGTTGATATCCAAACTTGATTCTTTTCACCAAGTTTTCACTTTGATGTCTTCACACTCTTTCGTAAACTGCTTTCCGAACTGTCCTCCTCATTAGGTTACAGTAGAGTAGATTTATTCAATGAAACACGTACAATTCTCTTGCCTTCACCTCCTTTGCTGACAGACCAGGAGGGAGAGACTGCTGGAGTTTCTCTGCCACCAGCAAAAGAACCGTGAATTTCACATCAAGTTCTCAGTATCCAGCTGCCCAGTCTGTTCTCAACCCGAGGGTCTATTATACCCCTTTCTCCCACTGAACTTTCGCCTCAGCTAAGGCATACTCTGTTTGCATGAACTATCCCGTTGGAACGGTTTATGAACACTGTGGTCATTCAGGCTGCTACCTGTTGATATCCAAACTTCTCTTCACTAAGTTTTAACTTTGAAGACTTCACATTCTTTTGTTAAACTGCTTTCTACATTGCCCACCACCCCATTGGGCTAGATAAAATTAGATTTATTCATGAAATCGTGTACAATCAGAATATAAATAGAATATAATATGTCATATAATCACAGATCATGACTGTCATGAAGCTCATTGTTTAAACACATAGACGCGTACACAAAGTCCTGCTTCTTTACACTGTGGCCATTATCCATGTCCTCCTCACCCCTCGACCGTCGTCTTCAATCTTCAATCTTTAATCTGTATCTGTGACACACCGTGTATCCGTCTGTGTCTGTGTCAGCAGCAACGTCAATTATTTACGTGTGCCGCGAAGCGTGAAGTGACAGCCGCTCATATGTCCCTACATGGGTCCCGAAATAACGGCTTTCCATTTAAAGACACGTCAAGATGTTCCTCTGTCACTTCTTGTTAGTATCCTGTCAGCAAAGAAGAAATGAGCGTCTGTCTTGTGTCCATAGATAGGAATATTAAAGGTGCCGCTTTTAACAGGTGAAAGTAGCTCCAAATCTGCCGTGTCGCCGCGTTACTTTTAACCCATGTAGAGCAGCGGGAGAGCAAACTCGGGGCCGATCGATGGACAAGTTGTTAATGGTGTGTCGCGTACACGGTCTTTGTGTGCACAGCAGCAACTATAATCTAGTGTGTACAGGTTGGTATTTGTCACTCACTGTTCAGCCACCGGTATAGTTAGCCTTAATTTGAAAACATAAACAACATCTCTATGCTTCAATAATAGTTTTAATAAATGTCCCTATTGTTGTGTTTCTACATCGTACCTGGTGGTTTGTCAAAAAAAACGTACAAACACCACGTGACCTCCCATTCACGCGTTGCCTCGTTAGAGGAGGCCAGTCTCTCATCTGAGACTGGCTTACTTGTGAATTACATATCCAGACCAGATCCAGACCAGACCAGATAGATTTATCCTCCTTTTGTCAAACTTTTCACCAGCATATCCTTGAACGTGTTCATTGTGTTGGTACTAGATATTTATATACATAATTCTTTACATCACAACATATTTTTTTTTTCACTTACATTGATGGTTTCACCAACTAGCTGTTGGCATCGTCGGAATGACACTTCTGCGCATGACAGGAGGTCAGTCCTGCTAATGCCCGTCGAGAACTGAATCGTAAACTCGTAAGAGTTGGTGGCCCCCCACTCACGATTCATGACATGCCTGCACGTTCGGATATCCCCACGAACCATCTCAACACGGTTGATGAAACCAGGAGTATAAATAAAGTTTACTCACGAAGAGGAATGTGAGGGCTCAATCCCTTTTGTCGATACTCTGATTGTGAGAAAACAAGACAAAACTGTGAAACTGTTAGTATACAGAAAGAAGACTCATACTGACCAATATTTACATTTCTCCTCACACCACCCACTCCAACACAAGTTGGGAGTCATTCGCACTCTCATGGATAGATGTGAAGAGATAGTGACCGAAGAGGAAGACAGGAAGAAAGAGGAACAACATGTGGTTGAAGCTCTGAGCAAGTGTAGCTATCCTGAGTGGACGTTTAAGAGAGTGAAACACCAGAAAGCGACCAAACTGAAAAGGGATATGGACAAGATCAAGAAGAGAAAGGAAGGTGAAAGATCAAAGGGTCTAGTAATCTTACCATATGTGAAAGGTGTGACTGAGGGCATATCCAAGATACTGAATAAACATCGTGTGTCTACGGCTGTCAAACCCAAACAGACAATCCGGAACTTGCTAGTACACCCGAAAGACAAAGTGGATAAGTTGGACAAGAGCGAAATAGTGTACAAAATTCCATGTAAATCATGTGATCAAGTGTACATTGGGGAAACAGGAAGAAAGTTTGGGACAAGGATGAAAGAACATTTGAAAGATGTAGAAGTGAATAAGAAAGGAGCATTTACTAGAGCCACAAAGAAGGAATCTCTGAATGAACTTAACAAAAGTGCTATCATGGACCACGTGAACCAACACAATCACGATATAGACTGGGAAGGTGCAAGTGTAAAGAAAGAGAGAATGACTGTAAGACATGGACAATCAAAGAGGCAGTGCATATCCGAACGTACAGGCAGGTCATGAACCGTGACGAGGGGGGCCACCAACTCTCACGAGTTTATGATTCGGTTCTCAGCGGGAATCGGCAGGACTGACCTCCTGTCATGCGCAGAAGGGTCATTCCGACGATGCGAACAGATAGTTGGTGAACCTGTCAATGTAAGTGAAAAAAATGTGTTGTGATGTAAAGAATTATGTATATAAATTTTCACCAGCAGTTACAACGTAAAAAACACAACAATAATGAGAGGCTGCCGTTCAATGTCGCTATATAAAATACTATTATAATAGATGAAATGAATATTGTCATGTAAATGATTGTAATTGTTGACTGCAACTCATTGCAATAGAAAGTTCGTGGCTTTTTACCAGTATTGTAGTCAATAAAATGAGTAGGTGAAAAAATATGGAATTTTAGATATTTCCAATGCAAACGACATACATGAATCGAAAGTATTTGTTACCACAAAAGAAACATCAGTGTTTGAAATATAACATTCAAATGTACATTTGATCATGAGTAGGACACCCTTTCTTGTAATAGAGATCTCATAGATGCTCTCAGGTGGTAAATCCAGGCCTCTGCGTAAAAGTTTGTAGAAAAGACACTGACAATGGCTCTCCCACTGGTCCGGCAAACTTCACATCAAAGATCACATAGTAGGGCTGTGACTGAAATAATCCTGTGGGCTTCATGAGTTGGCCCAAAGTGTTGTTCGCTGCTGTATGATCTCCAGTGTTTTTGCTTTTGCGAGGATACTTTGCAACCATCAATTATAAATTTGATGATAATAGCAGAGGGAGGCCATGTGGTGTTTGTACATAAGCAGGTCAGGTAACCAACTGAGCATTGGGAGTGGAGGGATCCCACTAATAGCTAGCTATTGTTTGTAAACTAGGTGAATTCTTTTGCATGCAGAAGGCCCTGGGCAACTATCCTTTACATATGGGGCCTGTTAATGAGGCTTCTGAACCTCATGCTTGGTGTCCACAGCGTATAGTAGTGTACTATAGTGTGACAATCTGTGGACACACTGTGTGGGATCGACAATACAGTGGCAGATGTATGATGTAAGTGTTTGGCGCTGCGAATTCACAATGCAGGTAAATCTCGTATGAAAGCCAAACATTCTAACCACTGTACCACCGAGGACTAGAATTTCAAACAAATTCATTCCTGACTGACTTAGAATAAATAGGTGTCAATACCAGTCACTTTGTTTAAAGTGAGTTGAATATTTAGTGTATATCGTGTTAAAGTGTCAGTGTTATAAAGTGGTCATGAACATATTTAGAATGGGGTTGGGGCAGTAGAGCTCATCAATGGCTGCGAAAATTCTGAGAAAATGGTTATGAATATATGATTCTTCCCCTCAGCAACTGGAAATCAAATTCTCTATTGATGAAAAATGTGGATTTTGGCCAATACCCACCCAATACAAAGGTGTTGAAAGTAAAAGGCGCCTTTGTCATCATATTGTTTACAAACGTGACTGGTGAGGATTTGTTTGGTGGCCAGAGCCCTTTTTATATAGCAATGTTGTTCGAACAGGTCCGTTCATATAGCTTTTTAAACCGATTATAAATTAATCTTTACAACTTATCTTATTACATTATACATTATTAGAAATATGCATATACTATAATATGTGTCAATAAACATTTCTTCTAACACTACACATTCAATTATACGACGTACGTTGGCTAAAACGACGATTAAGAAGTACATTATTTACACGGATATGTACATATAGCATGCTACCAATGGTCACGTGACAAGAACACAAACCGCTCAAATTTAAATTGTCGGTTTTTCTAGAAAACATTGCATTTACCAAGCTATTAAGCAAAATCATGGCGAGCAAACAGATATATTATTCAGACAAATATTATGACGATAAGTACGAATACAGGTAAGTGTTCTATGAGACCGTAAGTAAGTAGAACTGTAGAAAATGAGGCTAGCTCATGCTGGAAGTAAGAAACATGGTGAACGGCCGCATGTTTTTAGAAGTAGAAACACATAAGAATCGTGACCTCATCGAAAACTGCCAATAACTAGAGTCAGGTGTCAAGAGTTTTATATTCCAAGCCATGTCTGCAATATCCTGACTGCTTTTCAGGGATCTACAATAGCACTTGCCCTAATGCCCGGGGGAAGTCCCGGGGGGCAAGTGAACCTTCTGTTTGGGAATGTGACCACTGATGATAATCGCTTGGCCAAATGGTCAAGTGATATTTGCAGTTGCCAAATAAGCTTCATATGATGGTTTAATGCTTCTTGTGGGCATCGTTATTGCTCTCCCGATGTGTTTGAAAGGACTACTTTTCAAAAATGTTGCGCATCCTTTCTACAAACATTGTGGCCATTAATGTTTACAAATTAACAAACGATGCGTTTGTTTTAAACTAAAGTTCGGGCAGACGAGATAACAATTCCGGAAAGAGGAAAATGTCAGCCGATCGCAGCATGCAAGGACTAGAACAATATTATGCTTTTCAGATAATAGAGACAATTACAATTAGACCTGTTAATAGAATTCCCTTAGGTCACACCCATCCCGTAGATCTGTTTGTTCTCATCTATCTGCATACAAGCAGGGCTCTACGTTAAGGATTGTCCCGTTGTCCTGGACAACCATTTTTATAACCAGGACAACCAAAAGTTGGGTGCTTGTCCTGTGGGACAACCAAAATAAAAGAAATGCAAGATGTGCATCCTGTGTCACCTAAATTGAATCAAGAATTTTTTTCATTCCCCAACACATCAAGTAAGATAAATTTGCATTTTCATATCTTTCCAAAGTTATCTGTCACATTCTACTTTCTGCACTCTTATGGTATGGTATTCTATTTACAAAAATTCATTAAAAAACTTAAATTTTCATTACTACAAATATTATAGGGCTTTTGTTTGAAGGTTGGAGGAGTTTCTAAAATAAATTTTGTGAAAATATTACATAACTTGAGCTTTTTAGATGACAAAATTTTGAACCGTACAATAGACATGAGGATAAAAATCGACTTGCATATTTAATGTATGCGATGCAATTTTTTATTTTTGTATAAAGTTTGTTCACGAGAAAACATTCATTATGTGTACAAATAATTTTGTTTGTTTTTTCTTTACATTATGATTTATATAATAATTTATGCTTCTGACTAAAATTTTGCGTTAAAGATAGTGTTGAACGTAAATAACATACAAAATGTTATTAAATAAAAAAAAAGTGTTTCTGTAAGAGATAAGGAAAACTTCCGTATGAGAAATAAGCAAAGAAATAATAAAGTATGCATGTCTATGTATAGGTTTAAAAAATAGAGATTCCGGATAACTGTTGGTTTTAGAAATTAGTGAACTCGATTTTTCTTGCATTCCGAAAGATATGTGATCAACCAGTATATTTTTTTAACAATTTAAATGTTATGAAGTTTACATGGTAAGAAATAAATTTAAACAACTATTTTTTGGGGGTGGCGGGGGAAAGGTCAACATTTCTTTGACAAGAATAACTTCACTAACTAACACAAATTTCCTCCTATAACTTCCCTTCGATACAAATTAGCTAAAATTCTAACAGTAATAATAGTGCAAAAATAATGTAATTCATGTAATACAGTTTATACATTATGATCATAATTGTAACAAGTAGAGTTACTACAGGGGTTGACATAAGGACTCATAAGGCAGTTGCCTATTACATACCTCAGATGAGTGCCATTAAAGGGAAATGCATGATTATATTTGAAAACATTTTTTTTAACAAGCATTCAAGTGATTGTTAGACAAGAGTAATTTATTTTTAAATAAAAGGTAACACTTGTACAAAATTTAAAATAATGAAAAAATTGTGCATAAAGCACCTGCCAAAAACAGGTAGACCACAGTCAAAAGATGGTAACCTGGCCAGTCTTCAGGTATATCTGGCTACCGATTATACAGCTTTTTCTGTAGAACCAGCATAAGTAAATTATCTGTTAAAAAAAACTACTGTCTCCACTTTCAGTGTGCGAAATAAATTGCCCGATCCCGCCCCATGTAACTTCTGAAATAACAAAATTATGTTCATCCATAGAAAATCTTAAATATTACTGAATTCATTGTTTCTATATCTTACATTGTTGTTTGAACAAATCATTCTAATTCTACAAGCACGCTGGCCCAGCACTCTTGTCTATGGCAATTAGCAAATTGCATAAATGAATTCCTGTTCATTGTGTGTGTTGGTAACAGTCACTGGAAGTTATTTTGTATGATCTAGTGTCGAAAACCAGGTGGCACTATGATAAATCATGAGTTCATGACATACACAAGGTTATATGATTACATGTATTCATGCTGTTTGCATTATTATGGATGACTGAAGTTTGCATTATGTCTTGTTTTGTCTGCTTTATGATAATAGAGTGCATTTCTGAAATATGGGCTGATAAGGTAGCTCATACAGAGCACTCCCTGACTGCCTCACCTTGGCATAAGACCATGTCCATCGTGCATATGTGTTAAAAAATCTCCAAAAGTGCCGAATCAATGTAGATGGAACTTGGAAGATGTAACATTTTAACAGAACTATTTAAAACAGTCCTCCAACCTTGAAACAAAAGCCCTATAATTTTTATTGGAACGAAAATTGAAGTCCAATTATATTTTACTTGGGATTCATAGAATTTGCTACATGTATAGTTAATAGCTTAATACGGCAAATACATAATACATAAATAAATAATCATACAGCTATTGTAGAGAATTTGGTAAGTATGCTAGCACCTTTAGCTTGAGCCAAAATTATTATTTTGTCATCATAGATGCTTATTATTAGATAAAAAAGTTAAATAGGTACAAATTACTCGTGAAAAAAAATGGAATTTTGTATTTCTTCCGGACGGAAGAAATGCGGAAGTTTCCGCCAGCAGAAGAAATTGCCAACCCTGATTTTGATGTATTTTCATCAACAGAAACCGTACGATAAGAGTGGTGAAAGTTTTGAAACGATGTACAACATCTTCGATAACTTTGGAAAGACATGAAAATGCAAATGTTACTTGATATGTTGAGGATTGAAAAAAATTCAGTATAATTCATTATAGATGACACTGGCTTTTGAAATGCACATCTTCCATTGCTTTGGTTCTGAAATTGATTGCCCACAGGACAACCACCCTCCAACTTTAGGTTGTCCAGATTTTAACAATGGTTGTCCACAACAACTGGACTTTCCTTAACGTAGAGCCCCGTTGTATCTTGATTGATTGAAATAAATAAAACATGTTGAAGTAAAAGTTGACATTTATTACATTTATTGTAGGCATAGACAATTGCATCAATGGATTTTGATCCTCATTTGAAAGTTGTTATGGATTTTTTTTTTTTTTTTTTTTTTTTAATTAATTGTCTAAAAGCTCCTTATGTTCCATGGCTCACATCTATTGATGCAGTTGCCTTCGATTATAGACATTGCGACATTTTCCAAACCTGATAGTAATCACTGTTGTTTTTGCAGGCATGTGATGTCCAGATTTTAACAATGGTTGTCCAGAACAACTGGACTTTCCTTAACGTACAGCCCTGTTGTATCTTCATTATTTGAAATATATAAAAAAAATGTTAATAAACATCATCAAAGTTGACATTTATTATAGATATTCAACATTTTCCAAACCTGCTCCAGCTAGTAATCACTGTTGTTTTCACAGACATGTGATGCTGCCGAAGCATTGCTTTGGTTTTGAAATTGGTTGTCCACAACAACTGGACAATCCTTAACATTGAGCCTTATCTCGATTGATTGAAATATATAAAAATGTTGATAAAGGTAATAAAAGTCAACATTTATTATAGATATTGTGACATTTTCAAAAACTGATAGTAATCACTGTTGTTTTCACAGACACGTGATGCTGCCCAAAGAGATCTCAAAGCTGGTGCCGAAGACCCACCTGATGACCGAGACCGAGTGGCGCGCGATCGGCGTCCAGCAGAGTCAGGGTTGGATCCACTACATGATGCACGAGCCAGGTACTGAGCAGGGACTCGTTCAGTAGAACACTCGCCTTCTGTGGCGAGTGACTCAATTTACACGCACAGCAGGGTCAGGATTCGCCACTCGTCTGCTCGCATTGACCAGTAAAACCTAGTGGAGGACGAGTGCTAATTTTTAGAAACTCGTCCTTTTGACGAGGACCAATTCTGAATAATTTTGTGATACAGATATAGAGTTTGTGCCAGGAGGACGAGTACATTTTTTGCAGGACGAGTAGATATTTGAGGGTACAGCAGGAACATAAATGTGACGGTTTTTAATCATATACATTATCAATAGTGTATAGTTTTCTTTTACGGCTGTATTCTTGATAAGATGAAATTAAGTTTTAAAGTTTTAATTTTGATCTTATTCTTAAACGTTTTCGAGCTCCTAAAGGCTCCTTTCAAATTAAAACATCAAAAGAATTTAAAGAAACCTAGTGCTGTAGGCCAAATATACAGAATATTGAATGATCATGTACAGTATTGATACATTTTATGGATAAAGATTGGGTGGAAAGCTACTAGTCATCGGGGAAGTAACCCTTTCTCACATTTCGCGCTATGACACCCCTTGACCCTGTTGGAACCATGTACAAATTAATGTATTTTGCTGCTCACAGCCAAAATGGAAAATGATTTCTATAAATATAGTGCCAGTAAAAAAAGTTTGAAAATAATGAAAGTTCTGCAAGTGTGCATATCTTTTTAGGTTACTTAGAAACACAGAACTTTTCTTGTAGGTGCAGCATTTTACTGTAATTTATTTCTAATAACTTTTAGAATAAGTGTCTTCACCGAAAATAAATTTCATCTGCCAAAAAAGTAGTGGCATAAAATTGGTGTCAGTGCAAAATCTACTCTAATGTGCTGACAGCAAGTTCAGAACTATACATTTTCAATCATAACTAAAAATGGTAATGAATATCAAAATAAAAATTATAGGAATGAAACACTATTTTTTGCCAGATCTACATTGCAATTTTGATTATTCTGATTGGTTTACATAAAGTGAACATTTACATGAAAATGGCATTTTTTTTCGAAAAAATTTTCAATGTGAGAGACAGTCAGACATTTTGAACAAGTCAAAATTGGGGATTAGGTATCATGATTGGAACAGCCAAGTTTGTTTCTATTTTTAATTTGCATACACATTTATGTATCACCAAGTATGTGACTACTCATGTGTATCCAAATCAAAAATATAAACTTGGCTCTTCTTCAATCATCGTACCTGAATCCCCAATTTTGACTTGTTCAAAATGTCTGACTTTGTCTCTCACAGACACTGGAAAATGCCATTTTCATGTAAGTGTCCACTATTATGTAAACCAGTCAGAATAATCAAAATTGCAGTGTAGATCTGGCAAAAATATAGCGTTTCATTCCTATAATTTTTATTTTGATATTCATTACCATTTTTTAGTTATGATTGAAAATGTATAGTTCTGGAACTTGCTGTCAACACATTAGTGATATGTATCGGAAATAAAAGATGTATTTTGGAGCAGCACCCTGACTGCTATCGATTTTTCAAGTGGGTAAAAGCGTTTTTTAACAGAATACAATAACAATATACTGGACCCAATATTCTGGACGTTGTTTTTTAATACGCATTGTTTTTTATTACGGCATTTTGCATTATTTTAAACAATTGAAATGTTAACAACCGGATATTCTTTCTTGGTTCCAAGATAGACGGTTGAATTTCATTCATATTTCAGTTTGAATGAACATATTTTTTGTTAATGTACATACATGGTCTGACAGGATAAACTAAAATTCGATGCTTTGGACTTCAAAATGAACCAAATGGCAACCCCACCTTTCACAATATATGCCTTTTGTTTCAATATTCTGTACATGTTGGTTTACTTCATTATTTTTAATTTAATTAAATTTTCAAGTTTATATATTTGGCTATTACCTATATGAAAGAAATACTTTAAAATGGTTGAAAAGAAGTCAGTGGACACAGTTCTTTAATCATATATTTTTCTTCTGTAGAACCCCACATCCTGCTGTTCAGACGACCAGTCACGACACCGCTCACCACAAAGAACTAGAAGAATGCATTTTGTAAAATACGATCTGTGATTTTGAGCCACGCAATATATATTGACGGTGACTTGCAGCTGACAAGATGAATGTGGAACGTTTCGACATCAACAGTTATATAAGTGCTTGTTATTTATTGTGTAACGGAATATTTGACACTGAGAATCATTTTGATGTCGGAGTTACAGATTTTTCTGTCTCAAGAAGATTTTATTCATATTAGTTTGTAAGTTTCTACATAACTAAGAAAGAATGTCTGTTTTGCTCGTATAATAGGGTTGCCACAGGCACATTGAAATCTCTGGGTATTTTGGTGACCATGGGAAACGCAAAAGTTGTCTAATTCACTTCAATTCACATCTAAAATAATTTCTGTCTACAGCACCATTAAGTGCATCAATATTGTGTTGTGTCTGGTAAATATCCTAATACTTTTGGAGATTTTAATATTTGTGAAAAAATTATTTTTCTCAATTATGGGGCAACCCTGTTATAAGACGAACAGTTAATGGCATTGGATAATGGAAGATTGGAGTTGTGCATCATTACATTCATATGTACATATTTGATCATTAGTATTTAGAATATTTTGATATTCACTTAGAAGTAGCTACTAAGATTCCATAGCCAGGGTTTTCTATTTTATGAAAAGGAATTTTTATTTTTCATGTCCTATATTGTACTAATGTTACTAAATTATATTGTTATCTCTTGAATTAAGGAATGCATAATGTTCTGCTAAATTATAAATATCCATCTGTATATTCGTGTATTTTAACAGTTTTACAATTCTATCCAATGTTTTATTAAATAGAGATTACTTCTGAACATTTGTAAGGTTAATTCTTTTGAGTTTTGTGAGTAAATTGATTTTTATAATGTCCTTTGTCTTATTTAGCATATTTCTTTGGTATTCAGTTTCCTTTTAATGTTTACATTTTTGTCTAAATTAATTTACTTGAATTATCTAGGATTTCCATAGCTGACAGAACATGTAAAATATGACTGTCCTTTCAAGGGTCACATGGTTCCAAATTTTCAGGTAATTGTTAAAACATGGCAATAGATCTGAAATTAGTCGGACTTTGGCGATTTATCCACGGGTTTTAAGTTGTTTGTATTGCTGTAGTATACCAAGTTATTGTGCACTTTGACTTGTATGTTGGGTATGTGAAAATGTGAAGTAATTGTGAATTGTAACGTGTAGATAAGTTGCCCAATATTTTATGTTAATCATATTAGATATCAATATTATACAATAATTTTGTTCATGTTTCAAATGTTGAAATAAACATGTGAATGAGATAGAATTTACTTTTTGTTAATATGACAGTCAATTTTGATGTGTAAGGTTTTCGTTTTATGAAACTATGACACATCACGGACATCTATGTTTATTATTAGAGTACACAAAGGTTTCGTTAAAATTTTATTTTCTTAAACATACCCGGTAATCAATGTACAGGGATGAAGTACACTAATAACTGGGCATAACATTCATTTGTGTGTTTTAACAAAAAATTTTGAATTGACTAGTGATGGTTAACTATTCTATTTTCTATAGCACATTAACATTTCTGTTAAAACTGTCTTTCATGTAACTTTTCACAAAATTTACTAGGTTGTCGATGTTCAAATTTCGCAGCAATTTTTGCTTATGCTTGCAACAACATTGATTCACAAAACCTTATTTTTTTCTTATTGTCAATTTAAGAACAGAAACGTAATGAAGAATTTCTTTGGTTAGAGAACTCCCAAGTTTATTTTGCATAGAAACTGCTTTACTATTTAATAGTATGTAATACATAGAATTTGTAAATGCAAAACATGAAATGGAGATGCACTATGATATTACGTGTTTTTACTGGTTAGTCTACATTGTTGGCATTAGATAAT
Source organism: Streblospio benedicti (assembly GCA_019095985.1). NCBI lineage: Eukaryota > Metazoa > Annelida > Polychaeta > Spionida > Spionidae > Streblospio > Streblospio benedicti. The sequence goes on from CM032665.1 coordinate 26,830,776, forward strand.
GAAATATTGAATAAAAGTGTTTGTTATTTTAGGAACTTATGTGTGAATCAAATCCTACCGTTTAAAATGAACATTTAAAACGACCAATTATTCATATAGGATCCGCAGCTTCAAATTTCAAAATGGGGATGGTGTTCAAGTATGAAAAGTTGAAAATATCAATTGTACAATTAATGATTGATAATATATAATGAAAACCAGGAACAGTAAATGCAAAAACATGAAAAGGACGCACACTACAATATTACATGTTTTTACTTGTCTTTCTCCCTGTTCGTCATTAGATAATTAAATATTAAATAAAACTGTTATTTTAGAGCCTGTTATTTTGTATGTGTGAAGCAAATTCTACCATTTAAAATGAAAATAAAGATATTGAGACATTTTTCACATATGACCCCATATGGATCTCCCGTGCCAAATTTTAAAATGGGGATGTAACATGTAAATTGTGGTCAAACATTAAAAGTTGTGAAGTCAAAATATGAAATTTATAATCAATAATTGATCATATATAATTACTCTAAAACTAGAAGTGTTTGCGTTAGAATATTTCATGGCTATTAAATTTTGTAATTTTCATCTATAGAATATTTTGTGACTATTTAATTTTTCGATACATACTTTACATATACAATAGGCAATTAATGTTTCCGGACTATTTAAGTTTGTGTTTTTGCCCCTACCCACTAAATTCACAAATTAAATCGTGCACAATCATTTCTAGTTACAGTATTTTTACTTCGTAAAATGTTTCAAACTGCATACTATTTCATAATTGTAACTGGTACATATTTTAGACAAAGCAGATGTGTCATTTCCAATATTTTCAAAAAATGATAATGATCAAAGCACTGAATTTCAATATTGGAATAAGCCTTCTTAAAACATACATGTATGTTAGAGGTCAGTAGTTTCAGATTAAAACATTTCAATTGACCAGCTTTGAATATTTGTAGAACAAGAAAAAAAAGGATTCTTTGAAATATATCTTATTTATCGAATGAAGAGTATTTTTTTATACATGAGGTTGTAATTATCGTTAATAGGGTGTAAAAGTTACAGATCTACACCATATCAGATTTCATAATGACCTACAATGAACACCATGCTTGCATAGCACCAAATCGGTTTGCATTATGGCCTATGTATGGACAATGTTCCAACTGTCAAAAACAATAGGAAAATTCCGGGCCAATCAAAATTTCTTTAAAATGGATCAATGGAGGGATTGAAATGAAAAAATCAAACTGTAGGAATTTTGCCAGCTTTTTTACATTAGGGCCTAGACTACGAGCTAAATTCTGACCATCACAGAGAAAATTTGTAATAACTGTATGAGTTACAATTCTTGTAAATTGTCGGCAGATGGTTGTCTCTTCACACCCGTTTAATGCCTGTAAAGTCGACATTTCGATGACATATTTTTTCCCTGTGTGGTGCAGAGATATTTTCAAATAAAAGCACTATTTAAGAATTTCAACATAAATATTTATAAACAGAAGAATTTATATTTCGCAACATTGAAATGTTTGTCCCAAGTTGTTGTGTAGTGTGATTTTTGTTCTTGTTGTTTTGTTTTATTTTTTTGTTTGTTTTGTTTTCGAAAATCACAATCGGCCACAATTAATCAGCACTTCGTCAATTAGTAAATGTAAATGTGCCATTACCATTATTTATGGTCCCAATTCCCTGTTATCATGCTCTACATATTTACATATTTATAGTAGTGAAATCTCGGGGTGTTGGGGGGGGGGGGGGGGGTCTGCACATTATCGCGTTAAGTACAGATTCTGGTGCGACCAAATACAATGTACTGGGTGTCTTTTTCACATTTTTAGTATAATTGTTCACGTTTTTTTTTCAGATCTTGGTACATTGTGGGTCACTTTTACTCAAAAATAGGTATATTGGTGGGTGTCATTTTAAGCCTGTCCATGGTATGTCCGCACCATTTTCTGACCCCCCCCCACACACACACACACACACATGCGGGTTTTACAGGCCCACGTTTCAAGTGAGTTGGGTCAGAAAAAAATTGGGCACAGCCATGCCATGGACAGGTTGAACATGGCACCCAGCAATAACCAATACCTATATTGGAGAAACAGTGACCCACAACATACCACAACATACCACAATATACCAATATCTGAGAAAAAGGTGACACGCCAGACCAATACATGTATATCAAACTCAGATACTATATGGTATACATGTAGATATCAAGATTGAATATAATGAATAAGAATATCAATGATTCTATCTGTTATTGTTTTATATCATACCCATAGATATACCAAAAATGTGAAAAAGACACCCAGAAATATTTTAAAAATGTGAAAAAAGACACCCAGTTTCGGGGCATGTTTGTAAGTTACTCATCGCGATAGACCTTCTGCTGTTACACTGCATTCAGCTATAATGACTATATACATTTTCGTTTAATGTGCAGAATTCACAAGAATGAAGACATAAATGTACAGATTGCATACGCCACTAGCTTAAAATGAGAAAATCAAACGATTTTCCACGTCAAACCAAATAATCTGTAATGTTTTCTATATTAAAGAGAATTAGGCTAGTTTTTTCTTTCTTTAATCCATATTTACAATTCATTTTTGACGTAGTATCTTTTTAATGCTCCATGTTTATCATATGGATTTGTGTATATCTTTATTTATTTTATTTCATTTTCTGCATTAAACTGTGTGAACGGGATCGTGAAAACGAGTTGACATCATAAAATAAACCTATTTACTATGATTAATGCGCACATATTAGCAGCGTTTTAGCGCTACAAAAGTTGGCCATATCAATTTGTTAGAACTTCTAAAGATTTATGCAAAATATGTCATACAATGTGTCAAATTACAAGTGTGTGTCTACACTCTGTTTCCCACCGTGGCCCAAAATGAACGTCTATTTTTCAATGGGTTTGTCTTTTTTCGTCTGTCAAACATTTGCATCTCATTTTGTTTTGGAATGTTCTTTTATGCCGTGTTAGTAGTGTTCACAATTGTTTAATTTTTATTTTTTAATTTTACAAACGTTTTCAAACCACCGCCGCGCAGGTTCCTTGTCAAAAATAATAAAATTCCAGCAGCAGAGACTTCCAGATGGCGAACATGCTGAGCAACGGAAACAAACTGATAGAGACATGCGGCACGGATTAGTCACACTGGGCCGTACATACGTAAAAAATACGTAAAAATACAGACGTTGTTGGGGTCGTACGTATGTAAAAATACGTAAAAATACATACGTGATACGTCATGCGTAATACGTAATACGTACTGTGTTGTGTGAGTTGTTGGGATGATCCAGCTGATCCATGATACTGTTCTTGTACCAAATGTGGGATACGCGTATGGATGCTGCAGCTGGGTAGCAGTAGAATGTTATCTGAAACATGTGCCAATCATTTATTACACAAATCATCAGAAACAGAGTTCTAAGAATAGTGGTGCGATCTGTGAACTTTGATCTGTGAACTCTGCTGTGACTGGTTGGAGTACGGGATAAACTTCGTACAGAAGCTCCTTAACGTGCTGTGGAGGAACGTTCTCAAGTGCGTAACTTGCTTATTACTTGACATACGTAGACGTAGCGTCGTCAGCGACGTAAAAGACATTTCTCCCACCGAACAGCCACAGGCTCAACCCTGATTGGTTGAGAGTCGGGCAATTCTAACATTATGACTATAAGATTAGGCAGTGACTTTTTGCTGTTCATGCAGTAAAACATGATTGAGAAAAAGGCAACGGTATGTGTTAGTGGTGACATCTAGGTACTTGTGGTAGTTTTGGATTTTAGTTTCACGTCGTAACCAAACAAGTAATGCACATGAAATGATAATATAAAACAATCAGTTGTTGATGTGTTATTAAAATGTTGTTATACATAACTGATTGTACGAATAGAGCTTTCTAAGCCGTTAAAGTACATATAAAAGACATCAACATGCCAAATTTCGATGAGTTTTGTTATGGACATATTGTGATCTCACCACTAAAACATACCGTTACCTTTAATATCCCAGGTTCAAATCCCTGACATCTGATGTCTCTGTACCAAATCTGTATCCATTGATACGTGCAAATCTTCAGCACTAAATAGTTTTAGTATTCTTTATAAGTCTTGTGTGTGGATCCCAGTGCTTCTGAATTCATGTTGTGAGAGAGGTTAGAAAACTATTTATTTGTATAGAATCATTTGAATGTTTTAATGTAGGCGTAAAGCAAGTTGCCCAGTTGTCATTCTGAACAAGTGTCTCGGGGTATCAGTATTTGCAGGAATAAATGATCAAATTTATTCCTGGTATTTGTTATGCTAAACATTCTATATATTTGGCTATAGGTCTCATCATAGGACAATACATAGCATTCATGGCATCAGTTGCCGTCACATTGAGTCTGCTCTTCACTCAGCAGCCACAATGAGTCGCAGTGACATGAACATTATCAATAACATGTCAATATTTAGAACAGTGTGAGATACACGTATTGTACACGTATATACATGTAGGTGGCTGCTAAGCACTGAAAGGCTGGGTATTTCTACATAAATTGAAATTGAAGTATGTGTAATGTTAATTAGATTGTCATACCATGTCACATTGATAAATCAATCCAATCAATCAATCAAATCAATCAGTTATTCATTGTGTTACATCATGTCGCATTTGGTAATGACCCGGGCCTCCAGAATCTACCTTGACCTACACTAGCCTCTGCGTGTGTGTACGGCCTGTGTCCAGCTGATCTTTGTTATGTGGTATAAAACTGTCTCTCACGATTCAAAGTTATCACCTGCTTTTCTTCCAAAAATATAACCCTAAACTTAAATTTAAATTATTATTTATCATCAATTTCGAAAACGACGGGCATCTAGCTTTCAAAATTAAACAAATATTATGACAAAATAATACAACAACATTAAGGTTTTTATTTTTAAGTTAATCAATTATCTTGCTTATTCCATCCACAATCTAACCTTGTAAGGCTCTGTGCGCTGTGTAAGGTTGATCTTATTGTTGTTGTTTTTTGTCATATGCTGTTTAATTTGTATAGGAACCTGTGATGTTCACACTCGATGATAAATTATGCTTAAGATTTAAGCTTATAGATATGGTTATAGTATATGTTTTTTATGGAAGAAAGCAGGTAATATCTGAGTACATGAGTCTGTTTCTCCCTGGTGTGGCCAGGCGTTAGTTGCTAGAGTGGACGTTTCCGATGCGTACGTCAAACGTACGTGCTCGGAGAGGTCCATTGACGTAGTCGTCTGCTGAGTCTGTAAGCTGATAATTCTATTTTCTGTGATACAATGATGATGTAGAATAAAAACTGAACGAGGAACTGTTCTCTCTGTGTTGTTCTCCTACATATAGACAAAACCTTCGAACTCACCCGATAAACTAATGCATGTTACAAAACAAACCGGTTCTGTCTTTATCATTCTTTTTTAAACAATTACAACACTGTTTGCAAATAAAATGGCGTAAAAGAATGCACCAATAGTTTGAATCAGTGCATCTTAAAAATGGGTTAAAAGTAGCACGGCGGACATCTAGCCTCATACAATGTATATGGTCGGTACAGATACAACTTATTTTTGCAAAACAATTCTTGATGCACGATATCCAATGGAAATGCATGCAAAAAAAATAGAATTATAAAAAACTACCAGTTACACGGCTAACTCTCTCACAACATTGAGTGTTCAGCTTCTTATATTCGCTGCGCTAAATCGGTTCTATTTAACTACACACGAGGTAAGATATTGTCTGGTCTCTCACCCCAGTCGTATAATTAGCTTTTTAATTTCACATTAACCTCATCACAGAGGCCTCACGTGCTTTTAAAATCATGAAATTTTTATTTGGCAAGCATAATATTGATGTTGAAAGCAATCACCTGATCTATAATGTCGTTCATAGCTTTATCTTACAATAAGGAAATTTATACCGTTCAGTTATAAGGCAAATACGAGGACTGTTCCTGTTGAGCATTTCTAAAATGAATCATAAATTCAACGCGCTGTTCAGTGGCTTATTTAGGGTGTCTTCTCTTTCACGCACACAGGGGCAAACAAAACGTGAAAGATCTTAACATAGTTGTGAACTGGAGTGAGCTATTGATCAATTGCAAATAAAATATTCATGAGACCAACATAATCACAAATGTGATCACCACGTTTAAGACCTTCAGCACCATAAAAAGATTAGTGAGATGTTTAAATTCTCATGCTTTTGGGGAAGGATGACAGACAGAAGTTTAAGCACACAGTATGTTGTGGGTTGTGGGTCCAAATTAAGTCTGAATTAGGTGGGGGTTTAAAGTTTCCTTTTAGAGATTTTTTTACAGTGTGTTGAGGTAGCGGGGGTGTTGGCATATTGTACCACAAAAACCCTAACAAAAAAGATTTAAGTCTATCCTTTTCAAATTCCTGTGTCGTTTGGGAACATCCTTCAGATTGCCATATGTATATATGCATGAAAAAATAATGACAACTTCTAATCAAAAGTCTAATCGAAGTCTTAGCACAATACATTATAATTGGACCTTACCCCTCCCCGCCCATTTTCAAAATCTTACATATGACCCTACAGCTGGCTACAGTATGCAGTATTTGCCATATCTCTTTGCGCATACAATGTTATATGTGTGGTCTAAAGACTCTAAACAACTTCTTCCATTCAAAATGTGCCAACAACCGATCCCGCATCACACTTATTATTTACTTTATTTGTAACAAAGGTTGAATGGCATTTTCGTGTACATACATAAAACTGAATTTCCGCATATTGCTCCATTATTAGTGTTATAAATATGTATACCTTTACTATATAACCTGTCAACAAGACACAAAGACAGTTTATTAAAATGCATTGTGTGGAATTACATGCGATATGTACGTGTGTGTTGGGCGTTTTTGTTTCCGGGTTGGGGGGGGGGGGGTAATTTCGTTTTGTCACATAAGTAGAGGTTCTTGTCATATATTTTGGGGCATCGAAATTCATGTTAGATTATGTTAGATTTGCATATCATTTGGTGTTTGTTTTGCTAATATTGTGTGAAAGAAAAGAGCGAACATGTACACTGTACCAGACTGAAAAATACGCAGATCTTGCACAATGTAAACCATTTATTACACGACACATTCCAATATATACATAAATGGTGAAAAAAAAACGATAGCAGTAGACATTGGCTGTTTATATGCGAAAGGCTATGAATCACAGGCATACGATTATATTTACACAAATAACACATATTGCTGATAACTTGAAGTTGGTTTCATTTTAAAGACGATAACTTGATATACGCATAGGTGAGAAGAACTTAGAAAGACTGTACACATTACTAGAATGACATAAAGAGATCTAACATCCCACTTTAAAGATTTAAAGATGATAACTCGACATATATGTTATCGGTACGTACATGTAGCCTTCATGTTAGAACTTAGAAAGAGTGTACACACATGACTAGAATGACGTAAAGATCTGAACATCCCCCAATGCTCCCGTCAAACACACATATTGATGATACTTTGAAGTTTGTTTAATGATAAAGACAATATCTTGATATACGCATATGATAGAAGATCTTAGAAAGACATAGAATAACGTTAATGTATACTTAGAAAGACTGTACACACAAAGTACTAAAATGATGTAAAGAGATCTAATATTCCCCAATGATCTTGCCAAACACACAGGCGGCGGCGGCGGCGGCACACAGATCACGTGACTCTCGGCCGCCGCCGCCGCGGTGCTGGGCTGTGATGTGTTGGGATCTGGCGTCCGTGGGGCCTCCGTCCGGGGGTCTATCCCACCTGTAAGTGGTTTTAACCATCCGCCACCCCCGTCCGGCGCCCCTGGTCGCCCGTCCGGCCGGCTGGAGGCCAGGACGGGCGTGGGGTGGACGCCAGACCGCGGCGGCCCGGGCAGCATGGCGGCCATGGCGGCGGCGGCGGCGGCGGCGGCGGCGGCTTACACGCTGATGTGTGTTTATTGTCAGACATACAGAGTCAAACATAACGCGTCAAACGTAACGCGTACATAGAGATAGTAGATATTAGATAAATTGTACCAAAGACAGAAGAATATATTTTGTGTTTATACAACACATCCTCAGCTAGCTATTAATGAAGAATTAGTGTACACTATAGTACAAGTACGAAGAAGTTATATGAGAAATACATGGTAATCCTATTTTAGGTTAACCCTTTGAATACAAAGGTCTATAAAGGGCCATATTAAGTGGTCAATTAAATGACAACAACTTAATTGTCATATATGTCAGAGATGTTGGAGACAGAATCCTTAAATGTCATTTATACGTTTACTGTTGTATAGATTAAAACGGTATTTATTCGTTTAACTCACATGTATATAGATGTAAGAAAATAAAAATTACAGACAGAGAATTAAATTGATATAGGATAAAGTAGTTAGAATTTTACCCTATCAGCAAAATTCGGCCCCTTTATATTAAAAAGTAATTGTTTTCCACGAAAATGACATAGATGTGCACATTAACTTCTCTTCACATTGATCAAACCAGCATCATCCTGACGCATACAGCAAACACATGAGCCGAATTTAGGGCCGAATTTTCTAATTTTCGGCCCAAAATATTCTCTCACCCGTGTGGTACAAAGGGTGTGCGCTTTCTGTGGGTCACCTTTTTAAACATCTCAGGTATAGTGATGGGTCTAAATTTTGTGATTTTAGTATAGTTATGGTTCTAAATTTTGTGATTTTAGATATAGCTATTGGTTTGAAATTAAATGTACATATAATGTTAGTGTAAGGTTAATTTTGTTTGATACTGATATAATTCTTTTGAATATTTTGTTGATCAAATGTTAACAGTATGTAGTTTCTTTATTAACTTTATTTACTAGGTGTGTAGACATAGGTCACTTTTTCATCATCAATGTATAGACATGGGTCACGTTTTTTCATTGTCAAGGTATAGAGATAGGTCACTTTTATACCAAATTAGTATATCGATGGGTTCCTTTACAACGTTCGAAATGGCACACCCGTCTCCATTTTTGAGGAGAGACCCCCCCCCCCCCCCCAAACCGAGGACTGCGGCTAGAAATGATTGAAGGAGACTATTAAAATGTCGATAATGTTTGCAGACTTTGAAGGCTGTGTGAATATTGAAACCATGCTTATCTATTCGGGCTTATTAAATCTTATTTTTGCCACATGGACTTTGAAGGCTGTGTGAATGGGAAAGGCGTGAAACCAACGATGATTCTAACATCCGAATTCCTGAAAATCTTGCCTTACAAAGGGTTTATACATAACAATTAATGAAAACTAATTCAAATTAATGAAATAGGTTTGTGAAGATACCTGTCATAGAGCATCTAGATACATTCGAAATGAATTGTGTAACCAAAAGACTAGGCCTTAATTGGTTACTGTCATGTAATTCTTTGTTTACAGTTTAATTGTTTTGACATGGCAAATTGTTTGATTTTACATTTTAAATTCATTGTCCATACTGACCATTCATTGTCCATACATAATTTTAATGTTTTGATCTGTTGTCACTGGCAGGTCACATTACATAATTCAGCAGCCAAAGTAAAACTGTGCCGCGAGGAAAATTACATTTTGATGAATTGTATTGCATTTTAAAAACTACTACAATACTTTTACCCGCAACATATGCTGAAGTTCGAACATTACAACCAATTAGATAATACGGCTACTTTCATAACCAATGATTGCGATGAGCGTTCTCTGTCATTTCCTGGTGCTATTTAGTTTGATTAACCAAGCAGCATCAGTTGTGATTTGGAAGCATGGAACTATGATACAGCATGATTCTGTGGCCTTCAATCATAAGCCATTATACAGATTTGTTGTGTTTATTGTAAACCTGTGACTTTTAGGATGCTTGAAATCGCTGTGGTATCAGAGTATAAGTAATCCGGGGGTGGGGGATTGGGGGTGTTTGTCAAAATGCTTTTGACAGGGGATTTTAGTGATTGGATGGAAAGTTTTTCTTTAAGTAAACAAGTGGCTGCCCTAATAATTTGTACTGCTTAAGATATATCAAAGTTAACTTGTCATGATATGGACGGACTGGTGCTATAAATTAAATTTAGAGTTTTTGATAATAGCTCATCGGCTCTTATATTAGAGCAATTGTCTGAGTCACTGCAAGCAACTTATGAAATGGAATATGAAACCTTTATCAAGATTGAATTATATTATGTTTTATTGTCTTTCGATACCACTAACGTTTACTTTCGGAAAATACAATATAAATTCTTTTTTTTTTTCAAAATAACAGATTAAAGATTAAATCCCTTTCTCTAAATTCAATTAGCACCAGTCCTTTCATATCATGACAAGTTAATATATACAGTTTGTATTGCATTTTGTTTATTGCAATTAATGAACCGGGGAAAAAACTAGTTTCATTCATTCATAGTTACATTCATATAGCTAAATATTTTTGCAAATTTGTACAGCAGATATGACAGTACAATACTATACTAATACATAACACAGGGCATGTGGAAATGGGGTTGTCATATGCTAGGTAAGTTATATACTAAAGTGTGTGTGTGGGGGGGGGAGGGGGGGCGTTGGAAGTTCATATTTCAGGCATATATTTCGATGTGGGGGGTGGGGGTCATATGTTTTATTTGCAAACCTTTGGCGGGGGGGGGGGGCAGTCAGAAGTTAGAAACATCAATGTCTAAAAAAAACTTCCGACCCCCCCCCCATCTTAAATAGTGACTGAGCCCTAAATCTATCTCTCTATCTATATTTTAAGGAGGCATTTGCTGTGCATGCCCTTTTAAAACAAAGAAAATTTTATTACCTAAAAATATAATGACTTGTCAATATTTGCATGAAAACGTCAAATATTTGACCCCCAAATATACAGAATTTTGAACAATTACGACCAAAAATATAATGGATGGGAAAATTGTGACACAAAAGTATAATGAACGGTGCACAAAGGTAGCCCTATCTGTTGGCAAGTCCGTAAGCACCCAGCCAAACCACGCACTTGCAAGGAGCTAAAGGTACACTTGCTTCTTCGTGGTCGCAATTCACGGTCTGCATTGAGCACCAACCGCTCGTTATTCCATTACAAGCTTGTGTTTTAGTCTGTTATTTGTGTCTCCATACGATTTGTCTCCCTTTTCCCACCAAAATACTTCATTTTCATAGGGTATTGGGCATGTCCGTCGCACTTACAAAACCTGTAAAATCCCCCTCTTTTCCAAAAAGACTGGATCTGACCGGCTTGCTGCCAGACCATGGCACCTGGCTCTCTATGTTCTTCCCAATTGTGACCTAGAAAACTGGCCAATCAGTGCAAAAGTTTCGCTAATTTGGTGTGACTTTTGACCTGTCAATAACTGCATTATTCATATTTTGACGTAACTGGGATGATGTGAAGGGGTCAAAATCAAAGTTTGAGTGCAAAAGTGAGCTGTGCAGGGATCTGTGCACTGTCCAGTGTTTCCGATCTCCCTGTGGGTTGACTTGTCTCTAGTAACTGGCACGGGTTTGCCAAGTTGGAGTTACTTTGTAAGCACAATCAATAACATAACCATGTTTCTTATTTGGCCATGTAAGATCACTCTGAGTATCAGATGTCCTGAAGAGATCTCTGACGCATAGCTATTCTCATAAAAAAATTCTGACCAATCACAGCCTGTTAATCTCAGGATGTGAATGAGGTCAAGTGATCAATCCAAGCTTTTCTCAAGATTTGCGGACTGTCAGTTTGCACTTTTCTATGCTAATAAAACACGGAAAGAAGTACATGTATCTATCCTGCTGGTTTGAATAGTTTGTGTATAAAATTCGCGATAGAAATGTTAAATGTTAGAAGAATTAGGTCGCATAAATTAATAAATTATCATAATCCAACCTCTGGTGAAACATTTCATAGGTCGATTTGACATCTGATACTCAGTATGCAAGATGGTATGTTTGACATGATAAAACATAACATTTCCTGAATTTCTGATTGGCTCATAGAGATTCAGAAATGTTCCAGTTAAACAGGCAGTTTGTATGAGCGGCATTTTCAAAAATTAAGGCTAGAATAGATGAGGATGTTAGCAGTGGCAAATTCAGCTACAGCGACGAGAGTGGGTTTATTAACATCAAATTAAGGATAAGCATAAATGATAATAAGGGTTAAAAGTAAAAGTTATACAGATGTAGTGTATTGTTAATATTCTGTGTAGGGCAGAAAGCATTGTATATAAAGGGCCAGATGTGTGCAGAAAGACAATCTAAGACGAGTGTATACTTTGGAGAAACCAGCAGGTCTGCATACGACAGAGGACTACATAAATATACACTCGAAAACCAGGCCAGACACCAGAACAATGCATTCTGCAAACATATCACAGAACACCACCAAGGGGTACAACACCCCTAGATGTAAAATTTAAAGTAGATGTAGTAAAAACTTTCAAAACCCCCTTATACAGGAAGATAAACAAAGGAGTTTGCATATATGGAGACAAAGTATGAACAGCACATTAGACCATTACCAACCAGCTATTAGGAACCATTCAGTATTTATGACAGGGTGGGGTAGGAGGATTTTAGGACGGGCAATGAACCTTTGTCACAATGTTTGGAGGGGGCTATCAATTTTTCAGACTTTTTTGAGGGGGGCATCAATTTTTAAATAAAATTTACCCCTATTTTTTTTAGAGATTCTGTACTAAAAAGTTACTGATTTTGATATTATGGATATCCATCAAATAGGATTTTAATTTAATTTTGACAATGAATGAACTTTATTCATCAATTTTGTCACATTAACTTTGTCACAAATACTGAATGGTCCCTTACAGAGTGGTCATGTATTGTTGAGATTATATTATGTATGTTTATTTTTTATGCCTTAAAATTGCAGTGTATAAATTGAATAAGTCTGTACTTTAATATAGGAAGTATTTATTTTTTTTTAAATAGTATAATGTTTTAGAAGTACTATTTTTTATTGTAAATTGATAAGGTCTCTATCGAGATGAAAAACGGTTTTTGTGAAATTGTGAAATTAAAAACTTTTAAAAAATTTTAATAAAAGATTTGGTTTACTTCAGTGGTAAGAATAGACAATCAAACATATTATACAGATGTAGTAAAAAATCCCGTTACACAGATAACCTAACAATGTACATTTTGTTAATAAACACACAATAGTAAAATAGTAAGATGCATAAATCTACTTTGACAATGGGTACGTAATCCATTTCCATTAAATTTCATTAAAAAAAACTAGATGTACTCTAAAGCTAGAATATTTCGAGGCAATTAAATTTTGCGATTTTGATCATTTTCATCTGTAAAAGTTTTGACTATTTAATTTTGTGATTTTGGTCCATCCTGGACCTACTCTACAGAGTCTACATAGGCTATGAATGTTTACTGACTATTAAAGGTTTTTTTTTTGCACCTAACCACAAAATTCGCAAATTAAACCATGCACAAACATTTTTTACAGGACTCGGAGAGCAAACTAAAATGGTAGTGACCCTCATTGCTTAAAAGTAGTCTTTGCGAGGCAAATGAATTGTTTCTATATGGAGCAAATTTAGTCCACTTCATAAGCAAATGAAAAATGTCTTCTTCTACCACTCTATCATTACATATTTTAGTGATTTTACCCTCTTGTCTCATATTCGTATGAGAGCAAGTTACCACTGCTTGATAATCGTGTCATTGCGGGGTTTTTCCATGTAGAATAAGAACGGCTGATCTTGACTTCACAGAATTAGATGAGCTATTTTCAACATTTCTAAATACCGGTACATTTAATTTGGTATATAATCTTAATTCGAACACATCACAATATTTCTATCATATAATCACTTTTGAAATCGTCATGACTTTCCAAAGTTTTTCCGAAGAAATAATGACACATAACATTTAATACTGGAATTTCAGTAATAAAAAAAGTATATGCACAAAAAAGTCTTAGTTCAGACGACAGCATACATTTGTACGTCTGTTGATCATAATCCAGGGTATTGTGACAAGTTCTGGGCTGTCACACAATAGATAATATATGAGATTACTGGAATACAAGATTACCATTAGTTCTGCCTAATTCTAACAAAACATAAAAACATGAAACACAGTCAATATTTGACATACAAAAGAAAAACGTGTAACAATAAAAAAAACTTCAAAGTTTTATTCTAAACACTTAAAATATGAGTATGAAGATATATTTTAAATCACAACGGTTGTGATTTAAAATACCGTATTTCCGCGTTTTGTAGCCTAGGCATTTATTGTTTTCAAAACATGTCTAGCATAGGCGTTTAAATGAGGGAGGCATCTATTTGAAGGAAGCGTTAATTAACACAAAACAATTTGATCGACTAAAGGTTCTATCAACTTCAGTTACACAGTAATGCCTGTAATTGTGCGCGTGGGAACAAGTAGCGGTGTTTATTTGAAGTTACTTGAGTGAGGTACAGTGGCTTGTCAGGTGTGTCTAACTACACAAGTAACTTCAAATAAACACCGCCACTTGTTCCTGAGTGTATAATTACGGGTATAACTGAGTGATCCCACTCTCAAGGTAATAAACATTATTTCTCTTTGGTAAGTTTACAAACATTCATGTCAATGTGTATTATTAAATAGTCATATCCACAATGTTCCTTGCTTTAAAATGATATATTAACTGACAAAAACGGATTGGGATTAACAAAGTTACTAGCAAAATACCACAGGTGGGTTAGAAACATAATCAACTTCCTACCAGCGGCCATGAATAGGCTTTAATACGAGGGAGGCGTTTATTGATTTAAAAATTGTGTCTATCCCAGCGTCTATTTGAGGGAAGGCTACAATTTGGGCAGAGACTACAAAACACGGAAATACGGTAGTTATTGGGACAACACAGGCAAAAGCTCAAGAGTTGAACCATGAATATAATCAAAGTCATGGAGGTAACATTAGACCCCTACTTTTCCAAATATGGCTGCACAAATGAATCTAAATATATCTTAACATTCATGAAAAATTACAGTAGAATTTGAGTTCAACTTTGAGCGTGTGCAGTCATATTATGCCTTTTCAAGCTGTACGATTGCGTAAATGACATTTTACAAATGTTGCAATGATAAGGTTTTTCTCCAGAGTGAACACGCTTGTGGATCTTTAGACTACCTTGTCGAGTGAAACATTTCTCACACTGGTCACACTGGTATGGTTTCTCACCTGTGTGCGAAAGCATATGGTTTGTCAAACCTTGCTTCTGGGCAAATCGTTCTCCATAGCTTCACACGTATGCTGTTTCTCACCAGTGTGACTTCTCATGTGTCTGGTCAAGGCGCTACTGTCACTAAAACTCTTCCCACATTCACTACACTGATAGGGTTTCTCACCAGTGTGGATTCTCATGTGTTTGGTCAATTTGTCACGGACACTAAAACTCTTCCCACATTCACTGCACTGATAAGGTTTCTCGCCAGTGTGGATTCTCATGTGTTTGGTCAAGTCGCTACTGACACTAAAACTCTTCCCGCATTCATGGCACTGATGCTGTTTCTCACCAGTGTGACTTCTCATGTGTCTGGTCAAGGTGCCATTCAACTTAAAATTCTTCCCACATACACTACACTTGTAAGGTTTCTCACCAGTGTGAATTCTCATGTGTCTGATCAATGTGCTACTGTTACTAAAACTCTTCCCACATTCACTGCACTGATAAGGTCTCACGCCAGTGTGGATTGTCATGTGGCTGGTCAAGGTGCCATTCAACTTAAAACTCTTCCCACATACACTACACTTGTAAGGTTTCTCACCAGTGTGAATTCTCATGTGTTTGGTAAAGTCGCTACTAAAACTAAATCTCTTCCCACATTTACTGCACTTATAAGGTTTCTCGCCAGTGTGACTTCTCATGTGGCTGGTCAAGTGGCTACTGTCACTAAAACTCTTCTCACATTCATTACACTTATAAGGTTTCTCCCCAGTGTGGATTATCATGTGTCTGATCAATGTGCTACTGCGACTAAAACTCTTCCCACATTCACTGCACTGATAAGGTTTCTCCCCAGCGTGGATTCTAATGTGGTTGGTCAAGTTGCTACTGTTACTAAAACTCTTCTCACATACACTACACTTATAAGGTTTCTCCCCAGTGTGGATTCTCATGTGTTTGGTAAAGTCGCTACCGCAACTAAATCTCTTCCCACATTCACTGCACTGATAAGGTTTCTCGCCAGTATGACTTCTCATGTGGCTGGTCAAGTGGCTACTGTTATTAAAACTCTTCTCACATTCATTACACTTATAAGGTTTCTCCCCAGTGTGGATTATCATGTGTCTGGTCAAGGTGCTACTGTTACTAAAACTCTTCCCACATTCACTGCACTTATAAGGTTTCTCCCCAGTGTGGCGGCGCATGTGGCTGGTCAATTGGCTACTGTCGCTAAATCTCTTCCCACATTCACTGCACTCGTAAGATTTCTCACCAGTGTGGATTCTCATGTGTTTGGTCAAGGCACTAATTTGACTAAAACTCTTCCCACATTCATTGCACTGATAAGGTTTCTCACCAGTGTGACTTCTCCCATGGATGATCAGTTTCCTATGGATCTTAAAACTCTTCTCACATACACTACACTTGTAAGGTTTCTCATCAGTGTGGGTTTGCATGTGGCTGGTCAAGGAACTACTAAAACTAAAACTCTTCTCACATTTATTACACTTATAAGGTTTCTCCCCAGTGTGGATTATCATGTGTCTGGTCAAGCTGTCACTGCGACTAAAACTCTTCCCACAGTCACTGCACTTATAAGGTTTCTCCCCAGTGTGGATTACCATGTGTTTGGTCAAGTTACTACCACGATTAAAACTCTTCCCGCATTCACTGCATTGATGTTGTTTCTCACCAGTTTGGGTTCTCACGCGTGAGTGTGGATATCCTTTATGGTGGTCTGATTTCTCACACACTGAGCACTGATAAGTTGTCTCCCCAACATGGCTTCCCGTGTGAGTGACAAAATGAGAGTTATCATCACCACACTTCCCACATTTTCTGCACTTAAAACGTTTTTCTCCATTGTGTGTTTTTGGGTGGGTTGTAAAACATTCTACTTTTGTCTGGACAGAGTTTTCACAGACGGATTTCTTCTCAGTGTCCCAATGCCTGAGCTCATTATTTTGTATTTTATTAGAATTCGTTGAACAATCTTCAGTATCCTCTTTAATATCCTCTTTTATCGCAGTTATGTTCAGCATATCCATAATTCAGCCGTCCATCTACATCTTGAAATATATTAATATCTAAATTGTTTTGTATATAAAGCTATTTCTATTTTACTATTGTGTATATTTGTTGCATAAGAAAAGACAATGTAGCACATTTTTTTCTAAAAATCTTCTTCAAATAAACTAATACTTTAAAGAAATTTGCAAACTTAAAAGTAAAATAATGTAAACTCTCAATTTTTATGCATTATCTTTTCTAAACACAACGTCCCGTAACACGATTTTTCATGCAATCCCAGATGCACGACAATTCGTTATGAAAACTTTTCGTCACGAGAAATTACGGGCTGGTCCGTCATGAAACTGAAGTCGATCCGTCATGAAAACCTAGCTCGTCATCTGCTTTATTTGAGTCGTTCCGTCATGAGAATTATATGCGTTATTAGCGTCAAACCAGTCATTGAGAGCACATTTGGCTAATTGATATCTCATATTAATGCTCAATAATCGTAGGTATGTATATTGTATATGTGCATTAGTTTACTGTTACGCAATATTTCTTTAGGGTGGTCCTCAGTAGCTCAGTCGTGAGCGCGTACGACTTGAAAACAGGAATTGCCTGCCCGGTCATGGCAGACACAGTGTCGCAAAAAACCGTTACGTCGTGCGTCTGACACTGAGTTGCTGATTTCCACACAGCACGTCGCCACCGTACAGTGTTACTACTAGACGGTGGTGACGCCAAGGGGAGGTTCGGAAGCCTCGTTAAAAGACGTGTCCCGTGTAGAGGACAGTCATCCCTCTGCACGTAAAATAACTCACCTAGTTTGAAAACTATGGCTAGTGTGATCCCTCCACCCCCGAGGCTCAGTTGACTACCTAGCTGCCTCTGGAGAGGTACATGTACAAACACCACGTGGCCTCCCATTCACACGTTGCCTCCCAAGAGGAGGCCAGTCTCTCATCTGAGACTGCCTTACTTGTGAATTACATATCCAGATCCTGATCCAGAAGATATTATTGGCAATACATATAACTGTTAATATTGTGCGACGAAGGCGTCAATTACATATACGCCATACCTAGAACGCCATGCCTATAATCAATTTGTGTTATTGATCTCTATAGTAGACTAGAATACTCTGGAACACTATGGAATAAAATCTTTGACAAGAGCAGCACGTGTTTTATTAATTCCTGCACTATTCACTGTATTCAGCACAAATTCCACGGATATTCTAAGAGGTTATGGGCCCCTGACACCCAGGAACATTTGTTGTTTGAATGAGTTGTGTATAGGTGCAGGTTTTGTGTGGAACTTAACTTATAATGGCCATCTTAGCCGCACAACACAAGCCATCTGGTGGTGAAAAAATGTACTACATAAAAGTTATTCCGAGCGATAATTCCACCTGGTGTCCATTTGCGTCAATGCTTAGGAGCCCAAACAAACGGATCATATTTATCAAGAATGGTGAAGAAAATGATAAAACTGAATCGGCAAATCTATTGCAATTTGAATGATATCAATAATATGTAGAAATGGGTATGGTTAAAAATTTCGAATAGAAGTTATTTGAACATCAAGATTAGAAAACTAGTGGACAATAGTCTATTATTTTGGCCCCACTCGCTGAAAGGCGCCGTTTTTAAGGCTGGTACGTCATTTTACGTTCATAAACCAACTACTTACGTCATTTTTACGTTCAAAAACCAGCTACATAGGCTCAAAAATATAGTACAATGGTGAGTATCTGCTGCTCACACGACAAGCAGAGTCGGTGAAAATAAGTATGGTTTGTGACTTTCTAACAGGATATTTGATATTACTTCAAATTTTGGACCACAGATATGGTGCATTGCAAAAGTCATATGAAAGGAAATATCCGTATAGCGTGTGTTTCTTTGAAAACGAATAAGATTATGGTGTCAACTTCTGCCGGTGTCGGTAAGAAAGAGCTCAAGTTTAAAACGTTTTCACTCAAAAATGTTGCAAGTAAACATCTATTATGTATAAAATCGGATTCAGTAGTAGGAATAAGTAGTAGGAATAAGTAGTCACATTGTTGGGTAGTTTGCCAAAAAGTTACCAAAGTTTTGTTACTTCTTTGGAAACTCGTGGAGATGACCAAAAACTAAGCTACGTACAGCAAGCTTTAGTGTACGAGGAAAAGAAGCACAAAGGTTACGGCATTGCCACTACTACTGATGGCATGGAGGAAAGTGCTTTGTTGGCGAATAAAACAAATTTCAAGTGCCATTGTTGTGGAAAACCCGGACATATGAATAAACACTGTTTTAAGTTGAAACGGAAGAAGAGCAAAAAGTGAAAGTGCTAGTATGGCAAAAAGGTGATGAAGAGTGTGATTTCGCGTTCACTACAGCTCAGTATTTTTCAGTGTGGTGCATTGACTCTGGCGCCACAAGTCACATTTGTAACAATGAAAATTATTCAAGTCGTTGGATAAGACTAAAACGAATTTATTACTGTGGCTAATGGCAATATTCTGAAGTCCGAAGGACGTGGTGAATGTTTAGTTAAATGCACTGTGAATAATCATACTAATTCAATGCCTATTAAAAATGTCATGTTTGCTCCTGAAGTTCCTTGTAATTTGTTATCTGTGAAATGTATAACTGATAAAGGCCTGAAAGTCATTTTTGAGAATAATAAATGACAAGTGTTATTTTCAAAACAAAATTGTTGTATTAGGTGAATTGAATGCAAAACCATCCCTAAGTAGGTATCATTATGAACAGAATAGAAAATATGAAGCCGAAAAAAATGCTAGTCTATATGCGTACTAGACAATTTGGACTAGCATGTATCCTTAGTAAATTACATTGTTCATGTAATTACAGCACATGTACAGCACCATAATAATGAAGTCTAATTTACTTTTAACTGTAATGTGAGCTTTTTCACCTGCTGACCTGTAAAATAACCTCGAGGTACTTAAAGAGACATAAACAGGTGAATTTCATGTCATATAAACTTTTTATGCCACATAAATAGTACTTGCTGAGCCATTTGAATATATACATTTTTATCTATATGCAGCTTTTCATTTCTTCATAATTAATCAGTTTCCTATCCCGGTTTATTGAAATGTACCCGGAAATGTACCCACCCCAATGTTTTGTAAACAAAGAGGGAATTCCATAACATCCAGCCTTGATAACTATTTCCG
Organism: Streblospio benedicti; assembly: GCA_019095985.1. NCBI lineage: Eukaryota > Metazoa > Annelida > Polychaeta > Spionida > Spionidae > Streblospio > Streblospio benedicti. The sequence continues at coordinate 26,851,221 of CM032665.1, forward strand.
ACAGTCGAATTTCGGCTTACGACGCACGAGTGATAAAGGCTACAGTCCTGTTATTAGTACGGAACCTCCCAATGTCAATCCACTCGTTATTCTCTGTTTTAATTTATTTATAATTTTCTATCAAACGCGTGTTTATGATTGTAAGATTGGAAGTTATTAGGTGCAACATGTCAAGAAAATAGAAAAATAAAATTATTAAGTGAAATTGTCAGAGGAGGTGTTTGCTGTTCATGTCCCTTTAATTAGGGATGGTTCATTATTTATGACCAGGGGGGACTATGAAGAAAATCAGAGGGGCCACCTATTTTGTTAATTTGTCCATAGGTGAACAGGGGGGCCATCTATTTTGTCCTTGGAAATTTGGCAGCAATTTTACCTCGCGATGCCAACGGCAGAGCACGCCTAGGAGTCGGGTCACCCGCTTGTCCGTCCGTCCGTCCGTCGCAAAAAGCTTGTCTCCACTACCCTCCCAAACAACTCAACATACAGCAATGAAACTTGGTATATAGCAAGAACATCATACGTAGATGTGCATATTGACAGGGAATTTTGATTCTTAAATTATTATGGGAGTTATGCCTCCTTGAACTTAGAAATTGTGTGCATCTTATACTAATAACTTGTCCAAAAAGCTTGTCACCGCTACTACTAACCTGGGCGAACCCAATGTAAAACGTGTAACACCCGGTGGGGTGTGTGGGAGGCTTTGCCCCCAGAGTTGGGTTTAGTTGAGGGTGCCCGGGGAGCGTCTTGGGGTAGCCCCTCGGCCTTATAAAATGAAAAAACGGGGGGGGGTTTGGGGTACCTCCCCATAATAACATTGAGAAATAAATTTTTAAAAATGGTCATAACGTCCTCCTGTCTATGATATGTCAACTACAGAGAGGTGGTCTTCTTATATTTTTAACACTAAACTTCCTGAATGACTGTCCTGTTGAACACGAGAACATTATGTATAAATTCTAATATCAATATAATAGCAGTGAGTTGCTAACATATGCATTTATCTATCTCTGGTAGTTATGCCTCTTTTGAACTTAGAAATTTTGTGCTTGTTTTAGCACTTTTAGCAGGGATATTATATTCTACAATTTTATAGCAGTTATGCCTCTTTTGTCTGACTTTGAACTGAGGAATTTTTTGCCTCCTATGCTAATAGCTTGTCTCTGCTACTCCTCTTAAACTACTCAACATACAGCAATGAAATTTGATTTATAACAAGAACTTCATATGTAGATGTGCATATTCAGAGGAATGTTGTATTCATATAACATTCCTGTTACACAAAACGCAGGTCCAGACATGGTTAGGTCTCGCTTGTTTGGTATTTCATCATTTTTTAGCATATTGCTTTTTACACTTTTTTTTTTACATTATATTGGGATATGAAATCATATGCATATTTGATTTTAATACAATAAAATAGAAATTCACAAGATTGTGAAATACATGTTCTTTAATGCCATATACATATACATATTTTATTTTACATTAGTATGGGATATACATCGTTTTGAATTAGTGTGGCATTCATTGATATTTACAAAGATGCTAGGGTTTGTCAGAGGACAATACACTACATGTGACATAGTCCAGAATAAAAAAAAAATCGTATCTACACTGTGCTGTCAATTCTAGCAAAAATCCATTGTTCATGTTGTAAAATCAACAAAAATACTTTGTTCTTGTATTTCTTGTTCACCTTCCATGGCGCGCAATGATTTCTGGAGTTACATCAACAGCAGGGAGTAACATCATCAGCAGTTAGTGATACATCATCATCCTCTTCTTCAGTTTCATTGGGGGTCTTGGTCAGAAAATGGGACGGGTAATACAGGAGAGGTAACTGCTGAAATACAATGCTTGCGGGGTTCAAGATTCGGATCGGTGCGAGAGTCAGCAGCGCCGACCAGTGTCTGCGACGTGTCGCGATATTGAAGGAACAATGGGGCGAGGTGATGGACGAGGAGGAGGTGAAAATGAATGTCCTGCAGAGTAAGTGCCCAAGGCAACATCAGAGTGTCTGAGGATGAATAGGGCACAAGAAATTACTTGTTACTTTGTTTATGGATAGTGAATCAGCAGCGTACATTCAACCACAAGGCAAGATCTATATCGTCTTGACACACAACTAGTCAAACAGTTGTATTGATTGTTTGGAGAAATGGCAATTACATGCCGCTCTAATTTTAAAGATTTGATATTGTCTGTATTTTCATCATTAACATAGAACACATATTTTAAGAGTTTTAAATGCTTTATTATAGCCAATAGAACCAAATATTATCTATAAAATAAACAAATCACAATTCACATTTTATTTTCTAAATATTTCTATTTTACCACGGTCTTTAGAGAAGAAATAACACTGAATTTTTAAAGTACAGATTCTAATGAGCAAAATAACATATCAAATGTCAAACTATTTCGTATCATTCAGTGACAATTTTATTTTAATTTTTCCACATACAAGTAGTAAAAATCAATCATTGAACAAAAGACAATAATATTAATAGTGAAAACAGTGATTTGAACACATTTTTCTTTCTGAAATAACGGGATGGTTCTGCTTTACACACCACTGCTTGAAGACTGACCGAAAGAAAACCCAACAGCATTTCTTACACACATTTAAAAGGATGCATAATAACCACAACTGATCGCTCTCTAACAGCAGACAACAAAACTCACACACACGGGTCGACGGGACCATTCTCTATTACACACATACAGTTTGCTTCTTCATTCACATTGTAGAAAACAACTCACAATATAAACAGTCGTAAGTTTGTTCCTTCATTCACAGCATAGACACAGTGTTCAAAATAGTGCACAACCAACATAACCACA
>CM032665.1:26854170-26865228 GCA_019095985.1 Streblospio benedicti
ACAACAAAAGGCAACGTAACACATTTTTTTCTCAAAGCCCTATAAAATTAAGGTATGGCTTAAAAACATTTGCAAACTTTAAAGACAAATAATCTTAACGGCCAATGGTCATGCATTATCTTTTTCTAAGCACAACGTCCCCAAACATTATTTTCCATGACAGCCCAGTATCGGTTTATCACCAATGATAGCTGTACGTCATGGATGACGATAAGGACGGTTATAAGGGATCATTAGGGCAATGGTCTTTTAGCGAACGAGACCATGAGTGGTGTCTAGGTCTCCACACGTTAAAACAGACCATGTTTGCCTTTTCATTGCCTTTTCATCTCCCCAGTTTGACAGAATTAATCAACTTTATCGTGTTTATTGTTCATAAAGTGTGGGGAGATAACCTGATCTCCTGCGGCTCTTAAACCAATCAGAATCGAGAATGAACAGCAAACTGGGGAGAAAATAAAATCACAAAAAGTAAGACCTTATAATCCACATGCATGAACCGATCTCAGTCTTACCGGGGTATAATGCTCTGAACAAAAATAGCAAGTGCCCAAAGCAACATCGAGTGCCTGAAAGCAAGAAAGTTCTTGTCATATTTTGATTACGGGCAGCGGCAAAAGGGACCTTCCCCCGGGGGACCTTCATCTTCCTTCAGGCCCGTAACTAGGCTGAGGCAGAGGAGGCAACCGCCTCCTCGCTTTTTTGGATGCCTCCTCTGCCTCCTCGCTTTTATATTTTTAGATTTCGCCTCCTCACTTTTTTTGCTAAAATATGTTACAAGTTTGTAATTCAGATATATTTATGTCTATTACTGGTGAGCGATTTGGTTGAAATATATTGGTATATCATAGGATATAATGAGAGACTTCCATATTGCTATTATTATTTAGTATTATTTTTATTTCTTATCATTAATATTACCCCCCCCCCCCCTATAAAATCCAAAATTCGCCTCCTCGCTTTTTTTTCCCCTGGTTACGGGACTGTCCTTGGTTTATGAGCCGCGTCCATCAGGTGGAACCACTGCAGGAGAAGGCGGCCCCTTCAGGTGGTCACAGCACTGGCTGCCGGGTGTCACTTCGTGTAGTCGTCTGCTGCGCGCAGTCCTCCTCGTCGTACACGGGCCGCTCATGTTGCGGCATTTGGCTCCGCTCGCCTCACACTCGGTGAATCACTCGTACACAACGCACACGAGTGACTGTCCTGGTGAAGCGGAAAACCCGGTGCGTTGTTGCTCATGCGTGGATGCCCGTGTTTCACAACGTTCTCGTGTGTCATTGTCTTGTGTGTGTTTTTTGTGTTTTTTTTAACGTTCACCATATTATGTCCCACAAATTCAAACCACAGGGGTAAATTATAGACTAGAATTAATAATGAAATGCCTTTGCTTATTTATTTTAGTCTATATATAATTTGCAAAGGCTGAGTTCTATAACCTGATACTTAGTTGAAGAGGATTCAGTTTTTGGCTCCTGGGGGGGGGTTGTTCCTCGGAATGTTCTATGTAGCAAGAAATAGGTGCACTATTCATGAAACTTTGCTGTATAGGGTAAAATTGGCAGCTGAAAATTTTGGTTGATGGACCCGAGCAATTTTACCGATTGGGGGGGGGGGGGGGGGGGTAAACAATTAGGAATATATCCGTGGTGTATTACTTAGTAAAATGATCAACTGTATTGAAGAGAACATTATAAACAATATTTATTAAGTTGGGAAATAAGAACATTAAGTTTATTAGCCTCAAAAATGATATCAGATTTGTCTCATTTTAAATCTGAATGCATACCTTATGCTTACTTTGCTGTTTTCGAGATCGAGTTGCTTCATACTAATGTACACGAAAACTCCCTAACATTCATGAAAAAATATGTCTGGTAATTTCGTAACTAGTAAGGCAGGTCGCAAATTTTCTCTAATACAAATGTACTTCACAATCAAATTCATGAGTAATTGAATGCAATGTTCAAAGCTGATGGTGGAGCTACCGGACTGAGGGACCATTCAGTATTTATGACACGGTGGGGTAGGAGGATTTTCTAAATATGCTGTGAACAAATAGTCAGCCACCCCCACCCCCTCAAATCTATGTGAAAAAATTGGTAACTCCACTCAATTTCTAGTGATCAAAATTGATGACCTCCCACCATTTTGGCTGATGATATTGCTCATAATCAGGTAAATTTCAAATAAGCCATTGTATTTTATCAAAAAGATTTGATGCGGTCATGACTTTTCTCCCGTATTTCAATAACAAGGGTGAAGGTTGTCAAGTTTTTCACAGAAAATGTTATTTATTTTTCCAAGTCACATTTGATGAAAGAAATAATTCACTTGAATCTTCAACTTACTTATTCGATGGGTCACGTTTTGAGAATATGGGGAATCACATTTGTCATGTACATTTGAAGGGCACAATTCATTTTTTCAGATAAAAAAAAAAAAATGATTTAGTCCTCACACTCATTTATTTCTGCCCGGTGCAGATTCTACTGGGAGATTAAGTGTTGAGTCGTCAGCTTCAGGAAACAAGGTAAGATATTTCATTTATTTCTACGAGAGGAATACATAATTATGACAGTCTAAAATTTATGAAATTTTCATATTTTCTATGTAAAAAATAGGAAAGTTATTTTGTTTTTGAACATATTTATATGCAAAAAATAACACCTTTTCAACCTTTTTAACTAATAGTTTTCATTCATTTTTGTAATATGATTTTTGAACTACTAGCATAATATGGTGCTAGGCAGGAACTATACTACATATCAAATAAGGATTATTATACCAATTCATAATTAGACCAATACCGGTAGGTATCCTGAATAATTACTTGATACCTCATAACTAATAAAATCTGTCTACTTTATTCAGATCTTAAAATATCTAAAATATAATAAGCAGTGTAATGAAGCAAAAATAAAATCAATGACACATCGTTGATTTGAAGATTCTACACAAGTTACGTGCATACTTATGACTAGATTTAGTAGGTACAATACTTGTTATATGATCTGTATCAAGATCTAAAAAAAGAGAGAATTCTTGAAAATAAGTTTGACAATGCTGTGATTATCATACAATGAATTGTTTTCATTTGATACATACAGAACATTCAGATTTACATGATAATATTTGACATTCAATGTCAATGAACTACTACTAAAAAAAATATATATATAACGTCGCAAATGGATTAGTAAAAAAGCAGCCAACAAAACCAACATGGTTCACACATATTTTGATTCCTACACAACATTCAGTGCGGCGCGCGGTTCCGGTTTTGTCCACCTGGTGTCGCCACAGACAAGTACAAAATATACTTCCAATACGTTACTTCAAGGCGATAAAGTTATCGGGGGGTAAATGTCGGCCAACATCAAAGTCATTGCAGCTGACAACTTCATGAAAATAAATTATTACTACTAAATATTACACTTCCTTCATTTGGGGATAAATCCATAAAAAGGACTAAATACCCGACGCTGAGAATAAACGCTCTTACTTATTATACGCACAAACGTTAATTCATAACTAGAATATAAAATGACAATCATTTACAAATAAATTCCTCTTTAATCAACAATAATATAGTAACCGGTTTCTCAAACTCAAAACATTACTTATATGATTTACTACAAAGCATTCTATAATGGAAAACAAATTGTTCAACTTAAAAAAATATATATATTAAATTATATTGTATCATATACGGGTATATATATATACTTATATATCACTTAAATCAAATACAACACAAAGCACAATTCTGGTATGAAACAAAACCACTACATTTATACACAGAACAAGACAGTAGACAATCATTTTCCAAATGAACATTGACAAGAAAATTGTTTGCATTAGTTTATAGTCTTCCTCGAGACGACTTCCGAAAACAGTCAGGACAATAGTCACAGAATTCAACTTCACTCTGTTGAACAAGTAGAATTAATAAAAACGTATTCATAGACACGTTACGAGATTTCTCAAGTTTTATCTAAATGCTGATTGTGACGACCTGCCGACTCGCTCACATGCATAATCATGGCAAAACAGACAAGTTATTTTTATAGTGCCAAAAATCATTATTGCTATTTTCAATACAATGAAGCAGACACGTTTATAAATGCAAGATTTTGGATTTGTGAATATTCCGCACACAGACCATCAGGGTCAGGATTAGCAAAACTTGTGGAGGACGAGTGCTAAATTTTAGAAACTCGTCCTTTTGACGAGTAGCAATTCTGGTCAATTTGGCATACAGATATAGAGTTTGTGTGCAAGGAGGACGAGTACATTTTTTGCAGGACCAGTAGATATTTGGGGGTTAATTGTCCTGCTGACGAGTAACACTTTTCCACCTAATCCTCACTCTGATCATACTATTCTCCGACAAATGTTAAAGGCTGAAGAACATCTTTTATCCTGTTACTCTATTTCTCATGTTTTATTTTGCCTCAATCAAAACATCGCTAATTTGTACGCAATTCAATTCTCACCACCAGGCTTAAAAATAAACCTGAAGATTATCGACAGCCTTAATTTTTACGATGAATTTTTTTCACTCTTCAAACGGTTTGAGATGCATACCAATGTCATTTCCTATGCAAGTTTAAATCCCGCGAAAGCCTAACGAAGCAGTTACCCCATTCAGCTTGTCGTAAAAACATTACAAGGAGTAATTTTAAAAGGCTTATTTCTTGAGAATTCCGTAGAAACATATTATTCTAAAAATTGATACCTAACATAAATTGTACAGTTACAATTTTCAGGGTATAAAAAGAAGAAACCTTTGAACATTCACCACTTATATGAGCATCAGTCGGAGGTGGATCTTTCATGACTCGTATCCCGTAACAAAGCCGGTCGCTGGAAATTCTTACTCCACTGTTTAAATAGACACAATTGACAAACAAGTAATCTTAGCAGACTAATAGTATCCTTTAAATCAGCATTGCCACTCATTGGAAGTTTCTAAGAAACAAGACGCAAATAGACTGCAAGCAAACTAATCCGTTTAATCAAAGAATGCCATAACTACTGTCTGAAGGTTAATTTGATAACAAAAATAACAAATAACTATTACTACAATCCAGTTTCTTTAAAAGCCAAATTAACTCTCAGTTGTGCAGCGTTTGTCGTGATACTTTGTGACAGAAATAAATGTGCCAGGTTGAAGGACACTGACATTGATATATAGGATAACAAAAAATATTGTTTTCAAGCAAAGCATGGCATTATAGGCAACTGATTTATCTGCAAGTAGGGCATCTCATCAATATACACACTTTTTGGAGGGGGCAAAAAAGAATAATTAGTTAAATGGCACATATTTTGATTCGTCAGCGAGAACGGAGAAGCTCATCCTGTGTGGAGAAAGTGACAAAAACGCCCCTTTATCAACTTACTAAACCTATTTCACCAACGATAATCGTGATCCATCGCTACGTTCATCATGCAAAACTTCATATTGACATAGTTTGAGTTTAAACAAAACAAGTACAAAATTTACACAAAGAAAAAACAGTTGACAAAATTCATTCCAATTACAAAAATGCATAAAAGTGGTGATGATGCAACTGAGCAACTGTCCGTGTCCAACCTGTCGATCCACACGCAGCGTTAACGGTGGAATTGATGACGAAATGAGCCGTTGAACGTTCGAAGAGTGATCTGTTCTTTAACTGACACTTTCAAAGCTCTTTTTATTCGTTTGAAAAGTACAAGGTTCTTCATTATTTGCTTGATTTGTAAGCGAATCCAACTTGTTCTTTCAAACTTTCAGATTTTGCTGACCAGCTTCCATTGAAATGGTGAAATTGGCCCGAATCACAACAGCTCGTGCACCACGGGATGCAGCAACGACATGTGTTCCGCTCCTTTAATGGGCAGCTTATTCATAGAATAATGATGAATCATCAATGGAATGGAGTCAAACGGTTGGCTGAATTGTCCCAGAATAAACTTGTTATCCCGGCTCACTATTTTCATATGCATGAATCCCCGCGCACTTCTGAAAGAAAACAGAACAACCGAGCTAGTGATGCTAACGTCAATGTTTGAAAGGCTGCAGATTCTTTCATTTTTGCAGTGTTTTTACGTCGTAGCTGACGATGAAATGTTGGTCGAAAAAGATAAGTTTGAATTAAATTTTTCTCAAATTCGTTAGCTAAGTACTTTCGAATAAATAAATTTCTCATCAGAGCTACAATATACAAAAACATAACATTTTCTGATTATATGAAGCAAATTGTATGTCATAAATACAGGTTAAAAGTACATCTTATTGGTAAGCTAGTATAAAAGCAATGTGGGAATGATCAAATATTGACCTGCTAATTATAAAATGTTAGAAACTTACTGTTAAAATGTACAATATTGAGCTACATTATATTAATTACATTATGTAACATAACAACATTATGTGGAAATAACCCAAATTTTAAAAAAATTAATTTTAAATTATCTTTTTAAAGGAAAAATTTCACCAGCAGTTGCTACGTAAAAACAAACCAATAACAGTTAGTAATGGGAATCAGTAATTCCATATTTTGTCTTCTTTGTAACGATGAGGAAATATGGCTGGTTAAAATTGTCTGGTAAGAATCACAGTTTTCAAGAAGAAAGACTCAAGGCATAATTTGCTAACACGATATGATTTTTTTTGAAGTAAAATGTTTAAAGTAAGAATATGTTTAATATCAAACTCGTTCTTACTTTATTGTTGTAGATATTGTTTCTAAATATTCTTTAAATATGCTAATTATTTCAAAATTGTTCATCAAAAATAATTTAAAGAATTTCCAAAGTTTTTATTAAGGTTTTCGACTCCTGTTCTTTTAAAAATAAAAAAAGGACAGGAGTCGAACAAAATTTAATAAAAACTTCAAAAATTATTTGAATTATTTTTGATGAAAAATTTGGAAATAATCAGCATATTTAAAAAAATACCGACAACAATCCTACAATATGCATTTAACCTTCCATATCAAATTTTAAGTGATTCTTACTTCAACAACAATGGGGAAATATGCAAGATTGATAAAGTCTGGTGAAAATTACAGTTTTCAAGAAGAAAGAATTAAGGCATAATTTGCTAGCCCAAAACTGTTTTTACTATTCAAATACAATATTTAAAGAAAGTGCATGTTTAACATCAAGCTGATTCTTACTTGAGCGACAGGGAGAAGTCCTTCTTGTTGCTTTCACTCATCCTCACGAGGTAGCTTCCCTCCGAGTGTTTCCGCAGCAGACGTTCGGCGTCGACCCGACTGATGGCGCCGTGATACCAGCTGTAACAAACCACGAGAAGAGACAAAATAAAAATGATTCCAATTGAATTGAAAAAAATAATGTCAAGTGATGAATTGAAAAAAAAAAATATGTAGGATGGGCTGGTATTTTTTTGCTCTTTTTTTTACCTGGAAGAAAGACATTTGAAAAAATTCAAAACATTATCATGCAATGTAAATGATAGAACCAACATCTTTCTTATTCACATTTCAATTAAATATTTTCAACCTTGCGATCATCCTGAGAATATAATGCAAAATTATCATGCAATCTCGTTTTATCATGTATCTGCATGGTTTGAAATGGTCAATGTGTTACGGGGAAGAAAAACATACTTAATGCACTTTTAACATGTTTCTGAAAGGTAAAATAAAAATCTTTTTGAGTTGTTCCTAATGATTAAACATTATCATGCTTTTCTCGTTTTATTGTTCACGGGTATGGTTTGAAGAAATGTTCAGATTTTTAAAAATTGGGAAAAAAACATAGGGTAGGCAATAAAAAAAATAGGTAGGCTCAAGACACAGGAAACACATATATTATTTGGCCTAAATGTCACCTCCGATCTTCGAACCATGCCAGTGAACGATATAACGAGAAATGCAGGATGTTTTGAATTTTTTAAATGATCACAAAAGAAAGAACAATTCAATAAGGCTTATACTTTACGTTTCAGAAACATGTTAAAAGTTCATTAAATTACAATCTCAAGGACTTTAAAGTGTCTTATTATATCAATCATCATATAAATTGCCATATTGTATAAAAAATAAAAAAAAAATAAGTACACATGAAATGTCTTTCTTTGCAATAAAACAGCAACAACAAAAAAAAAAAAAGTCCCCCGCCCCCCCTCACCTCTGCTCCTCGAGCGGCATCATCCCGTCCACCGCGTCTGCCTCTCCGCTCCACGCACCAGAGTCAGACTCACGGCCGCGCTCTAATGGGAGACAAGGACACAAATGATGGACTCCGTAATTTTTTAGCAGTCTTACGTTTTCAGAAAAAATATTTAACTCATAATCAGGTACAGAAATAATGGAGTTCTTAATTTTTTCATTTTTGTACAGTCTTCCGTTCTACCTAAAAATATTAATTAATATCATTCAAGTACGGGAATAATGGATCCTTTGGTTTTTTACACAGAAATTTTACAAAAATAATGGATTTCTTAATTTTTGTGCAGTCTTCTGTTCTATGAAAAAATAGTAACATCAGTCAAGTACAGAAACAATCGATTCCGTAATTTTTGTGCAGTCTTTCATTTCATTCAAGTACAGCAATAATGAATTTCTTAATTTCTTCATTTTTGTACAGTCTTGCGTTCTATGTAAAAATATCAATATCATTCAACTAAGCAAATATTGGATTCCTTAATGTTTGTGCAGTCTTTCTTTTTATGAAAAAATATTACCATCATTCAGGTACAGAAATATTGTAGATATTGTTTTAAATTTTTAAATATGCTTTTTTTGTTCATCAAAAAATTTTAAAAAATTTCCAAAGTTTTTTTCGACTCCTGTTTCCCTTTAAAAAATCAAAAGGACAGGAGTCCAAAAAAAAATTTAATAAAAAATTCAAAAAATTTTTTGAATTTTTAAAAATTTGGAAAAAATCAGCATTTTTTAAAAAAAACCGGGCCAAAAATACTACAATATGCATTTAACCTTCCATATCAAATTTTAAGGCCTTTTCCAAAACAATGGGGAAATATGCCGGGTTGATAAAGTCGGTGAAAAATTTTTGGGTTTCAAAATTAAGGGATAAATTTTTTAACCCCCAAGACTTTTTATTATTATTTTTTAAAAACAATATTTAAAGAAAGTGCATGTTTAACATCAAGCTGATTCTTACTTTAGCGACAGGAGAAGTCCTTTTTGTTGCTTTCACTCATCCTCACGAGGTAGCTTCCTCCGAAAATGTTTCCCCCAGCAGAAAACTCCGGGGGCCCAACCCACTTTATGGCGCCGTGATACCAGCCAAACCACGAGAAGAGACAAAATAAAAAAAGATTCCCAATTGAAAAAAAATTTTTAAAAATTAAAAAAAAGGGTTAAAAGAAAAAAATTTTAAAACAAAAAATAAAAAAGGTAGCCCCCCCCCTTGGGCTGGTATTTTTTTTTTGCTCTTTTTTTTTCAATTTTGGGGAAGGGGCCAATTTGGAAAATCCAAATTTTCCCCCGGGAAAAAAAAAAAATTAAACAACCATTTTAAAAAAAAAAATTTTTTTAAAAGGGGAAAAAAAAACATCCTTTCTTTGTTTTTTTTCATTTCAATTTTAAATTAAAAATTTTTTTTAAACCTTTTCCCAAAACCAATTTTTCCTTTTTTTTTAAAGGGAAAATAAAAATTTTTAAAAAATTATCCAAATTTTTGGGTTTTTCCCCAAGCAAACAAAAGCCCTTCCCGCAATTTTGGGGTTTGAAAAATGGTCATTTTTGCTGGGTTTTTCCTTAAAAAAGGTTGGGTTCCCAAAATAAAAGGGTTTTTTATTGGAAAAAAAAAAATAAGGAAATTTTTTGTTGGGTTTTTAAAGGAAAAACCAAAAAACGGGTTAAGGGTTTCCAGGAAAAAAAATTTCCCCCGAAATCATTTTTTCAAAAATTGTAAATTTGAAAAAGAAAAATTAAAAAAAAAAAAGCCCTTTGTAAAATTACTCGAGGTTAGATTAAAAAATGTATTGGGTAATTAAAAACCAATAATATTATATTTAATAATTTTTTAGAAACACCCCCCCTTTTTAGTGGGTACGCTTTCTACCGCTAAACAAAAAAAATAGGGGAAAGTCCTGTTTCACAACCAAAAAATAGGCAGGTATTTTTTTTTTTTGTTTTATTTTTAGGGGAAAAAAAATTTAAGCACTTTTAACATGTTTCTGAAAGGTAAAAAAAAAAATCTTTTTGAGTTGCTTTTAAGATTAAACATTATTATGCTTTTTTTGCTTTTTTTGTTCACGGGTATGGTTTGAAGAAATGTTCGGGTTTTTAAAAAATTTGGGAAAAAAATAGGGTAGGCAAAAAAAAATAGGTAGGCTAAAAACACAGGAAACACATATATTATTTGGCCTAAATTACCTCCGATCTTCCAACCATGCCAGTGAACAAAATAACGGGAAAAGGGGGATTTTTTAATTTTTAAAGATCACAAAAAAAAAAGAACAACCCAAAAAGGCTTATACTTTTAAGCTTTAGAAAAATGTTAAAAATTCATTAAATTACAACCTCAAGGACTTTAAAGTGTCTTATTATATCAATCATCATATAAATTGCCATATTGTATAAAAAAAAGAAAAAAAAAATAAAAAATTTTTAAAAAACAGCCCAAAAAAAAAAAAAAAGTCCCCCCGCCCCCCTATGTTTTCCGACCTACCTCTGCTCCTCGAAAGGGGATCATTCCGGCCCCCGGCCCCCCCTTTCCCCCACGCACCGAGTCAGACTTTAGGCCCGCCTTAAGGGGGGGAAAGGACACAAATGATGGACCCCGTAATTTTTTTAGCAGTTCCCCTTTCCCAGAAAAATATTTTTAAATCCCTTCAGGTACAAAAAATAATGGAGTTCTTAATTTTTTCATTTTTGTACAGTCTTCCTCCGCTCTAAGTAAAAAAATTAATTAATATCATTCAAGTACGGGGGAAAAAAAAAATGGAAATTTTTCTTTGTTTTTAAAATTGAAAAAAAATTTTTTTTTACCGTAAAAATTAATGGAAATTTTTTAATTTTTTTTTTCAGTCTTCGTTCTATGAAAAAAATAATAACATTTAATCAAAAG
>CM032665.1:26865328-26897995 GCA_019095985.1 Streblospio benedicti
TTAAGTACATCAAAATATCATATGATAAAGGAAAATATACCACCTCTTCTGTCTTCTCCGGGTTGTTGCCACTATCTCCAACTCCGAGATTATCCTCTTCAGATTTGCTGTCACTTTCGTGAATGTCAGAACTCGAGACGAAATATGAATCACAATCTTTAATGGGCAATGTAACTAGATGCCTGTCTTTCAAGTCTCGCACTTTTCCTAATGTTGATGACCCACAGAGCTCATCAGTTCCATACGATATGCTATGTGGTTGCAAAGTTTTAGATCCCAAACTTAGAAAATCATCTGAGACATCAAATGTGGACACCGTCGTTGGGGATCTCTCTATAGTTGGGCTGTGCGTTAAGAGTTCCTGCACACTACTACTAGATTTCGGGGAAACATAGTCTTTATTTGGGGGTAGAGGAGTTCCTTTTTTACCTAATCCGAAATGTTTTTTCAATAACTTTGCCATATCTTCCTTTGACAAGCATATTTCTTTATTTCCTTGTCTTACGGACTTAATGTTATCAATGTTTTCATTGGACAAATTTATAATTCATAGGTCTTACTCTTTTGTGTATTTACCTGTTGTATTTATAGTAATTGTTATTTCAGTATTCATAGCTAGAATCATAATTAACAGACAAAAGTTCGCCCACATTTGGTATGTGCCAATATTTTACATGATAATTAAAGGGAAACTACAAAGTCTCTACATATATACCACTCACACAACGGAACCAAGGTCCGATATTTTTAAGTTAAGCAATGCCCGCCAGGAGGCAGGAAGGTGGTCATGTACATATAATCTTTCTTCTTGGTAGCTAGAAATTAAATATTATACAGAAGGAAATTACATTTTTGCGAACACTTAAAGGAGATAGGATCTCTATTATTTTAATATGTTCATGTGTTACATACATTGAGCATTTGTTTGGTCATCTGAGACCTTCCGTTTGTGTAGCATCCATACTTAACAAACAAACAGAGTGCCTTGACGTGTCATAAAAACTACAATATTTGACGCTGTATCAAATCAGTTTTATCAGGCTACAACGTGTAACCGAATATGAATAGCCTTGTACATTGCATATTAGTTTATTGTAAGTTTATTATGCTTCAATGTGGTGTGCTATGTTTTTTCTGTCTACAAGTCTGATCTTGTATTGTTTTGGTCAATGTTATTTACTCCATATGCTATGGGTAGATCTATTTAATTTTTGTTTGTTTGTTGATACTCTGCAGACAACAGTATTTACCATTAACATAGAGGGAGACCACATGGTGTTGGTGCATGGACCTCCAGATGCAGGTTAGGTAACCAACTGAGCTTCGGGGGAGGGGGCGGGGCTTGATGGGGGTGGGGGGGATCACTGGCTATTTTTGTTTTCAAACTATGTGAGTTCCTTTTACGTGCAGAGGGGTGATTGTTCCCCCTCATGGGGCACAAATTTAACGCGGCTTCCGAACCTTTTGCTCGGTGTGCAACCGTTTTCTATTACATTAATTCAACAGTGACGACACGCTGTCATGGCAGACTTGCAACGTAACCGTTTGCCGACTCTAAGTCTGCACAACAGAAGCACATCCCGTTTTGAAATCATATGCTGAGAAATATCGTTCATATTAGATATTTTTTCAAAAACAAAGTAAATGTTTGGATGTGTTGAAGATTTATGAATCCGAAGTAAAACTTTTATGTAGATTCCAAATCTGTAATCAGATTATATGAACAACTTGAACTTTGTCAGATACGTTGAAAAATTGTTTTTTGCTGTCTATCTTTGCATTAAAATACCTTCACCAAATTATCATAATCTATTAAAATATGTGTCAAAGGTGATCGGTTGTACTGCAGAAACATGGATTGAGAAACATTCTAACCTAATCTGATCATGGAAGAATAATTAGCCAAATAGCTCAAAAATAAACGGAAGTAGGCACGGACCTTTTGTTAGAGGTGTCACAGACGCATGGTCCATGTGGTGGACTTGGATCTCACTGCATGTAAAAGAACTACGTAACCTTGTTTGAAATCAACGGCTAGTTTTGCCAACTTAACCTCCATGGCTCAGTTCGTTACCTAAACATGAAATCTTAAGACTGCTAAACTACTCGAGTGCTGATCGCAATATTTAATGCTGCAAATTTAAAGATCTGTAAATGTTCCTTTCATGTTCCTTTTCCATATATACAGTATTCACTATTCAGGTTGTCGGTTATTTATGTGTAATGTATCGCTGTCTTATAGAGATGGAGAGTCAGGGGAATGTTTTGTTTTTACTTTTTTGTTTTGTCTATTTTTCAGCGTAATTTTAAATTGATTGGGACGTCTTTGATTAATTAGTTGGATTATTGTTTGCAAAAATGTTCATTGTTTTTTGGAATACCAGAAGCACAATTTTGTTGTTTTTTTAATATATTTTTTTTAACACTGTATTAACTATCCATAACAATGTTAATGTGAATACAAGTTTCACCCAGTTCAAATAATGAAGATATTTTGTCTTTGAGCTTTTGACATAAACACATGACATAATCGTTGATATATATAATAAAAAAAACGAATTGTGTGTATAGCCGAATTGTGCAATTGGTATTCTATACGTAGTTAAGTAAATAATGTCTTTGTTCTTCTCAAAAGTTATATACATGTAGATCATTCAAATTTATTTACAGTTGTTTTATTTTATTTTGTAGGAAGAACACAACAGAAAAGCAACCATGAAGAAATACCTGGCATTCCTTGGATCTGGAATGTTCTTTGTTGTTTGTATATCTCTGTACTTGATGCTGGAAAGTACATATTCGGAAAATAATGAACTAGGAAATAATTTGAAATCAAACAATTTAAACTCAATTGAATTTAAGATTAAAAAGATTGAGCAAGATCTGAAATATAATCATCGCATGGTTAATTCCATCAAAGATACTTTTAAAGATATAATTGGTGGTGATGAGCATGGAATTGAAAAATTAAATTCTTTGCTGAATAAGTATGATAAATATAACCATAGCAAAGAAGTACAAGAGGAAATCAATTTTCATGAAAATAACAAGCAAAGATGCATGCATTCAAGAGATTCTTCTTCAAAGAAGACAGATGTATCCATGTCAGAAATTTTGAAAGCGCTACCGTTTGACAATCCCGATGGTGGCGCCTGGAAGCAGGGTTGGCCGATCAGTTACAATGTGGACGACTTCAAAAAGCAGAAACTGAAAGTGTTTGTTGTGCCTCATTCTCATAACGACCCCGGATGGATAAAAACGTTTGAGCGCTATTATCAAGAGCAGACAAAATTTATACTGGATAACATGGTAACAAAGTTAGAAGAGCATAGCCATATGAAATTCATCTATGCGGAAATGTCATTTTTCTCTCTATGGTGGTCAGAATTGGGTGCATCACAGCGAGAAAAGGTTAAACGTTTGATTGAGAGTGGCCGGCTTGAAATAGCGACAGGTGGATGGGTGATGACGGATGAAGCCAACGCTCACTACGCCGCGATGCTCGATCAGTTAGTGGAAGGCAACGATTGGCTGCAAGAAAACTTGGGCGTGCATCCAAAAAGTGGCTGGGCGATCGATCCGTTCGGGCAGTCGCCAACGATGGCCTATATTCTTAAGAAATCTGGATTCGACAACATGCTCATACAAAGAGTCCATTATACTGTGAAAAAGTACCTCGCCCAGAAGAAATCTCTAGAATTTTCATGGAGGCAGCATTGGGATTTTGCTGGCCGCAACGATATGTTCTGCCATATGATGCCTTTTTACAGCTATGATGTTCCCCACACTTGTGGTCCGGACCCTAAAATCTGTTGCCAGTTTGACTTCAAGCGGTTGCCGGGAGGCCGAATATCGTGCCCCTGGAGAGTCGCGCCGCAGGAAATAACAGACAGCAATGTCCAAGCTCGTGCAGAAATGTTGCTAGACCAATATCGAAAGAAGGCGCAACTGTATCAAAATAATGTTGTTCTAGCTCCACTGGGAGATGATTTCCGGTACGATCAGACTATTGAATGGGACCAACAATATGGCAATTACCAAAAGCTGTTTGAGTACATGAATTCAAGAGACGATTGGTACGTGGAAGCAAAGTTTGGCACTCTTTCTGACTATTTTGAAGCCGTTCGAGAACGAGCTGGAAGTGACTTGGTGAGTTATCCAGTCATCAGTGGCGATTTCTTTACATATTCCGACAGAGACGATCATTATTGGAGCGGCTACTACACATCAAGACCCTTTTATAAAAGATTGGACAGAATAATGGAGGCGCACCTTAGAAGTTCAGAAATTATATTCACTTTGGCTGCGGCAACAGCGAGAAAAGCTCGAATCTCCACATTTCCAGACATGTCGCTGTATAAAAAAATTGTTCAGGCAAGACGAAATTTGGGTCTTTATCAACATCATGATGGAATAACTGGGACGTCTAAAGATGCCGTTGTGGTTGACTATGGACGGCGATTAGCAGGCTCAATTGCTGATATGAAACTCGTTGCTATGAACAGTATACATCTTTTAATGAATCCAAAAAATGTGAATTTCAATTATGTTACTGATTACTATGATGTCGACGAGATCCGAAAGAATTTTGACCAATTAGCAGAAAAAACACTTGTGCAAGTGCACGGGGCACCGAAATCAGTCGTCGTGTATAATTCTCTGGCTCAAGAGCGTAGAACGGTCGTTTCTCTGATTATTACATCCCCAAACGTCGTAGTTTTTGACCCGTCTGGAAGTCCGATACAATCACAAGTTTCTCCAGTGTGGAAAAGCCATGAGGAAATAGCCGATGATGTATTTGCTTTAGATTTTGTTGTAAATATAAAGGGACTGTCATTGAACATTTACACTATCAAAACAGACCATAATAATCCTCTTCATTCAATTGCATCTATAGATTTATACAATTACGACAGAAATATAGAACATAAAGTCTTTAAGACAACATTGAAGAATGCTGATAGAATTGAATTAAATCAGCAAGACATGACTGTGTGGATTGATCCAGCCACGGGGACCCTTAGCAACGTAATTCACATGAAGAAGGAACATCCGTGTAGTATTAAGTTTTTAACATATGGCACAACGCACAAACCGGACAAAAGTGGCGCTTATTTGTTTATGCCTGATGGTGAAGCAAAACCGATGGTCTATAGCAGGCCCCATATCAGAGTAGTGAATGGAGGACTGAAGTCTGAAATCAAATCTTCTCTTCCGTATGTCGAGCATTCGTTATCTATACTTAAGTCCCATGGATTAGAAGATCGTGCTCTGCATATAAAGAATATTGTCAACATTAAAAGTGAATTCAACAAAGAATTGGTGATGCGCGTACAATCAGAAATAAAAAATGGCAATCAATGGTTTTCAGACATTAACGGATTTCAGATAATAGAGAGAAACACTTTAAAGCAAATTCCTTTGCAAGGGAATTTTTATCCAATGCCAACGATGGCCTTCCTTCAAGATAATCACACACGAATGACTCTTTTGAATGGACAATCCTTGGGTGTGGCTAGCTTACATCCGGGAACGATTGAAGTTATTTTGGACAGAAGGTTAAATCAGGACGATAACCGGGGGCTCCAGCAGGGAGTGACGGATAACGTCCTCACCGAGAACTTGTTTACTCTGTTCTTTGAGCCAGTGTCAAAGTCCGAGTCCAAGCATTCTGTGGGATCGTACCCCTCTCAAATGGCTCACGCGTTGTCAATGCAGCTCATTCATTCGCTCAATCTGGTGATAATCAAAAATACCGATGTGATTCAGAGCAAAAATCAAGAACTCTTGAAAGCATCCCTTTCTTGCGATGTGCATTTATTAAATCTAAGAAGTAAGCTTGTTGAACGATCTGATAAAAAACTTCAAGCGAGTGTGTTTTTGCACAAGCTCACTTCTGACTGTAACATAGCGGATTTTTGTGATGGTTTAGGTTCTGTAGATGTAGATATGTTTTCGGGTTTATCATTTGAACATTTACACCGTGTATCACTTAATTTATTGCATAGTTTAGCATCAGTCAACACAACAAAAGTCAAATTGGACGAAATGGAAATAGAAGCTTTTAAAGGATATCTGTGATTAATAAAGTTTACAGTGGTTTTATTAAATCTTATGTATTTTTGCTATGTTCCAATTAACAAGACAATTACCACATGATTAAATGTATGCTGGTAAATCCAGGAATTTTAGCTTAATACACATATTTTGCAAATCTCCAAGATAGAAATGAGATAAGAGCTTCAGGCCTCCAGCCAGGTCTGCCCCTGGTGCAGGGAAATAAAACGCATTTTTCTACTTTCAAAATCAAATGGTGGCTGGGAAAAAAAATTCGTTTTCTAAATATTTGGTCAGTGTTCCTAGATATTTAGAATAAAATGCAAATACAGTAGTGGCAGAGACGCCAACCAATACAATTTTCATAATATTGGTACTTGGGAAGTCAAAACTCTGAGGAACCATGAGGGCAAGAACTTATGAAATGTTCAGATTGAATGATTGTGTCGGGTTTATAAGATGACGTCTGAATTTATACTGTCAATAATGATGAAAATACAATGAAAAACATGCACATATTCCAACATAGTATAAGAGGGGAGCATGGTATTGGGCAGAGTCATTACAACATGTTACAAACCTTAATATATTAATCCTTTCTGGAGAATTGTTGAAGATGCTCTAAGTATTATAATTGACATGGATTTTTTTTTTCTAGGAATTGATGAGCATATAGACAAAATCAATTTGAACACTTGTATATCTGTGATTGTTTATATAATTTATAAAAGCTGGTTAGAATCTTCCTTTTTAACTGATAAGGCCACTCTATGTAATATCTGTTCCTGGTCAAGCAAGTTTTGAGCATATATATTTGAGCCCTTGATATTCAGGGTGGATAAGGCTAGAAACCATGCTAATATTACTAAAGATTTTGAAATGCATATAAAATAATATAGAGATATATATACTGAAACAAAGTGTTTAAAGGATGTATGTACAAAACTAAAATTGATAGGAGATAATATTGTATGATTTCTGTCATTTATGAATTATTTATTATGAATTTGTATTGGTTATAACCAAGTTATTTTTTTGTTATTTCTCTTTATTTTCTAGAAGTTCACACATTGATGTAAAAATATTTTGAAAAAAAAAAAAAATAAATGTTACAAACTTTAAACAATAATATTTTTAACCATCTAGTCAATGTGTGAATGTTAAGACAGATTACTAATGTGCATGTACATTCAATTTGTGGACATTGATCCATGTATTTTCTTTTTACGTGGTCATTATATTAAAATGTGCCTATTTTTTATTTCTTATTTTTCTAACAATGTTTACTGTTTTAACCCCCCCCCCCACAAAAAAAAAATATATAAATAAATAAAAAAAATAATAAAAAAACAATAAGAGAATAAATGATAAATAAAAATATATAACAAATGCCAACTGTTTAAAAAAAGGTATAAATGACATGGGAGGGAAATCTTAGTATATAAGCATTATGTAAACAATAGGTACATTTGGCATGGTATTTTTTGAGTCCATATAACTTATCTGAAAAACTTTTGTGTGTTTTAAAATGGAATAAAACAGTAGAAAACTTCAAATAACTGACCGTTCAATAATTGGCATGCTACTAATTGACTTTTGTGCCTCTAGGGGGACATCACAAAACCACAAAACCAAACCATTACTATAGGTGACTGGTAAGACTTGCATATCATCTGCTAATGACGTACTTAATATAGAGTTTGAACAGTAAACTGAATGTGGTCTTGTTATAAATATATATTTATTTATGTTTCTTACCATGCAATATTGATATATATTCATTTTTTTTTTTTTTTTTTTTTTTTTTTTTTTTTGGGGGGGGGGTCATATTAAGTTTTTATTGAAACCGGTTTCAAGCCAAATGTTCGATTTCCGCAGTGGCTATTCGTCCGGCGGACCGGACCGATAGCAGTAGTCTATTCGTCCGGCGACCCCACCAGATCAATAGCGGTTAGGATCATTTTTGTCTGGCACGCCGGAGGAGTTTATATGTCCGGCTTTTATTTGTTCTTTAATATGTATATTCCAGTGACGAAATCAATTCAACATAATCATGTTAATTGCATAATTGAGAACGATATACACATGTTGTATGTAAAACAGAATCCTGTGTAAAGACAAACAGATCCGTATTTGTTACATTAGCTGCAACAATGTAACTCTCTGTCTCTCTCTCTCTCTCTCTCTCTCGACGAGCTAGGTCCACCCAGCACGGGAACTCCGGATTACAGCCCTCCACTCATCCTTGTCCATCATGAGCGTCTTGATTTCTGTGGTACCGGTGAGCCCAGTGTCCTTCTTCAGCGTGTCAATGTACGTTGCTTGAGGTCTTCCCCTGGACTTCTTTCCATGCCTCGGTTCCCACAGAATCATCTCGCTGGCGGTGAGCTCTGGGTGTCTCACGCAATGTCCAGCCAGTCTCATTCGTCTCTGCCTGATGGTGTCCGACAGTCGTGGAAGATAACCATATAGTTCAGGGCTTCTCACATGGTCTACCCATGAAACATTGAGGGCGGCTCTCAGCATACGGGTGTATATCCCGTCCAGCGCTTTCTCATCCTTGGCAGTGAGGGTCCAAGCTTCACATCCATAAAGCAGCACACTTTCCACAGTGATGACAAACAGTCTTCGCTTGAGGTTGTCATTCATCCCTGACTTCCACACTCTGTTCATGCTGTGCAGTGCAGACCATGCATGGGCTCTCCTGATCCTGATATCGTTCTGAGTTGAGGCTATCCAGGCACCCAGGTAGTTGAAGTCTTTGACAACTTCTAGAACAGTTCCGTCAAGGGTTCTGATCTCTGGGTTCTCCACATTTTCAGCCATGACCTTAGTCTTCTTGGTATTCATGCCAAGACCAATTTTCAGACACTGGCGTTCAACTTCTACCAGCAGTTCACAGGCTTTCTGGACAGTGCCTGAGATAAGTGAGATATCATCAGCAAAGTCCAGGTCTGTAAGAGTCTTGGCTGGAACCCTGCGACTGGCTTTTTTAGTGAGTGTGAAGCCTAATTCTTCTTCTCTGCCATTGATTGCGCATCGCCGTCCGACGGGCATAGTCAAGGGCTACAATGAACAGGAATGGAGCTAGTGTGTCGCCCTGCAGCACGCCAGCCAGGATCTGGAATGGTTCTGTGTCCCCATCTGGTGTTCTGACTTTGGCCCACGTTTCGGAGTAGGTGGCGGCAATGACTGACACGATCTTCCCAGGTACTCCATAGGCCATTGCCGCCAACAATGTAACAATACAACTTAAAAACCGCTCGCTACATGTCCTTTTCTAAGAACTATACAGAGCAACTTGTATCGGCGGACATAATTATTGTGCATTTTCACTCTTCATGATAATATCTACTGTTCTTCAATTTATGGTATTTTACGTTTATATTATTCATATTTTAGTGCAATATATATTAACAATTTTATGGTAAAAATATTTCCTTAAAATTCACATATCATTAAATCAACTAAAAATATCTAATCATAAACCATTATTACATTTCCTTCATTATATAAAAACCATACAAAATAGCTAAATACACATAATATACTCATAAATATATGGGATATCTTCACAAAACCTTAACCTGCCAAGTGCCATTACCTAATTCTAGAATGTGATGATGTGGCAAAAAATACAATACTCAAAGTTAAAATACTAATATGCTATATACATACACCTCTACATCAGCATACGTCAATAATGTGTATAAAAGTTATAAAACAAAATGTCCACTTGGTATCAAACAAAAGGTAAGCTTTCCAGTGTGTCCCATAGATACTTGATTTTAGATTTAAGCAAATTTCACGCGTATCGTCATGATAGCTGTTTTTAGTGAATGAAAATTTCCTTTTGCAGTGTACCAAGCAACACCAAACTGTTTGCCTTGTTGAAGGACACCATTCAAATTGCTGCAAAAACAATCATTATACCACCAGCCAGCATTGACAATAAGAGCGCAGTTATCGTCAGGATGCATGTCCTGATCATTGTCAAAGGTGCTGAATTTCATACCATTATGAATGCCAAATGATTTAGGGCAACTCATCAGGGAGTCTCCTGCTGTGCTGTTGTCGTTGTAGCCACTGATGGACAGAGCAAAACCAGAGGCTGCATCTCCTACAGAGAAGTGATCATAGCTCGCAATGAACGCTTCCCCCTCATATGTTTCCACGTAGACATGCAGTTCAGTGGAAGCACCCATGTTGGTAAGCTGGTGAATCTTCTCCAAGCCCAGCCAAAAGTTGTGCCTGAAATCGCCAAATCCTTCCACATATTCTTGCCAACCTCGGAAGAAGTCTGTTGTACCATCGATTCTTCTTTGAATAACGACCCAGTCTACATCTTTAGGAATATGGCTCTGAAAGGATAGAGAACTAGTTAGAAGACTTTTCCTTAATTAATGCTTATGTCAAACTACTTGTTTGGTTTTGTTCATCGCCTGTAATGACTCTGTATATAGATAGCATATAGCTTAGTTTTAGGTCATTATCAAACAGTGAATTATGAAATTAATTACAGTGTGGCACAATATTTGCTATAAAAACAGTGAAATTGAGCTAAATTATCGATGTGCAATGAATTTAGAAAGAATAGTTGACCAGTCTGGGTGGGACTCGAACATGGATGCGGCATCATATTCTATGCAATGTACTGATGTGCTACGTAGTGAGCTACTGTGTCATATATACAGTGGTAAAGTTTTTTATTGTTATAAGTATCTTGTGTGATTTGATTGGTTTCTTGGACAATGAATTATGTAAATTCCAGACCATCACTGCCAAAGACATTATTCTGTTTAAACATAACAAACAGGACTTCATATTGATTATATGAGCGATTGCCTGTATTACAAGTATTTGCGAATAATAAAACAAGTTCAAGCAAGTAAATACAAAATTTGTAAACATGTATCATATTTTCATTAAAAATATGATTAATGTTTCGGGGCAAGATAAGCAGGTTAAAGGCCTATATGGCAAGAATAATAATTGCATGTGATATAAAGTAGGTGCAATTGCTTTGAGAGCTATTAAAAGTAGACGTGTAAATTTAAGAGACGTACATAGTGTTAAAGGTGGAATGATAGAATTAATATAAGAACTCTATTGATCTGATGTGATTATATCTTATAACTGTAAAAAAATGTATATAGGTGTTTATTACATGTTCTATGTATATTTTATCTGCATTTATATATGCTAATTTATTTGAAATAAATAAGAAAAACATTTTTTAATATAATATGTTCATTTTTGTGTGTCTTTATAGGTTGATGTCGAATGCCCTAGAGGCCCAATTAAATATGGAAGGGCGTGGAACCAAGAGTTGTTTTTTAAGACGGAAGTCTTCAGCGTTCGTATGGGTAAGAAAGGTTGCAAATTTTCAAATCCTTCTTCTTAAGAATAAACTGATTGAAACAAATGGGATGGCACTTTTTTGTTAAATAATTCTAGATATTTATGCTTGAATTATTTTTTGTGGCATTGCAGACACCCTGCTCCAGGCCAAGAAGGGTACAGAAAAAGAAATAAAGTCTGCAATTGCCAACCACCTAAGATATGTGCCAGACAGGGAGGGAGGCGGCGGCAGGAACTTCCGAAGAATCAAGAACACCAATTAAATAATGATTATCGTACTTGATAGAAATAAAATGCAATTGCTGTCAAATACATGTGTTATACCCCAGTGTATGAACAGGTTGCATCATGTTTTATTCACACACTGAACCACATATGTTTCATAAATATTGTGACTTGCGTTTAGTGCAATGCAAGCCTATCACATAAAAATACTCTATTGGAAAGTGTTTGAAATATAGTAACCATTTAAACAGAGAATTTGCTTATATATAATTGGATCACCAAAAAGCAGCAGTAGGCTGCTTGTAATTTTTTGTGTGGTCTAAAATTTAAATCACAAAATGTAGTGTTTTCATTAAATTCGTATACGATTATAAAGAAAAATCATACCAGGCACGTTTTACAAGCTAAATATACTTCAATTGCATCTGGATGTTTCCTCTTCAAAAAGAAAATTATATAATTACAAGTTTGTATGGCTTATGTGTTGTCCAGAATAGCTCAGTTGTTAGCCTGCACTCAGCAAACTGCACAGATCTTGAAGGAGAACTATATTACTTGACAGAATGACTCACTCTACTACTAATCAAATATTCAGTGACTATATGCCAGCCAGCTGGAGTGCACATATATGTCATATGGAAGTTTCCTCTTAAAACCAAATCAGATATCATTATTAAATATGAAAATCGGCGACCAGTTAAGCTCATTTGGCTGCGGCCACATCCCCTTGACTGTTGTTTGGTTGTGTGGGTTCGAATCCTGTATGTCCCTCAATTTTCGGAATGATTAGGTGTGCCAATCTATATATATATAAAAAGAAATGTCTGTCTGTATGGTCTTTATAGACTGCTAAACCATACATCCTATCACCATGAAACTTGGGCAAATCAATGTGTGTGTTCCAAGGATGGTTTTCATTAAGTCTAAAATTCACTAAAAGGCCCACTTTTTACGTAAATTGCAATTATATTTCAGTATGGCGCATCTGTTTACAGTTTTTAGAAAAATATAACCAATTTCATTTATGTAAATATGGACTGTTTCAAAGGTAAGTATGTCATATTGGCCATGACAACATGCAATGTATCATTACTCTATTGTATGTATTAATTTGTATACATATTTTTCCACTATTTCATACACATTTCCTTGAATTTCGAGGGAAGGAGAACAGCATGCTGATGGATGAGTCTATTCAATGTTTTGAAACTGCAAATTCATATATTTCAAAATATAAACACTCTTTCATAAACGTAAATGTGGAATGTCAACTGTAATACACCTTACTTGCCATGATGCATGGGTCTTACATACTTTTTCAAAATATTTGAGTTCATATGTGAAGGGCCCACGTAATATAGTGCCACTAATCGATAAGAAAATACAAAATGTCTCAATGATAACATATTGCATTGTTAACATCACTACTTATATGATCAAATATAGATCTACCTATGTATTACACTCTGGTAAAAGTACCAATTTTTCTGTTTATCTGATGGAAGAAAATTGGAGGATACCATGTCAAAAGCTATAGTGTGCCACTGCAACCCATGGCCGGGGGAAATATATATATATATATATATATATATATATATATGAATTTGACCAATCATGAAACTCATACAATTATATACTATTTGATTGTCAACAATAATAGAAATAGTGTTGAGATAGCTTGTGTACACATTGTAATTACATATTCAATTGACAGTAATTGATAGCACATCAGCTTATATGTGAAAGAAACGCATTTCCCCATGTTCGATTCCCACCTGCATCCATTTTACCAGTCCAACAGAACCTATTTCAGGATGTTATTGTGGGCTGTTCACCATCATTTCAATTTTTAAAATGATTATATAACATCAACAATTGTGGTACATCAATAATTAGGTTTAATTTTACTATTTTTATTACAACCATTGTGCTACATAGTTAATACAGACATATTTTAACGTTTTTATAGCAAGTCTAAACTGGATAATCTGGTCAAAACTTTTTCTAATTCTAATTCTTTGTTTCTAATGTTTGTGCAATAAATACAGTTATCTTTACTTACATAGGCCTTGTATAGACCTTCCTCGGAGCTGAGGCTTATCTGTGTAGAAGGCAGCCGGGTCTTGGTACATTCTTTATCCTTGTAGAGCGCGGCGTAACATCCTTCTGCCACATGGCAGTGAGCGACACAGTCCAGGAAACTGCCACTCCGAAACTTAGATATAATATGATCCTTGACCAGTGATTTGTTCATGTAAATCATGTTTTTCTTCACCTTATCGACAGCATCAAACTTAAATACGCCAATGTCATACATGGCATGTGCACCAGCGCACATGAATGCCAGTATTGCTACGAAGGATTCCACTCTGATATTCATCATGGAAAGATATTTATGAATTACGCATTAACGTCTGCTTCGTACAAGTCAGAAAATTATGATAATGAGCTGGAAAGGTCCGCCCTCTGTCGTGTTTGCCCGCGGTGTTCTGTTACAGTGTACCCGCTGGCATCTGGCGAGGGATCACTCGATCCTGCTGTTAAGTTCCAGTGCAACCTGTGCTGCAACTGAAAAAAAGATGTAAATGCTGCTGTCTAGATAGATTTGGTCTTTGAATCGTAGTTATTAATTGCCTTCATACCGACAAGAAGGTCGATGCACAACAATTAAATGTTTAAAGTAAATAATAGGTGAAAAGTGCAAAGATATATGAGGTCCTATAATAGCTTTTATGCCAATGCTTAAATAGTCAAAATATATAAGTAAGGCAATATGACGATTGAGGGGTCGTTGATTACTATTTTATTGAGTATGTAACCAAATAAGTTGTAACGTTGTGCGCGACCGTCCCTGTATAAGGTGCACTGGAATAGATATTCCTCTATATTACTAATTTCGTGTATCTTATACATAGCATATGGTCTCATTTTGTATTTTATGTTGTTCTGTCTATGCTATCATAATATCCAAACACATACATAAGGTCAACATTTGTAATGAACAAAGTTTTACCTTATTTATGTGTTTGGATATTATGATAGCATAGATGACAGAAAAACATAAAATACAAAATGAGATATTCCTCTATACCTGGGTTCCACACACCTTCATCAGTGCCTTCATAGGGTTTGTTTGTTCATACGTAAAGCCACTATAGGATTAGATAATGGTATTAGGGAGCCAGTTCTTTCTTGTGCTGGAGTAGTCCTCAGTTTCCTTTCAAGCCTTTTTTACATAGCTGTACCTACTTGCCGTTAGTCTCCTTGCCCAATGCCTGCGCCATCATACTAACTAAAAGGTTTCAGAATTTTAGTTGCCCTGAAACTTTCATGTGCTCTGTTAGTGTCCTGAGTTACCCTTTTTTCATTTGTATGCACTATGTACATCGTACCCATATTGATAGCAATGTCGTTTTATAACATGAAATGAGGTTGTATTACAAACATTGGCAGGTCCATGATAACCAATGGACATTATAGACATGTCTGTCTATATTTTGCAGGCAATAAGTAGCAAAACTAGCAGCGTGCATTTTGGTGGATTCATTTTAGTTTATATTTACTCTTTAATTCCTCATATTGTTCTTGTACAAAATCATGTCGGAGGTTGAACCAAGTACAAATGATACCTGTGTATTGAAATATGATTCAGACAATGATGAGATCAATTCTTAGTGTACAGAAAGCTCAGCACACTCTAGGGACATGTATACATGCACATAATCAATAACTAAATATGATTGCTTTTGTTCTATTAAAAAAAGACTGAAATTGTTAACGTTTCCTTATATCTGTGAAAAAGGAGTTTTTCTCAAAAATGTTTCTGTTAATACTGTTTTGATGTGTTGTTTATATTCGTATTTTTGTCTCCCATGTACGATGTATTGAACATCGAATTCCTATTTTTTATACCAATATTACAACTATATTTGTTTAACCAAATGTGGCTCGAGCGCCTGTTGGTTTGCTCATCACACGATGTGGGATTGGATACAGTTCATATAACTCAATATGATCAAAATTAAATAATTATAAAAAAAACTTCTGATGTTTGACATTAATGACACACATTTGATTTTTAATATTATATAATGTCAAGTGTAGATGATAATATAATTTGGCCTTTATGTTATTATACAACCATATGTTTTAAGAAAAGGCGGAATGCAGTCATAGCCTCAGCTAATCTAATTTAACTTAATCTTAATAAAATTAAATCTAATGTACTTTCCAATGTTATCTAATTTAAGTTTGCACTAATCATAATCAGTATTATTTGTATTTTTGTGTGGTAATGTTGGAAAGACGTGTGATGTTCATCATTATTACCTTGATACGGTTTATTTTCATGTTCTTTGTTAATGATTTTACATGTCTGTAAAGGACTTTCTGATTAATAAATACATTCTGATTCTGAGTTAAACATGGACTCGGCCCTTTTTACATTAACCATCAAAAACAAACAAGCAGCAGCAGCAGCAGCAGCAGCAGCAGCAGCAGCAGCAGCAGCAGCAGCAGCAGCAGCAGCAGCAACAACAACAACAACAACAACAAAATAACAACAAAAACGACAACACAACAGCAACGACAACAAAACCACCACCAAACGCCTCGGCAGCGAGCGTGACAGCCCGGCACAGCTCTCCTAGAAGTCTAGTGACGCTGTAATACCCGGCTGCTCGCCTTGCCGGCTTCATCGGAACAACAACTATTTTTGCCGCATTGTGAGGCAAAGCGCTGTCTGCTCCGATTCTGTGGATTATTTCGATACATAACTAGTCCATTAAAAAGGTAAGATTTCAAACAACGGATACTTCGCAATCATAGTGTCAATACATACTTTCAAGTAAATTGTATGCAACGTTCTATTCTGATTTCCAAGAGAATTTATGGGGAGAAACAAATCAAGAAAACTAGTACGTAAATGAACGTATACATCATCTAAATCAATGGGACAGTACCATAGACCTCGTAGTCTGTGATGTGATATTCTATTCTATTTTCTCTCTGTGATGTGATAGCTTTGCAGGTTTCATAATTAATACTATAAATTATGTGTTGTTAACCAAATAACCTGCTGGTACATCACTTGACTGATGAGCTGTGTCACCCGTGCTCCTGTCGCCGAGTAGATAGGGAGTTGGACTCGTGGCCAGAAGGTCGTGGGTTCTATTCTCGGTCGGGTCTGTTGATGGGTGTTGAGCAAACTCACAACTAAATAGTTGCACACTGCTCCGTGGCTCCTACCCGATAAATAGGTACATGTCATTAGGTTGAAAAAGTGGTTGAGTGATTGTGTGAGTGATTAGCATTGCTGAATGTGCTGCCGATGCCAGCATATGAGAAATGATCAATTGAATCAAAGTGTGACCAATGACCTGGTGTAAAATGTAAAGTTGTGAGAGCAAAATACTTGGAATAAGACTAAACCAGCACATTACTTACGTGTCCATCACTTTACTGCTCACACCGTCTCTGACGATTTTATGACGATCATTACGTCACAACTTTGGCTCACCACAAATTCTACTGGTGCGTCTGTAACTGAGACTGGGAAAACATTGTTCGTCTGTCATTTACGTAAATGAAACAAGTGTCACTTCAAGTTGTGTCCGTGGTGGTATGAGAAGAACATATAGACGCTTAATCTGTTGACATAACGGTAAACGGGCACACATTATAATTAATTTCAAATTGCTATTTGTTTCTAAGGGTTGCTTGAATCTTGCAACAGCATGATAACGAGTTCTTCACTGTATACGCCTATTTGTTGTATAGCGAAGCCCAGAAGGATGAGTGGTACCAGAAAATGTATTCTTGGGGTTGCCAGTTAGATTTGTTCAAAGTTGTTTAGATCTTATATCGACCACATTTCTGTGGCCGAGTGGATAGGGAGTTTGGTTCAATTCCTAGTCCGGTTGGGTCTGGTGGTGAGTGTTGAGCAAACTTACGTCCAACGGGTGCACGCTGCTACACATTAAATAGGGACAGGTCACAGAACGCTATTGTGATAAACATTAGCAAAAGTCTGTATGCTCCCCCAGGGGATTGGGAAAGATACCGATGATAAGGATGCTGCCAATGACCTGGTGTAAAACAAAGTCGCTTAATACTAAAAAAACATGTTTATCATGTACACTTTCCGGTAAATAACATCATGAACAATAAACACAACCGTCACAGAGGCGCGCTGATTAAATACTACAGTATCTGCAGCATGATGAACTTCTTCATTTACTCAGAGAGATATCGCAGGCTAAAGCATAAAATGGTTTCCATTTCACTTCACACACGGGGAGTCGTGGCGTTGCTAATGTTAGGTTCAATCGTCCGTCTCCGGTAATGAGTTTACAAGCGCGGCATAAAACCTGAGCATAAACCAGACTCTGTAAACCGCTCTGACAGATTGTGCTATCAACAAGGACAGAAAATGGCGATACATTGTATCTACAATTAATCTGTATGTGCTCGCACAAGTGCACTGGTAACGCAATACAGCGGTGCAGCTCCCTGTAGTAGCACTGGCAGATCCAAGTTTTCATCGAAAGCGAATATTCCAAGGATCTCACGGGTTTCGTATTTTTGGGGTGGAAATGGTGGGATGTCGGTGGCCCCTTCACGCCCCCCCCACCCCCCCCTGTGCCTATGAGTTATACCTATCATGTAGAGGAACCGAATCTAAGGGTTGCTTGTAGCATGCACCATGAGAGTTCTTCACAGGATGGGCGAGTGGCATCAGAAATGCTTTCCTGTGGTGGCCACACAAACAGAGTGTGTAAAGCCACTCAGCCAGAGTGTTTATGGCAGGCGGCCGTGCTATCAAGAACAGGGAATGGCGATACATTTTTATCTACAATTAAGCTGTATGTTCTTCACACAGACACTGGTAACGCAATACAACAACACAGCTCCACCAAGTAATGCCTATAGATAGAGGAACGCGATGTCTGCTCAGTGAGGGCGGGGTGGTCACGTCAGGGCTTGATTACTTGTGATAATCTCAGTATTTCTTTGCAATTGCGTACAAGAAATAGCGAGATAAGCCTGTCCTTCAGATCAAAATGTTGTGATATTAATCAGTTGAACTATAAGTACAATGCTAAAACCTGCTGCCCACACCACACTGGCAGCGGCTCATCAATTTTAGGGTAGCAAATAAACCTGGCAAATAAACCTGGCTACTCCACTAGCCCGTGTTGTGGCACTGCTGTCAGCAATATCAAAACCTGCCTGATAAACGTATCTCAATTTCATCTTCCAAAGCTCTATTTACTCCTGTGACTGCTGGGATGCCCGTCACACGACCCTGTTTCTTCTTCTTTTTTTACTTTTGTTGCTGTTAAATCCAGGGGAAATCGTTTTTTTGAAGAACTGCAGTCGTTTCACTTCACTTCATGATCACGTCACCTCATGGATCATCAACGGTGGTCATATTGTAAAGGTTGTACCGTTATAGAAGTGTTCTTGATATTGTGCAAAGAAAAAAAGCTACCGATGCCGAGTGGATAGGGATTCCCTGTCGTGTCTGGTGGTGGGTGTTGAGCAAACTCACACCT
Organism: Streblospio benedicti; assembly: GCA_019095985.1. NCBI lineage: Eukaryota > Metazoa > Annelida > Polychaeta > Spionida > Spionidae > Streblospio > Streblospio benedicti. Next base: position 26,884,528 of record CM032665.1, read on the forward strand.
AAATAGTTGCACACAGCTCTGTGGCATCTACACGTTAATTAGGTACAGGTCATTGAGTTGAAAGAGCGTGTGAGTGATTGTGTGAGTGATTATTGTGCAAATATGTGAGAAACGAGCAGTTGATGGTCGATAAGTGTTGCAATGACCTGGTGTAAAATGTAAATTGGTAAGAGCAACATTTGGAACACGACTACAACCACAACATTAACATTTAAACTGGGTGTTGAGCAAACCTACTTCTAACAGGTTGGAAACTGCTCTGTGGTACCTCGTGTACATGTTAAATAGGTACAACCCAGGCACACGAATGCGAATGTGAGTGATAAGCACGTCTATCTATTTCCATGTCCAGGAGCTGCCGCCGCCGCCTCACCGTCCCGCCGCCGCCGCCGCCGTCACGGTTTCGCTGTCCACCCGAGTCCCACATTGCGGCGAGCCACACTTTCTCGTGAGTAGTCATGCTTCACATTAGAGGATTCTGTCTCTGGGTCTATAGGGCTGTATGATATAAACACTGCTGGACTCGAACCCTGGGCCACTACTTCTGTTGGAATGACACAGCTTTTAGTTGGCGGAGTGGTCTGATGCGCCTGTCGTAATAGTGCTAGGTGAATAGGTACCACAGTGGTAGTGGTCCAGGGTTCGAGTCCTGACAGAGGCCATGTGATATAGGCCTATAGACTTGGAGAAAGAATCCTCTAATGTCAATACTTACACCTGTCAGTTAATTTCCACTATTACATCAGTATTCATGCTTATTTGTTTGATGATTTCCATAAGACAATATTGTGTGATATTTCTGACAAATAGGTAAATTTATTTTCATCTCCTTGCTGCTCAATTCGCTATCAGTGAGAAAGCTGTGGCGTTATTTGGTTTTATGGCGAAGTTTTGCAAATATCTTGGCTTTTGTTGGCGTCAGAACGTATTGTTGCATCCAGGCCACTGAACCTCAACCGATGGCCGGTTACGTTGGAGCGACCTTCATCCTACATTGATCAGCATTATACCAGGGTGACACCGAACCCATGCAGAAACAGAAATGTGAAGATCATAGAAATGTCCCACTGAGAACAGCCACTGGACTCAATGTCGCAATGTGTCGGGAACCAAATGGCCAGTCCAAGTTGCCATGGCAACTCTCAGCAATAGGCCAGCTACACTCAGGCAGATTCAGGCACTTTCCCACCAAAATACCATATTTTTGTACGGTTTTTGTCATGTCCGCATCCATCGCGCGTACAAAACCAATGAAATCCCTTAAATGCGCCCCCCTTTCTCAAACCCTGGACCTGCCAATCATTTGCCAACTCCACAGAAACCCATGGATGATAATTGACAGCAGCTGCCAGCGACCAGCGACTGGAGGCCGTCCTCACTCATGCCGGAGGTGACAAGCAACTAGTGACTGCCACCAACATGAAATATAGGTTTATTGAGGAATGTAGGTCTATCCTATGTAGTTCTGTAAAACTGGTATGTCATGAACATGGAAAAATGTTTCAGCCATGTATTTAATATCACTCTTGTTCGCGTTTCTTTCTTTCAGGCACATATCTTAAAGCTGACATCTATATACACTATAGTAAATATAAATTTGTAATTATCATTTTTGTTCACATTTCTCTTCTTTTAGGCGCATATTTAAAAGCTGCCACCCATTGCGCATTATTTTGCCCTTTTGCGCTGCGTAATTCAAACCACGCGAGATGTCGACCTACGGGATGTAAGTACCTGCTCAAGCACCTGCCCGGGCACCAACCGCTTGGTCCAGTCGTCGCGTAACCTACAGCAACACCCACTATGTTTGCCGGCGACTAAATATGATTTGCACAGGAATTCCACTTCCACCCGCTGACCCACCCGACCCTGCAGTGACCGCGCTGGCTGCTCCAGACCCCACCAGCTGTTTCTCCCTCCGCCTCACGCTTTTTTTGGCTTTGTCCACACACTGCAATTTGTCGTACACGTGAAAAGAAAGAACCCAGAGCACGCACTTGTTGATATGACCGATACGGATGTAAAAACGTATCTGTTTTTTACACATCTTGCCACAGCAAGGTATCATCTATAAAATGTTACAGATAGATGTATAGCTTGCCATCATGCATTACTGATGACCACCTTCTTTGGGGAAGGTGGCTTTTACACTGCACCACAGCTTTCTGCTTTCTGTTCTCACCCCCACCACACCCCTCTAATACCGACCACCCAGCTCCTGTTCGCCGCGTGGCGCCGCTCCTGCGCACGCGCAGACGAGCGCACCCTGTTGATGACGTCAGCCACCAGGGGACCGCCTCACGCAAAGTCTGTCTCTTGTGGCAAACCTACTCAGATGCTTCTCTCGTCCGTAACAAGCGACGTTTCTGTGGACCTTCCACCTGCTTCAGGCTTCGATGGCAAAGTGCGACGAAAGTTGCTGTTTTGCACTCTGCTGTTGCGTTGAGTCACGTAATGGGTGGAATTCCCAGTGGCTTGTTATGGACGAGAGAAGCATCTGAGTAGGTTTGTTCCTTCTTCGTATGCTGAATGTGTTTGTGATGAATCCAGATGCTAAGAAAACATTACTACACGAGTCAGTCTCTGTGCAGCAGAGCCCTGGATGCACCACTTGCAAATGTGTCCAACTGATTTTGTTATGTGATATAAAAACAGTGGTCTAGTGATTCAGTTACTTAAAGATATTACCTGATTTTCTTTTTTTAAAAGAAACAGTTTTAAACTACAAACTTTAAATTTGATTTTTTATCGATTTTGAACCAGGTTCCTTTTCAAAATGAAAGCTGTTTAATTTTGAAAAGGAACCTGTGAAAAGGAACCGATTGGAAATTGTATTCAAACTTTGTAGTTTAAAACTGTTTGTTTTGTTTTGAAAAATTGATTTTGAAAAGGGCACCCGTGAGGTTCAAATTAGATTAAATATTATACGTAAAATTTGTAGTTTGGAACGTTTTTGGGAAGAAAAGCGGATATAGTATCTTATGGTAATTGAATCATGTGACTACTACTTTTAAAGTTATGGTCTCGCAAAGCTCAGGTGTACAAAAAAAAAGAACTGGTGTTTGGTGAGGATGTGCTATTTACACATCTATAAATGAGATCAATAATAATACTCTGCTCCAAAGGCAACGACATCGATGGATGTGAGTTAAAACGTGTCTTGTGAAAGGAGCTTTGAGAAAATTAATTAAGAATCTTTTTCAAAGCCAAATCCATTGATGCAGTTTTCTTTGCTCTGCTCATAAATTAGGTCATTTGAACGTAATCTGATTATACCCATGAACTTGAATTAAATACACGTGCGGCCCTTTGAAATTATTATTCTGTAGTTTATAAATACCAAATATTTGAATATTCCTTCAAAATTGAGAATGTATATTAAAAAGTGAAAATCGAATGAAAACTGCATACCCTGTCTAACAATTACGACACAGTGATAGACAGTGCAACAACAGAATTTGCAAGCAATCTATTCTCCAAAACTACGTGTTAATATAACATTTTTTTTTTTCAAATATAATTTTGACAACACCGACGCACAGAAGGTCCATGCTATTTTCTGTTCGCAAATTATGCTATAAAAGTATACAGGTATATAAGGTTCAAATATGTTGCTCACAATATTGCATCTTATCTATTTTAGGAGTGCAAAGGACCGGCTGGCTTTGTTTCAAAAGAAAGGCCCCGAAGAGCCTAAGAAGGCTGGTCCTGCCAAAAAGGTGAAAACTATTTTGTATAGTTAATATGTTGTCAATTGTATTTCGATTAACATATCATAGTTTTAATATCAAATGTTGACACCTGTATTGGCTATATTTTCTGGTATGCGATGATAATCTATATGTTTTATTTCAGGTAGGTAAGATAGGAGCTAAAAAGGACACCCCGAAAAAGCCAGAACCAAAGGCAAAGGTGGAACCACCCAAAAAGGATGAAGGCAAAGATTTGAAAAAGGCCACAGAAGATACAAAAAGTAAAGAGACCAAGGAACCTCAGAAAACAGAGCCCCAGAAGAAAGAAGAGGCAAAACCCAGTCCAGTGAACGAGACACAAGAGAAAGGCAAAACGGAGAGTAAAGCTGCACAAGACTCCAAAGATAGTAAAGAGGTAAAGGCAGAGTCAAAGGACGCAGAAAAGACAGAGAAGGAAACAAAACCCAAGGCTGAAATGGAAGAAGCAAAGCAGGTCAAAGAAGAGTCAAAAGAAGTCAAGGAAGCGCCAAAAGAGGCCAAGAAAGCAGATGAGACCAAATCGAAAGAGGCCGCAAAGCCTGTACCAGAAGGTAAAGCCACAAAAGAACAGCCAGAAGCTAAACCCGCAGCCAAAGAACCAGCAAGCGAAGAAGTAAAAAAAGACGAGAAGGTAAAGGAAGCAAATGAACAGAAGACGGACAAGCCTGTAGATGATAAGAAACCCGCAGGAAAGGATGAAAAGGCGGAAGTAAAGAAAGATGCTGCGCCAAAAGAACAGAAGGAACTAACTGTAGCAAAAAAGGTGGATGAAGCAAAGCCTGCAGGAAAGGACGAAAAGGCTGCAGTGCCAAAGGATGCGAAACCTGCAGGAAAGGAGGAGGCAAAACCTACCCCAGCCAAGAAAGATGAGAAACCTCAACAGGAACAAAAGCCAAAGCCAACTGAAGAGGCCAAGTCGGCACCTAAGGCGGAGGCAGCTTCTCAACCTAAGCCTGCGACTAAACCCCAGGAGCAGAAGACTCCAACTAAACCCCAGGAGCAGGCAGCCAAGGCACCAAGTGCACCTGCTCAAAAGGCCGCTGCCGCCCCTGCCGCAGCAAAACCTGCTGCTGCTCCAGCAAAAAGTGAACCAAAAAAAGAGGCGGCTCCCATTCAGATGCAGATTTCAAGCCCGGCTAAAGCAACCAATGTGCTCTCCGTGACTGGCGACACGGATGTCGATTTGGATTCTGAACTTGAGGCTAACATCAACGTGCCAGCGAAGAAAGAGCAGAAGGCTGCGGAACCTGCTGCAAAAGCTGGTGCTGCCGCTGCTCCCAAACCATCACAACCAGCAGCAGCAGCAGGGAAGGAAACCAAACCCGCCGCGGCGCCCGCTGCTGCTCCTCCTCAGCCCAAGGTGGAAGAGAAGAAGCCCGAGGTGCAAAGAATCAAGCCACTGCAAATGTTTCGTCCCAGTGGCGACGATTTCTACAACACGATCTTCTACTTCTCGGGCATGGGCACGGTGGTGGGCAGCTCGCTGTCCAAGGGCATCTACGTGCCGGACCGGCTGGCGCGCACCAGCATCGACCTGGACGTGGTCGAGGAGCTGGAGAACTTCAAGCCGATCGAGCAGAAGCGGCGGGAGACGGTGGTGGACTCGGCGCGCACGCAGGCCGTGGACCTCAGCGACGAGCTGCGCAAGCTGCGCGCGCTGCTGTTTGGGCTGCCGTCGTGGGGCGACTCGGCCGAGAAGGAGAACGCGGGACCCGCTCCTGGCCAGCTCCAGATGCCGCCCGCCCCCAAGAAGCCCATGGAGCCGCTGCCGTTTGTGGAGATACCGGCCATGAGCGAGTGGCCGCCGGCGCCACAGCAGCAGCCCCCGAGACAGCAACAGCAGAGACAGCCGCAGCCGCCCAAGCCGCCACAGCCTCAGTTCGTGCCCAAGCCGCAGCCGGTCCACATGCCGCCCGCGCCCGCCGCGTACCAGCCTCAGCCCCAGGCCCACCATGAGGTGGACGGAGGCGGGCTCAAGTCCTGGCAGGTGAGATAAGATAGATTTATTGGCTTTACAGAATTTGTTTTAAAACTATGAGTATGAGTGAGAACAATAACAATAACAACATAACAATAATAGAATGATTGAATACTGATATGAAATACTGAATAAACTGCTTTGTTGATCAGCATTAAGACTTATAACATCTCGCTAATAACTTAGAAGTGAACATGAATTAAAGTTAACAATACCAATGCCAACAGCACCAGGAACAAATATGTATTTTTGACCTTTCTGTTTTTGGTAAAAACAGAAAGGTCAAAAATACGCATACAACTTTTTACACAAAATACATGAAACCTTTTTCTACTTGGAAGGATTACAAACGGATTTTTTCAATGACAGGTGTCCCGTCTGCGCGGCATGGAGGCGCGTGGCTACGAGTTCAAGCGGCCCACGCCCAAGACGGGCGCCGACTACGGCGGGGACGTGTTCGCCGGCGGCCGGCGGCAGGACGAGGGCGGCCGCCGCGACCCGGACGACATCGCCAGCTACACGCCCTTCCTCACGTCCCACCGCACCAAGACGTCCGCCCGAAGCGGCCTCCTCGCCGAGCGCGAACACCTCGCCTCTGGAGCGCCGTTCCAGCCCTCGCTGTTCTCTCCTTCGTCCTCTTTCTCTTCATCATCGCAGCAGCAGCAGCTGCCGTACTGCGACCTATAGACGACCTCGCTGTCTGTGACTTGCATGGTTTGACGTGTTACTTCTCTTCTACATATGGACATGAATATCCTACTTCTACTACCTGTGATCGGGAATGTTATTTCTACTCAATGTGATTATTAGATTATATGCCGCTTGCCATGACATTACTAGGGACTTGTTTATAGAGGTACCGCACGAAAAAAAAGGCTGTCGGATTGTGTTCAGCACTTGGGGGGAAACAAACTCATATGCAGTTATGTTTAATTATTTGACGGTGACTTTTGCACAATGATCAGCTTTATCAGTTTACTAATATATCAATATTTGGTTAATAATCACTGGCAATATATCTGAGGTTTTGTAATATTGATATTAATCTGTTACTTGAAACAGAAACGATGATTCGTAGGCATTACATTGATATACATAAACACACCTTTTATCCGTTGCTGCCAATCTCAAAATAAATAAAATTTTAATGTCATAAAATATGTGTGTATGCGTTATTGGAGTTGACAAACCTGGGTAAACAACAGAGCTTGGTAACAATCACTTACATAAACCCCACACTCTTTACTAAGTTTTTATTTCTAAATTCTATAAACTATGATCCTAGCTTACTTAATATTGAAAAATAATGTTTTGAAAATGTTTCGTGCCAGTAAATTTGTGCAGACATTTGCAGAAAAAAATGATAAATTATCCTACACTGCAAAGCTCAAGACATAAAATCATAAATAAACATAAGAGAGAAAAGGGTAATACGAGTGTGGTTGAAAGATTAGACAATATAATTACTAGTAATGTGTTTGTTATTGTATTAAAATGTATTATTTAAATTTTGATTATTTGATTACCGGTATTTGATAAAAAAAAAGGGCTCAAAATTTTAGACAAACGAATAGAAAGTTACAGGTAATATACATATTTCGAATAAAAAGAGACTTCGTCTATTAACATTATTCAACGTGGGACTGGTCAGTTTTTCTTTTAAATATTTAATGATTACCATTGTAAAGTTTAAAGTGTGTAGATGTCAATATTTTTTTTTACTCGTGTCGCCTCGCTCGTTTGAGATTTATGAGTCAAAACCCAAGGCATGTGTGGCATGTGTGAACAGACGATTTACACAGAGTTAGATACAAGATTTTTACTATTGTCATTCAAAATACTGCTCCAAAATGTTTTAAAGCAATGTTTTTGCATTATATGGAAAGATCTTATCAAAGGCTTTCAAAAAAGTATAAATTTCATGTAGGTTACCTTCCATTTTAAAAAAGATATTGAATATTTTAGGTCCTAAAAATCTATCAAATCAGAGTAAAATACGAAACATGATTTTAAGTATAATATTATATGTTTTTACAAAACAAAACAAAATAGGAAGTAAATAATATCTACTAAACGGACAACAAACACTGTTCACAGCTGATAATAGCCGATAGAGTGAGTGTAAACATAATGCAACCCTTTACTGTCCATAACCATCTTCCACACACTTATTTAGATAAATGTGAAAGATGAATGTCGGTCACTGCCAATATATTTTAAATAGGTTTTCGTTTACTAGCAAATAAATGGGGTTTCTGACTTTTTTATCCATTACACTCTATGTATATAGAAAACAAAATGTAAACGATAACAAATAGTTCTTTTATATTTTTAATAAAATCGAGTAATAAAGGTTAATAATACAACCATTCATTGAGATGCAATATATCACTTATGAGAACTATTGGCATTTACTACTGTACTCGTAACACTATTATTTTCAGCTTGAAAATACAATTATTTCAATCTAAATCACACTTATTATTAGAAGCATCAATGTCATTTAAAATATTTTACACATATATTTTTCAATAAAGTATCATGTTGCAAACTATAGTAAATTAATCATTCTAGGCTGGTGTAGTAGTAGTACAAAATCAGAGCAACAATTATTCTAGGTTATTATTGATGTGCTGCTGGTACAAAATCACAACGACTGTCTATGCATCATAAGTATTACACGTATTACAAAACCAACAGAAACTGATGACGTCACTTGGAAGCACACTGATGACGTCACACGGAAACACTAACAGACACTCGGCGGCGCATGCGCCTACAAGTCCTCGGTGGAGTCGAGCTGGTCTTCCGTCAGGTCGTACTTCTTGTCCAGCTCGTTGAGGCCGCAGTTGACGATCTTGATGCGTCGTTTGGGGACGGCTGTCTGCTGGTCGGCGGGGACCTCTCCCATCGTGCGCACCACGTCCTGAAAACATGGAGGGGGTACGTGAGATAACACAGCCAACACGGAGAACAGTCATGGTATTCAGTTGCTGAGGGAGAACTATAGGCCTACCTATTTTGAGATGTGAGAATGACCCTTGATTCTTTATGAGAAATGAGAATGGGGGGTCAATTTTCTTTGAAAAAAATTGAGAAATTGTGAAATTGTAAAATTGTGAAATGAGAATGCTTAGAAATTTAGTGAGAATGGCCTTGGATTTTTGCTGAGACTCGAGAATGGGGTAGGGTAGGCCTATATCCCCCCCCTCAGTTGTTTTTTGTAAGTATTTTCTCCTGTGAAGTTGATTATCTTTGTACATTAAATATAGCAGTGCATGCAAAGAGAAGACTTTCTTCAGCGGACACATGAGACAGGGAGAATGTTTTAGCTAATATCTAACACTGTCGTACATTTGTACATATTGTGTATCTTTATCATTCTTTGTTTTTCACCACCGAAATGAACTAAATCATTCTTTTGCGTGTATTTTCATTGCTTATCGAACACAGCACACAGTTGTATAGAACCAAAACCGGATGAGTTTGTAACATGAATAAATCAGGTGATTCTTGTGGCGTATTACAGCGAGCCTGATGCGCCTCAAGAACGAATTCCGATCAAATAATTCTTGCCACACAACAAGCCTTGTTTTGCATTTAGCATTCTTCAATGTTTTAAACAATTTAAATAATTTGAATCAGTGCATCTTGAAACTGGATAGCCCGGCTGACAACTAGCCATGTACAATGTAGATGGTCAGTAACGTTACTACTCATCTTTACAAGGCAATTCTGGAAGACGATAACCAATGGAAATACATGCACAAGAATGATAAATTCTGTAGTTAATAGTCTAGTATTATCAGGCATGTGTTCATATTGTGTATATTTATTCTGCTTTGTCTCTCATCACCAAATAAACTACATGTATAGCATTCATTGACACTATCATGACAGTAGAACGATCGCCATTGTGCAGACAACCATTTTATTGCACTACTTTTTTGGCTCACCTTGTGACAATTTTGTTCGTTACACACTTATTCTGAAAATTATTGGAAAGGATTTAAAGTAAAATACCGGACGTGCACAGAATGATTTGAGCTTCTAACTACATAGAAAGCTATGCACACTTAAGGAATTTTAATCATTCATAGCTTTAAATTGGGAATACACTCATTTTGATCAGGGAAAACCATATTAAAATGTAAGAGCAATCGCAGAGTTGGGGCTTCCACCATGAAGTGAAGTGAAGGGAAAATGCCTAGGATTGGTCAAAGATATCCAAATGCATACAAGATTATGGAACAACACTGTTGCGTTTGTATACAGTGATTGGAGGGGAAATCTTGACATCATTTATGAATTATTGAAATGTTTCCAAAAGCATACAAACACAGCTGTTCCAAATTTTGTCCATATGTCACTTATCAAAATAGCTATTTTACAAAGTTAGTCTGATAATGTTGAAATTTTCTGTAAGTGTGCACATCTTTCCAAGTTATGTATTAAAGCAAAAACTCATGTGGGTGGAGTATTTAAGTGTGAATCGTTTTTAATAATTTATTAAATAAGTATCTCGGGGAAACATATGTTCCAAGCCAAAGCGTATACGTGGAATAAAATACATTAAGAGGATGTTCTACCGTACTATATATACCTACTAATACATAACGTTCACACGGGTTCTCTCCTCAACTCTCTTGTATAAATGGGCGGGTAGATACGGTATAAACTCCATTGGAGAACACGCCATGAAACATGCATTCAGCGCACAAACACAAGTTTGATTGAGTCCACTTTAATGATGTCCCCCGCTACATGCACCTGCACGGCCTGAAGCTCATAAACTCACCATGAAGCCGATAAATCTGTGGCCACAGAGCTTAAGTACTCACACATCTGTCACACCGCGGCCGGGTATTCATGTCTCGTGTTTTATGCTCACATTTCATTACAGCGGTTTTCCGATACTCAGTTCGCTATTTACACGATTTATCGACACGTAGGAGATCTCGAGACAGCCACATTCCGCCAGGTCGGCTGCTGATGTTGTGGTTATGTGCGTTTCGTAGGCATTTGAGAAAATAAAATTGACGTCCAGTGATGCTAATGGCCTGGTGTGAAATATTGTGAAGTCGTAACCATACGTATATGAAGACTATAAAAGGCAATAAAACAATCATTATCGCCTGTTGCGCCAGGTGAGTGTTTTGGTGACTCGGCGGTCACATGATGTTTTCCTGTGACGTCACCTGACCAACACGTCACCAAAACGGGCCACATCGGCATTTGCTCGCGATGGGAAGGGGTGGGAATCACGCTATGCCTACGTCATCAAAGACCATCATTACGACATGATCGCTAGGTTTAGGAAGTCTTAGAGACGGTTACGGTTTAAGAACTCTCAGTGTCCCGTTTTATTGACGGAGGCCTCCTTTTCACGGCAACAGGTGACAATGAGATATTGCTTTGGGTGAATATGGAATTGACTATATCTAAAACTCTAGCGGCCGTCAGTGTGAGTAGACCTACTTGCGAATCCCTGCACGAACATTCCTAATCCATTTCCGTTCGTAACTTAGCAGAAACGCATCGTCCCCACCAAGTGTGATAAAACGTGTCCCGTGATTTGACTGGAATCTTCTGCAGCTGAGTCAAGCTATTTTGTTTTACAATTGGAATCGAGTATGTTTAAAATCGTGTTCTCTGCAGTGTCCGGTGTCTACTTACTTTCCAAACACGACAATCTAATCCATTTCCGTCCTTATTATACATGTGTTGGTGTCAATTTAGACATAGGTCCTAATGGAAACAGTTTACTCCACCATAACATTTAAGAGTGAGTACTTACGAATCCCTGGACGACCTTTCCGAACACCACGTGCTTTCCGTCGAGCCAGCGGGCCTTGGTGAGCAGGATGTAGAACTGGGAGCCGTTGGAGTCGGGCCCGTGGTTGGCCATGGCGACCCAGCCGGCCGACCGGTGGGAGAGGATGAAGTCCTCGTCATTGAACCGCTCGCCGAAGATGCTGCGACCTGCAAAGGACAACCACTTCATATAGTTAGATGGTTATCAATGGCAGGTTGAGATTTTTGGAAAGGGGGTGGGGCGTACTTAAGGAAAGAGGGGGGGGGGCCGCATTTCATGTGCGTATACCCGTATCGAGTGGAATCAGGGCTTGCTATGTCAGAAGGCAATTACACCAATGGATTTGATCTGATTTTGAAAGTGGGTTGAACAGAGTTTTATTCATTTGAATGAAAGTCTTTAATTATGAATTATGAAATTTCTCAAAGCTTCTTTTTAAAAAAGACATGTTCGACAACTCACATCCATTGATACGGTTGCCTTTGGGTAGATCCACGTAGGCCTATATATGCATAAATGATTTACTAGTAATCCAATTCTGCTGTGCGTATTGTAACTTAGAAGAAGAACCCCCGTCTGAAATATCCTAAATCATACGAGATTGTATTCTATTCGTCTCTCACTCTCCTTTCTGTTACACAATCGCTGTTTATCCAGTGATTGGATGTGGTTATTTAGCTGTTCCCCCGCACGTACCTCCGGTTCCGTCTCCCACGGTGATGTCTCCCATCTGCACCACGAAGTCTGGCACCACGCGGTGTACCACCGACTTCTTGTAGTGAAGGTTCTCCTGGAAACACAAACAACCTCCATGTAAACATGCATCTCAAGTATGAATTATGATTTAACGACGATTGGAGACTCCTGAATCATTAGGGCTCGTTATGTACGCTTCAGTTTCCCCGGGCCTTCGTGCATTTGATGTTTATTTGATGTTTTAATATGATATTCCACGTGTTCAGCGAACACGTCACGTGTCATAAAACACTGCGTCCATCTCCTCCCTATGCCTTCAATGAATAGGCCTAGCGAAATCAAGTTTATACAGGTAAGCTAATCTTACTAAAAATCCCCGCCCAAAGACACGGCGCCCAAACTCTAGTAGAGAAAGAAATGTCGTTTCTAGATACTTTTCTATGAAAGAATATTTTAAATAGTATACAATCCACTGGATTAAAGATCCACTCCCCACCACGACTGCCCGTTCCTGGTCCTTGAATCGCCCCATCGCCCGTCCCCACCCGACGCACAGATTTTAGTGACACGTGACGAGTTTGTTACTCTGGCAAAAACTTTGTATCAAATAAAAAAAAAAACAAACGATTTCGACCGGGCACCTGTTTGTTTACGCTGTACGTTCCCGTGACGTCACTCACCTTTCCGCGCTTGTAGCCGCGCGTAATGGCAGCGAAATTCATGCACGTCATGGGCGCCGTCTCGCCGAACAACGCCACCACGAAGCGGCCGCGGTAGTCCTGCCCTGGCCCGTCCATGTCCTTGATCTCCACCTCGAACCACGCCTCGTCCGTCACAGTGTAGTTGCCGGCCGAGGCGAGGGCCGCGAAGGCGGCGAGGAGGAGAGCCGTCAGTGTGGAAGAGGAGGACGCCATGATGTCTCGTGAACAGTTGCCCGAGTGTACGACTACTGGTGTGGTGGCCGTGGCGGCCGCAGCGATCGTATATATAGAAATGCGGCCGCCACATCGACACGGGGCCCACATGGCACCAATGGCGGGGCCGCCAGCTGTACAGGCGGCGGCCTAAGACGCCATCGATCCCAAGAGGAGGACGTGATCGCCACATCACCGCCACACACCACACCACATGGCAGTCTTTTACCTTTCCGGCATTGATCTGTGGCCGCTAACTCTCGTGCCAGCTGTGCTGTGCTGTGACCAGTGCGTATCGACCCGCGATCACTGATCGGCGCAAACTGCTCACTTT
>CM032665.1:26904985-26920342 GCA_019095985.1 Streblospio benedicti
CTTGTGTGTATGTATCATTTTAGCAACAGCACCAAGAGCTCTTTTTTCTATCACATCTCTCCCCATCCATGTAATGTAATTTGACTTTAACAAGTGCAAGAGCAAACATTATAATTTCACTCCATTCTTGTCACAAAGCTACAGTCAATTGAAAAACACAACTTATCCAATGGGTGGGCGTGAGCTCCATGTTAACTATTGACGACGTGCTTCTGATGACAGGACAACAACAACAACAACAACCATGACACTGAACACATCCGTGGATAATAAACGACCAACAGCTACATCTCATCACTATCATATCAATAAATATATCACACACGCAGCAATAAATAAAGTCAACAACAACAGATATGTTCAGCAAGAGAGTGTTCCTGGCGGTGGCTACACCCAGTACTTGTTGTCGTTGAGCACTGGGTTGGTGGTACGACAATGCTGCAGCAGCTGAGGGTCCACGGAGCCCCAGTCGTACATCCCGGGGTCCACCTTCTGCTGGGAGTAGTCCGGCGGACTAGTGTCTGATAGCATCTCTGGGGGCGGCGGGGGCAATCCGCCGTCCCCCCCTCCGAGCGGGGTGACCTTACACGTGGGTGGCAGCGTGTGGTAGTCCGGCTCATGCAGCGGCTGGGACTTGCTGAGGTGTGTGTATGCGGGGGGGTGGGGGTCGGGGGGTGAGGGGGACAGCGACCTCGCGCGACCCCGCGGGGGGGAGCGAGGCGGGGCCGCCGCCGCGGGGTCGTATAACGCGGCGTCGTTGTCTTTAGCGGCGCTTAACACTTCAACGTTCGCCATATCGGCGTTGGCACTGGCCATTTGCGGAGACTGATACTTCACATCCTCGTCCTTTTTGTTCTTCTTGCGACAACATTTCATGACGATGATGCACAGGATGACAAATGCGGTGATTCCGGCGACGCTGTAGACAATGACGAGGTTGTTTGACGCGGCTTTCGCGTCTTCCTGCGATTCTCCCGCGTCCGCCTCGTCCTCAGAATCAGCCGGCTTTAACGTCGTCATCACAGTTTTGCTTTCGTCTTTGACATCACCCCCACTGGGACCCGGAGTCAGCGCGATCTGAGGAACGATCACAAACTCAAACACGTCGTTCACCGGCTGAGCATTCTTCGCTTTAAGCGTATACTTGAAACTATCGAACAACTCCTCGGTGATGTTGGCGCTCTCAATACTGAGCTGTATTTTCTTCTTCACAATATCATTATGCGTGAACCGATTCACCGGCATTTTCATCGGTTTCTCATCCTCCTCAACTGCTTTACTGACTTCGCGTCTCCTCCTCGCCGCCCCCGTTTCATCGAGGAGTTCCCGCGGCGACACAAGCTTGACGATCTTCGCGTGTCTCGGCGGGGCACTGACCACGTACACCGGGTTGCTGGCGGTCAGCGCCGCGAGCCTCGACGCATCCAGCATCGCCAGGGTGATCACTGGCTCGAGGCTGGCGGTGTCCAGCCGCACCGGGCCGGACGGCTTCTCCACATTCGCCACCACCACCACGTCGATCGCATTCGTCATGATGATGTTCTGCTTGTCGAACAGTATGAACTCAAATCTGTCCGAGGACGCTTCCAAGTCGGTCTGGATGTAGGTGACTTGGTGCGCGTCGATGTCTTTCTGGGCAAACTGCTTCACCGGGTTGTTGCGCATGTAGAGGTGGCCGTGAAGCGGCGCCTTCGTGATGTTGTACATGATCGTCTCGCGCACGCCGTTCGTGCTGATACGGAACGTGTCTTCGTTCAAAACGGCAGAGAAATGACCTTGTAGAATGCTGATGTCCGTAACACCATCCAATTGCAGCGTAAGCGGATGCACGCGTATGTTGAAGACTTTATAGTACGGTTTGAATTGACCGTCGGATACTCTGAAATAAAAGGCACCCGATTCGAGACTTCCATCTTGGATGAACTGTACGATGCCATCATTGATGTCTTGCTGGGTGAACGAGGTGATAGCGAGGTCATTATTCTTGAACGCTATGTATCCATTAGTAGGGCCGTTTGCGATTTCGTAGGTAATATGCTTTGGTTTTGTATCAGGATCAAACGTGTTGAGAATATCCGGCGTGATAATGGCAGTGAACCCTTGGACCAGCTCGATGTACGGATAGCGCGTGAGCAGCACGAACGGCTGGTCGTTGATCGGCAGAATCGTGATATTCACCGCTCCCACAAACTTCGCCTGCGTCCTCACCTCTGTGCCTCCATAGTTATACGCCATCTCCACCGTGAAATAAAACGCATCCCAGTCGTAATCCGAATGATCGTGCACGTACACAACCCGCCCCCCGTTCACATCCTTCTGCAGAAACAAATCCTCGTCAGACGCGTTCTTTCCATTGATGAACAGCGTCCCGTTGAGCGGCACCTGCAGGATCTTGAAGTAGATGTGGACGTTGAACGGGCTGGCAGCGAGTTTCTCCGCGAGCATGTAGGCGTCCAGGTGGTTGGCGGTGACGGTGACCTCCCCGCCCTCCTCCACCTAAATCAAAAATCAAAATGTAAGAAATATTATATGGACCATTTCATAAAAGAGTAATAAGAATATATTTGTTAAAAGGTTAATCATTAGTAATGTAATTATTATGTTCTATGGCACCAATTCTAGTCAGTTGGTTTTCCATGTGTTCACCGAGGTCCACTATGGAAATAAGACTCTCCATTTTAAATCGATATCTTTTTAGTGCTCCTTGTTTGTCACATGGTTCATTTTTTTATTATATTTGTATACCTCTATTCAATTTTACTTCTATTTATATTTTTTTACTTATTTGTAATCTTTTATTTACTTTGTAATTAATATGCCTGTGATAAACGAAATAAATCAAATCAAATCAAACCGTGAGCGGCCGCAGCGTCACCAGCTGCCCCACGTTGTCCGCGTTGACGTTCTCGTACGACACCGTGATCTCAAACATCTTGAACTTGATGCTGTCCGCGTACGGGGTGCTCACCTCGAAGAATAAGAATGAGAATAATGTAACAAAAGTGACCTGGGAACAAGCACAATGCATCCTGCATTGATTACAACGTACTCGGTACAAGGTCAGTGGGTGCATGTCAGATCCACAACTGATCAAGGCTGGCCGAGGCTGCAGGCTAAATATAGCGTCAGGTGTCAGACATGTGCGTCTGAAAGCATATAGGCAAGTTAAGAAACTTGTGTCTCTCATCAATTGGGGAATTGGTGTAATGGTTAGCACAGTCAACTATGACATATGACAGGTCTGAATCATAGTTGGAAGGTCGTGAGTTCGAATGCACGATTCTCCAATACCTTTTCTAGGTATTCAAAAGATGTATCTCACTGACTTTCGTTTCAATAAGAATGAGTTTATTTTCACCTTAGATTTACATTAAATCTATCAGTACTACCAAAAATAAACCAACACACACAAGAATTAAACATGTAAAAAAATAAAATTACAAAATTACAAAACACACTAAACTAATTATGGGATTATGTTACACTTACGCATGGTACTATATTATATAATAATATAAGATAGTATAGTATACTTTATATGAAAATATAGTATATCAACTATTCCAAATGTCATCATATTAGATTCTGAACTCCAAAGTGATATGAATGTCAATTTTCTTTGTCATATGTTTACAAAGTTGACTAACCAGTTTACTTATTTGACCTTCAGCTGACATAATGAATATAAATATTTCATCATCATCCAAATCTTTAAAATTAGGACACATACATTCAATTGAGTTAAAAATCACCTCGAAGATGAAGCTGTCGTACTGGGTCCAGCCCTCGGTGGGCGACAGGTGCTTGTACACGATGCGCTCATTGTCGATGTCGCGCTGCAGGAACGATGTCACCTCCAGCATCGTGCCTGCAATAGTATGAAACTGATTACGATGTGGATTTATTAACTATGATAGTTAAAAGTTCAAATGTTTGTCTGCAAGGATATTCTCTGCAGCCATCAATTTCTGATGGATGTAGCAGAGGGAGGCCACGAGGCGTTGGTACATGTACCTCCAGAGGCAGGTTAGGTAGCCAACTGAGCCTCGGGGGTGGAGGGATCACAAAAGCTATTGGTTTCAAACTAGGTGGGTTCTTTTTCGTGCAGAGAGGTGACTGTCCTCTACATGGGGCACGCCTTTTAATGAGGCTTCTGAACCTCGGAACTATATGTTTAAACTCTATGATTGTAATAATAGCATATTCTATTTTTAAAACAAATTCTATTTGTAAATTTAATGAAGTAAACTATGAAGATAAAAAATGCAACAAATTGTTCAAAAAAATCTTGTGTATTAAAAACTTATGTTAGAAAACGTAGATATCGATATATTGAAAATTAATTATATTGATAGATTATATTATGAACTATGATTTTTGTCACTATATATTTTATCACATTTATATTGATATTATCATGTCATATAATTCTATGTAAACAATTGTAAGTTATCAATATAATCTAATTAAAAAAAGCCTCGTGCCTGTTTCGTCTTGCTTCAGTAGGATGCCGTGTTTAGGTTTGCTCTGAAATAATAGGATAAGAGAGTTTATTGCACTAATAAATATACAGTTTATTTCTTCAAAACAATGGATATATACAAGAAAACCTGGCAAGCTTTCATCCATACTTTGGGCTTCCTCAGACTGTCAATATAACAAACGTAAATATCTGAACAGATTAACAAGCTGTTTGCATGCGAAGAGAGAAGGTTGTTCAAAACACTAGAGCGGAGGTTGCATCATCCACCATCTCTACTGAGAGAGGGTTTCAATGTTCTAATAAAATTTTAAATAATTAGAAAATAAATTTTTATTAGAACATTGAAAGAATTCTCTATGTCAATAATTTGAACAGGTTTAATTATCAATGCATGAATGACTATTCGGTTCATCCCGGGTTCCATTATTCATGATTTAAAGACTAATATTAGAACTTCATTGGAACTCTCGCCGTAGAGCACAACAATGGTTAATATTAGTCTTTAAAGGTTTATACACTTATTTTCTAATAGAAATATTTAGGGTGCGATCGTAGTGTCACATTCGGCCGCTAGTTGATTAGTCTCGATCAACTAGCCACTGTGATGGAGTAGACGAGGAAACGATTCACTCTCTATCAATGTTTGTCTAAATAATTCCCAGAATGCGCTGTAAAACATGTGAAAAGCCACATGTTTTGGTTTGTTTGTCCAAAAATTACCCAGAGTTCATAGATAAGAAAAATCATGTATGCGGCCACCTGTAGCGTGTAGCTGACGTGCTGACTCTGCTGGGGGTCGTTGGTCTGGGCTGCGAGGTGCCGCGCTGTGATTGGCTGGCGGGTGTGTGGGAACACGCTGAGCAGGGTGTGGGTGGTGAGCGTCAGCACCAGCGGCTTGGCAGCGACGGCGAACACTCGCCGACGGTCGTAGTTCACTCCGTCGTTCACCTGGAACTCCAGGCTCCCAGCACTGCCGCCTGCAACACGGGAAGCAGAACGGAATCAGAGTGATGGTAGAACTAGAGCTATAAGGAAGCTGTTCACATCCAGATGCAAAGTCAGACCATGAACAGAGATGACCAGCTTGCAAGAGTCTATGACCCAGTGCTTGCCACCTGCAGGAATCAGAATGAGTTTTAATTTTTTATTTATCTATATTTTATTTATGCCGCCTGGAACATAGGAAGGAATAAGTTTTTATTTTTTATTTTATTTATTTATATTCTATTTATGCCGCCTGGAACATAGGAATCAGAATAAGTTTTTATTTTTTATTTTATTTATTTATTTTTCTTTTATGCCGTCTGGAACATAGCAATCAGAATGCGTTTTTGTTTTTCATTTCATCTATATTTTATTTATGCCAGCTGAAACATAGAAATCAGAATAAGTTTTTGTTTTTCATTTTATTTATATTTTATTTATGCCAGCTGGAACATAGAAATCAGAATAAGTTTTTATTTTTTATGTTATTTATTTATATTTTATTTATGCAGCCTGGAACATAGAAATCAGAATGCGTTTTTGTTTTTTATTTTATTTATTCATATTTTATTCATGCCACCTGGAATATACCAGTAGGAATCAGAATAGTTTTTATTTTTTATTTTTTTTATTTATATTTTATTTATGCCGCCTGTAGGTATGTAACTTCCTTGTCAGTACTATCAACTGTGTTGTATCTGTATCACTGACCTGTATTGTCTAGTCTATGTTGCTATTTATATGAATATGTATTGGTATTGATACTTGTTTTAATCTACATGTTACTGTATGCACTTCCCATGATGATTTTCATGAATAGTGATTAATAAAACTTTACTTTCTTACTTATATCAAATATTCTAATTTGCAATGATAATAATTTGTTATAATCTGTTAATCATTAAGTTACTACATGCATATTGTTAAACTGGTAATCTTACACTGTACTTATATTTCATTTCTTTTGGCGATTTGAAAAGGAGCTTTTAATTTATATTTTTCAAACAATATTTAATTTTAACAAAAATAAAACTACATGTTTATGCTATGAATAATGAGACCTCCTGTAACAAACGCAATGAATGAATCCTCAGATATTGAAGTATTTTGTGTCCAGACAAAGATGCATGCATTTGGATGCAAATGCTAGTTTAGGGAAATTAATGCATATTGAAAAATTTTCCCTGAATAGTTTATTTGTGTTCAGTTAAAACTATACAAAATTGTAAGTATTTTTACCATAACTGTATCATATTCAATTTCATATGCACATTCTTGAGAAGTTGTTGTTTGAAAAATTATCCATGATATGCATATGTTACAACAAAACACAAAATGACATGACTAATTTTGCTATAAACCATTTTTAAACTCCCAGTTTTGACATTTTCAGATGTGATCCATTCCTGTCATCTGAGACATCTAGGTAGCAGCACTTGACAATATAGGAAGTCAGTCAGTGTGTATTGTGGGAAGGACGTCAGGGCAATGTATATAACAGCAATTTTATTATCAAAAGTCTTTGATGGTGAACATGAATCATGTCCGAAAACATTAAAAGTTTAAAAATGAATTTATCGCAAAATCGGTCATGTTATAAACAAATAATCAAATGAGTATATTTTCCAATGTCGTGTTATACCATTTCCTGAGTATATATCATAAATATTTGCTAGTGTGAAATTTTAGTGGAAACCTGTGAAGATTTGAAAGGCCGTGAACTCAAACTCACGATCTTCTGTTCACACCAAACCGGTCATACGTGTATGGACAGGCGCCTTGGACCGTTAGGCTAACCTCCCCAGACGGTTAGAGACAT
The DNA here is from genome assembly GCA_019095985.1 of Streblospio benedicti. Lineage (NCBI taxonomy): Eukaryota > Metazoa > Annelida > Polychaeta > Spionida > Spionidae > Streblospio > Streblospio benedicti. The sequence continues at coordinate 26,912,272 of CM032665.1, forward strand.
CAAAGAATGTAAACTTAGAGATGTGTTCATACTTAGCCAGCTTCTAATCCAGTACGGGTCAGGCTCTACCACCTGTGTGTTCTATTTCTGTCTCATTCTCTGTCATCTAACCTTGATCCCCGAACATTTTCCCAGCAGCCTTGACACATGCATGATATCAGTGTAACCCGTTGGTCATCATGCGTTACTGTCAAGCCACTTTGTTTACGCTAGTCAAATAAAGTACTGTACTCTGTAACATTTACCGCAAATGCACTAACACTTCAGTATTTTGCAATGTATACAACCATTCGAGGTATTATGCCATGAATTTTATTTAGCATCATCAATGCTCCCCCAAAGTATGTAACTTTCATTGGTATTAGTTTTGATGGAAGGAAGTCATGGAACAAAAGGTGGGTTTGACGAATTTCTGTCCAAAGTAGAGTCCAATTTACCTGTGTGCACGAATGCGATGTTTCCGTCGTCGATGTCTCGCTGCGTGAAGCGGACGACGTTTGTTTTGGGGTCGTCTGTGCGCGCCACGTAGCCGTTGTCTGGGCTCGTGATCACGTACACGACGTCCTCGGGGCCGGAGTCCGCGTCCGCCGCAGACAGGTGAGCAGACGTGATCACCGTCGTGGAGCCACTCCACACCTGGAAACATGGGCGTCTATGGAAACACAAAACATCCACATCAAATAACACAAGTTTATCGGCTCATAGGAAATATTTTACATCTAATCATGCTAATGGGGCTATTTTTTGCAGTGCCCGTGTAGATCAATAGACAAAACGGGGTGAGTTTGTAACATGAATTATTTTATCAGGTGACTTCTTGGGGGTATCACGGCGAGACCAAAGGGCGAGCCTGATGCACCACAAGAACTAATCTGATAAAATAATTCAATTCATAACAAACCCGGTTTTAATTTATTATTTTTCTAAACAATTATAACACGGTCTTCAAATAAACTGACTTAGAAGAATGGTCCATTATTATCATTTTACAAATCAACATTTATTTTCATACCGGCATATAACGTACAATAAGCAAATGAGCAAAGAGAATATTATGTTATTCAATTTTTTCTGTGGGTTTGACGTATCTAGACATTATCATTCTTGATTTATGGTGTGTACCAATTCAAACATTGAATATAACAACATAGGCACATTTAAAAGAACTTCATCTGTACTAGCATTTCTATTATTTTGTCTGAAAATTTTGAATCAGCTCATCTTGAAACTGGGTTAAAGTAGGTTGGCTGAGAATTAACCATATACAATGTATAAGCACAGTCCTGATACAACTTAATTTTGCAAGGCAATTCTGGAACACAGTAACCAATGGAAATACATGCAAAAGAATGATAAATAACACCTAAAAATGCGTTTTTGTCCATGATACAAATCTATCATTACTTTCCAACGCAACTTCTTCATCACAATCACTGAGTCCCAATGTGTGTTTACATCTAGAACCCCCACCCCTCCCCCGACCTGTTCTTGTCACTTACGAATGTTGAAACAATTTTGAATAAGTTGTTACCTAACTTGCAATCACCTGTTCCTGGTAATAATAATTTTTCCATTGGAAAAATAAGTTTTTTCTGTTGTTCAAATTTTAATGAAGGTTGCACTGTCAGCGGAGCCCATCCCCTCAACCCCTCCATCATTACTTGGCGTTGGGCAGCATAAGCAGGACAAAATAAGAAAAAGTGCCAGATACTCATCATTATTATTCTTTTTCATGTAATTTCATTGGTTATCATGATCCAGAAGTATCCGATAACCCGGAGAGGGTTATAATGCTTGTACTCAGCCGGACTACTTTTTCACATTTTTTAAAACAGTGTTGTAATTGTTTAGAAAAGAATGATAAATACAAAACCGGGTTCGTTGTGTAACATGAATTGTTTTATCAGGATTCGTTCTTGTGGCGCATCAGGCTCGCCGTGATACGCCACAAGAACTCACCTGATAACATAATTCATGTTACCAACTCACCCGGTTTTGTCTATTTACGTGCTAGGATTATCTCACTCACCTCTAGCGGGATGTTGACAGTGACTTTTGGCGGCTCGTCGTTGACCGGCAGGACGGTGATGTGCACGGTGTGGGGGTGGCTCTGTTTGTTCAGCAGAGACTTCGCCATCACCGTGAACGCGTCGCTCCGGCTGTCGTTCCCGTTGTTCACGTAGTAAATCTGCTCGTTTTCCACCTGCGTGTGGGTGAACTGCACCAGAGGGACGCCTGCAAAATACATTTACCATCTTATTTCTACAACCAGCTTGTAACTAAGCGCAATTGCATTTTCAAACTTCTCTCTCTCATCTTTCTACCCAGCATATTTCTACCACGATAGACATAGCTGGAGACAGGTTTTACAATGCTAAGCGTCCCTTTGACTATATAAAGTGGACCTGACGGGACTCGAACTCACGACCCTAAGGTTGTAAGACCAGAATGATACTATCATCCCAAGCAGCTGGTGTTAAAAGGTTACATGGCTGAACCGTTGTCTCCGTAACCCCCAGCTTACATACTTGGTCTGTTATCATCTCAACCCAGAGGTTGTGAGTTTGAGTCCCGTTAGGGCCACTTGATACAGTCAAATGGAAGCTCAGTGTTATAATGCCTGTCGTGTGAGAGAGAGATATTTGAAAATGTATCCGCAAGCACTGAGAAACACATATATATCATTCAAAAGCAACCGTATCAATGGATTAGATCTTCTTTTGAAAGTGGCTTTGAAAATATTTTTAATTATTAGAATGAATGCATTCTTACATTATTAATTTTCTCAAAGCTCCTTTCAAAAGACACGATCTTTAACTCACATCCATTGATCATTTCCTTTCACTTGTAACAAAAACATTTCCACCACATTCATAATGTATAATTGACTACATTTTGATAAAAATACATACAAAGGGATTTACTACATTTAAAAATATTGTCCTCATTTTTAAAAGATAATTTTCATAAATGTTAAAGTTTATTTCACATGCTGTTCCAAAGTAAAATATCACAATACAGGTTAAAATGTGAAAGAGCATATAGTTAAAAAAATATAGTTATTTTTTAAAAGATGTTTTCATAAATTTACATATAAAACCCAGCTGTTTCTCAAATTTCATGTGTGTGTCATTTTAGTGTGAATAGTTTCAGCCGTTTCTCACCTGGGTTGTCTCGGTCCTCGATCCAGCCGTTCACCGCTTCCTCGACCAACACGTAGTCGACCCGCTTCTGCAGGAAGTGCCGGCTCACGATGGTCACCGTATCCTTCGTAATACACGCGCTCTCGCCTTCCTTCACCGTGAAATCCGCCACCCGCATGTGGATCACATCCGGTATTATCTCGATCACGAACTCCACGTTGTTCAGCGTGATCTCTCCATTGGTGACGTCGAATCGAAGCACGTCTCGATCGTCGTCGACGTTCTGGTGCGAGTAGAGAACCTTCCTCTTGTTGACGTCCTCCTGTGTGAAGTAGTTGACCCGGTCGCGGCCGCGGACGCTCAGCGCCCCGTGACTTGGGTACTGCACGATGCTGTATACCACTTCCCGGGCCGGCACGTTCTGGTCTTTAAAATGCAAATTGTCTTTAGTAATCGCCGCTTTTTCCCGTTCATTAATCACCAACGGCTCCATATGCAGTGGCAAATCCCCCACTTTGTCATCGCCACCACCAGATATCGCGTGACTCACTTTCACCATGATCTCCGCCGTGTCTTCGTGTCCGTCGTGTTCGATCATGATGTCGAACTTATCCGCCTGATTATTCCCGCCGCCGTGAGTGTAAACAATCGCGCCCGACGCTAACTCCGAGAACTTAAACGCTCCGACTTGCTCCCCGTGTTTCTGCACCTGACCATTCCGTGGTGGCCGTTTCACCGTGAGCACAGCGGACTCGGGGTCGACATTGAGGTTCGTCTCTAGCGTGATGTTGAGCGACGCGAGAGGCACCGATTCCCCGCTGGCCACGCCCACCTCGCGGCTGGAGCTCTCCAGGCGGAGGTACGGGTCCGTGGCGCGGATCTCGAGCAGACCGGACGAGAAGAAGTGACCGTCGGTCACCCAGAGCACGGGCGCGCCGTAGTTGGCCCCCTGGTGGCGGAAGTAGATCCGGCCGTCTCGCAGCTCCTGGGGATTATTAAGGAAGATGTGTACAACCAAAACATAAATTGAATCTATCATTCTCTTTCATGTAATTTCATAAGTTATCCTGTTGGAGAAGATTAGATGTAATTAATTAGCTCTATGTAAATACTTTAAAAGGTTTCAAGATAATGTTTGTAATCTAAATCAATCAATTAATTTTTTTTCTTTGTAAGTGACTAAGAAGCACTGAAGGGCTGGGTATACTTTATGAATAATTAAAAGATTTTTTGATTTGTATATACCATGTCAGTATAATAAATAAAAACTCAAATCAAATCAAATCAAAATCATTAGGAAAACATGTACAGTCAAAATCTAAATAGAATTTATCCTTCTTTTTCATGTAATTTCATTGGTCATCATGACCCAGAAGTATCCGATAACCCGGAGAGGGTTATGACGCCTCTGCGAAGATGGGTGATACCATGGTTATAATGCTTGTACTCAGCCGGACTACTTTTTCACATTTTTAAGAACACTGTTGTAATTGTTTAGAAAAAGAATGATAATTAAAAAAAAGGGTTCCCTGTGTAACATGAATTATTTTATCATGATTCGTTCTTGTAATGCATCAGGCTTGCCATGATGTGCCACAAGATCTCAACTGATAAAATAATTCATGTTACAAACTCACCCAGTTTTGACTATATATATCCCATATAATCACTGATCATGACTGTTACATGATGCTCCTCAGATAACATGAAAGCTTTACATTTTGTGCTGCTTATTTACAATGTGGTCCTAAAAAACATCACATGAACGCTGGCACATGCCTCATAGATAACAATAAAATAAGTTAAAATAACAGACTAAAAACATAATGTATTACATATAAATGAAAATCTAATAATAAATAAATTCAGTTTCTTCAATATTCTTCAATTTACTAAAAACATTTTTCTAATTTGAATTTTGAAATGGGAATGTTCACTAATAGATTTAATTTCAAATGGAGTATTGTTCCAAAGACTAGTTATTGTATATCCATGTGAAAGTTGCCCATCCTAGGAACTGATACATAGACAAAACCAGGTGAGCTTGTAGCATGAATTATTCTATCGGGTGAGTTCTTGTGGCGCCGCAAGAACTCACCTGATAAAATAAGTCATGTTACAAAACCAACCCAGTTTTGTATCTATAATTCTTTTCCAAACAATTACAACACTGTTTCAAAACAAACAGACTTAAAAGTATGGTGGATTATTATTATGTACTAATATTATCGTTATTGTGTTTGATAAATTTGAATCAGCGCATCTTGAAACTGGGCCAAAAGCAGCCCGCCTGACAATGTACACGGTCAGTACCGATATAACTTATCTTTACAAGGCACGATAACCAATGGAAATACATGCAAAAGAATGATAACGTACCTGCTGTGTCCACTGGTACACGGGGGTGGTCCTGTTCTCGGCGTACACGACGTCCCCGTTGGGGATCTCCCTCCGCGTGTACTGCAGCAAGCCGCTGTCGAAGTCCGTGTCCGGGTCTGTGTACTGGATGTCGTGCTCGGTGATCGTTCTTCCTCCACCGGCGACAACGTCAAATACTCGCTCCACGACGCGCTCCGGCGGGTTGTCGTTTGTTAAGTCAATCTCGATGTCGAAGGTTCCGGAGAATTCAGAGATGTCTTGCGTGATGTCGCCACCGGTTGTGTCTATAATCGGCAGAGCGGAGAAGTCGAAGTGATCCTGCTTGTTCTCCGAGTCGTCATGCACGTACACGAGCAACTCGCGTCGGATGTCGTCGTTCGTGAATCGATTTATCGGCTCTTCAGAAACTACTTTCGACTGAGGATCCAGCAAATGAAGCTTCCCGTGCATCGGCCCACTTTGCAGCGAATAACTGAACTCCTTGTGATCTTCCGTCTCCATATATAGATCATTCTTCGTAATAACCTTCTGCCCTCCCTCCACCACCCCCATCAGCATGTTATTCACAAAACTCACATCCTCCTCCTCACCACCATCTTTCGGATGATAGCGAATATCATAAGAATACACGGGCGATACGGCTCCCGGGATCATCAGCACGAACTTGAAGTGGTCGTGAATCGGCTCCGCGCCGGCTCTATGTAACTTGTAAATGACGTTGTTGCTATCGACGTCTTGCTGTGAGAAGTGGTCGCCGGTGTCGAGTTTCTGCCTCCGGCGCCGCTTGCGCCCGGCGTCCGCGGCCTTGAGGTAGAGGTTCCCAAACATCGGCGCCGCTCGCAGCTTGTACAGGACGGCGTCAGTGCCGTGATCAGGCACAGAACTCACCGCCGAGAGGTGACGCGGCGTGATCACCTGTAATTACATATGGTTTCATTATTCAACATATCAATCAATCAAATACAGTAGAAACTCCATTTGAGACCACCTCTGCCATACGACCACTTTTCATGGTTCCAAACCTTCACAAAGCTACCAAAATGAACCTCTTTATAAAGACTACCTCTAAATTGAGACTACCTAACACTGGACTCACATGTGGTCCTAGTAGAGAGGTTCTATGGTAGATACCTATTGGAACCTCTCATCTCGTAATCACCTGACAGGTGGGAAAATATTTACTCTTACAGGGGTAAATAATCTGTTTAACTCACAGGGGAAAATACTCTAAATATGGATAGATTGGAAATTAACGGACTCGGTGTAAGTATTGACATTGAGGATGTTTGTGTTGGGTTTCATTATTCAACATACAGTAGAACCTCTCTATTAGGACCACCTTTGGGACCAGTAATCTTAGCGGGTCTCAATAGAGAGGTGGTCTCTATACAGACGTTCATTCTGGTAGGTTTATGGCGGTTTGGGATGTGGTTTCAATAGAGAGGTGGTCTTAATTGGAGGTCAATAAAATAGATACCTATTGGAACCTGCAATTTTGTCTTTGACAAGACTTTTGCTCTTGTCTCAAAAGCTTTGTCAGGCTTAATGTGAAGTATGACAGCAGAAATAACATTATTCCATTATTGGATGCTTTCCTAATGTAAAATGTTTTTGAACTATTGGCATAATTTTTATTTAGATTACTTTCAACTCATGTTTTGTGACATCACTTTGTCTTTTATCTATGTACTACAGTGATTATTTTCTATGAGCAAGAAAACAAATAAACAGCGTCATCCAATGAGATCATATTGTAAAGAGATGGGCTATAAAGTAGAACAAGTCTATGTTTTCATTTAGATTGTTATGCCAGAAATTACCACAAGTCTGAATGACATGCCTTGAAGAATCCCTTGTCTTGCACAACATAATCACTGCTCACTTTCCACACAATGGCAATGTTTTATTGTCGCATCACACTTAGCCCATATTGGCACTGTTTTACTGTCTTTTCTTTTACAATATGGTGTGAAAAAAAAATCAAAAAAAGCCTCACCTGTTGCCTCACGCCGTCCAGCACCAAGTCCCTGCTCTTCCTTAGCTCCACGTTGATCGACTTGATCGCGATCATGAACTGGTACTGCTCAGACGTGACGCCCATGGCGGACACTTTATAACTGAAATAATCGTCCTGCACAGACGAGAGGTTGGGGTAGTTGACGTAGCGCAGCCGGAACTGGTCGATGTCGGTCTGGGTGAACACGGAGCTGACGACCCACGTGTTGTCGCCGAACTGCTGCCTCTGGAGCTCGCCGTGGTACGGGGGGTCTGTCACCTGGGCAACAAAGTACTTTATTAATCATTATACATGAAACTTGTTTTCCATCTTGAGTTATACTTGTACTTTTGAACCAATGTTTGGAAGCTACCTGAAGCTTTCGGCCATCTTCACATGGCCTTTTTCCCACAGTGCACTAGTCATCACGAGATCAAAAGCTTCAGGTTGCTTCAAAATATTGGTTCAAAAGTACAAGTATAACTCAAGATGATTAACAGAACTTGAACAAAAGAATATCCAACATATATGAAACTTGTTTTGTGACATATTG
>CM032665.1:26920442-26934779 GCA_019095985.1 Streblospio benedicti
ATTGTCATCAAATGTTACAAATGACTACTTTTTGATGTTTAGATACCTACATATAGCAGTTACAATATACACAAACTTAAATGAACCGTTCTACTATAGACCTAATAAACAGAACTTTCAAATGTCACAAAGTTAATAGAATGCACAGGCTGCCAGGTCATCACGTGTATTGTATGTGGAATCTATGGAGACAGGTGTACGTCAATTACTCATATCTCACGCAATATATACCAATGATTCAAGGCACATCATATTAGTGGAAGTTCCTCACAACATCCAACCATTCAGAAGCCCCACTGCCACAATGTTCAGCGACATCTAATGTACGATTCTACATTGCCAAGTAAGAAAAACTGAGTATTGATTTTGCTTTTGACGTAACTCTAATCCCACGATATTTCTCCATTTAAAAGCCACAGCTGGACCCACGGCTTGAAAATGACCATGGACTTCTATTTAAAAGGCAGTGTGAATGGTAAAGCCGTAAATCCGACGATTGTTTATGTAGAAAAGCATTCCTCCCTTCAATCGAGTTTGTACTGTGCGTACTGTATCACATGTTTTGGTAGCCTACTCAAAGAGCATTACAAATCTCTGGCCTATTGTATTATTATGACGTTTCTTTACAAATCTACTTAAACTGGTGCTTTTTACTCAGCTTACAATGACATGTATTGATCATCCCTGCTCAAAATTAATAAAAAATAATTGCTAATGTTAAACCCGGTGTTGGCATTGCAAGGAACATACAAATCAATAACAGCACATTCCAATTCATATTAGTCTGTGATTAGGCATATAGCATACGGATGCATTATTGACTTGTATATCTATTAATACGACTATGTGGCCAATATTCAAAATATTTTGATTAATGATTTAATGAGGAGTCTATAGGCTCAAAATCTAAATTAAGAAATTAATCCTTTTCAATGTGGGATATTGGTCACTTAGTTGTACCAATGAATATCCAGGGATATAACCAATTGTTATTGCTCAAACTTTGGTACTTGGTACAAAAACAAATTTTTGTGACATTCAGATTTGTGTAGCTTGTGTATTTGTTTTTTGCCTTTTAACTTTAAAGGTTCTATCTTCAATGCCCGCGCTTCAATGGCATGCATATTATTTTACTAGAAACCTACGAAAAAAGGGAGCAAAAATGTGCAATGTCTAGCGTATAATTTCAAGCAAAACGCACCGGATGTTTCATTTTATGACATTGCGACACTATTCAAGTATTTTACTGGGAAAAACCTTGCTTTAAGCCAAATGAATGATTTGTAACTCTGTATTGTGACTTGTCAGATAAAATCCCGTCTACTATTTCTATGAGATTGGCAAATGTCTCCAAAATTAAAGGTACCTACACGTTAAATAGCTACAGGTCAGGCAAGAGAACACAAATGTGAGTGATTAGCACATCTGCGCTATGGTAGTGATATACTATATGCTACCCGGGGAGTTGAGAAAGATACAGTGCGACAACGATGCTGCAAATGGCCTGGTGTAGATGTAAAGTCGCTAGAGAACGACAACAAACTGTGAATTGCGACTATAAATAAGCACATTTACAAGTTACCAACTCAGTGGCTAAGGTAGTTTTTTGCTGATGTGTATGCACAACTACATTTTGAAAAAAGTTCGGGGGGGGGGGGAGGGGGAAATTGCTTTGAAAATTGGAGTCAAAATGGTAATCTGTCGACGAAAACTATCAATGACTTTAATTACAAATTTTACACAATCCATGTATTCTTTCAGGGAAGAAAATCAATAAATCTATGTGTACGCACTGCGTTGTGTGCATTACAGTAGCTACACGACTGTATTTAAGTACCTGTACCCGCAGCGTCTGTATGCTCCCAGGGGACTAGAGAAAGATATGGTGTGACAAGGATGCCAATGACATGGTGTAAATATGTAAAGTCGCTAGAGCACGACAAACTGTGAATTGCGACTATAAATAACCACATTGTCACATCAGTTTGTTGTGTACTACCTAACCATTAAAGCCATAGACAACTTGTTTAACATAGTCAGTTATTGATCTTGGGAATCCACAGTTATGATATCTTTAACGGATGGAATATGTGAGATCGTTTTAAAATACATGCATTCTAATGAGCTGCTCTGATTGTCTGCAGTAACTTTATAGAATTTGGCTATGGTATTGTATGGGCAGAGTCTGGGGTGAAACATTACCTGTATGGGCAGCGTCTGCTTGCTGCCTCCACGGTGGACAAACTATCAATGACTTTAATAACAATTTTTACACAATCAGTGTATTCTTTAAGGGTAGAAAATCAATAAATCAATGCGTACGCACTGCGTTGTGTGCATTACAGTAGCTACACTACTGTATCTAACGTACCTGTACCCGCAGCGTCTGCTGTCTGCCGCCGCGGTGCACGAACTTGATGTTTCCGTCGTCGACGTCCTGCTGGGAGAACGCGGTGATGCGGGCGCGGACGCCGAGAGAGTCCGAGATCTCAAAGTAGCCGATGTCGTAGCCAGGCGGGTACTGGACCGTGTACTCCAGCTCAGAGTCCGGGTCGTCGTCGTCCACCACGGACAGGATCTTACGCGTTATAGGGACCTGGAATACATTATTTTTATTTGATATAATTTATTTATAGTCAACTACATACATTAAAAATACGAGGTGTGTGTTCTTGTCTCGGTCGTCATCACCTATGGCCTTTAGGATCGTACGGGTTATCGGCACCTGTTACTCGTATGAATACAGTATTAATGGGGCATTTTTACATTGAACATAGTACATATTACAGTAGAACCTCCAATTAAGACCATCTTTCTATTGAGACCACCTCTATGACCGGTCATCGTCCACCGCAGACAGGATCTTACGTGTTATCGACAATACACGCAAATACAATCAATCATCATGACCTGACACGCACAGTCATGATTTTCGAAAATGTCTACAGATGTGAATGAAACTGTCAAATGGTGGTTAGTCATTTTTATGTGTTATGCATGATGAATCGTATACTCAGAGTCGGGGTCATCATCATCTACAGCCGCCACGATTTTACGGGTGATTGGCACCTACCGGGTAGAATGCATGCAAATGCAGTATCAAAGCGACATTCTTATATTGCATATTGTGCATATTACAGTAGAACCTCTAATTAAGACCACCTCTCTATTAAGACCACGTCTATAATAAGACCACTTTTCACGGTTCCAAACTTTCATAAAGTGACGAAAATGAACCTCTGTATAGAGACCACCTCTCTATTGAGGCCACCTAACGCTGGTCCTAAAGGTGGTCCTAATAGAAAGGTTCTACTGTAATTCATTTAGCAATCATGTTGTAGTATAGGAGAAACATTTCACAACATTCACAAACAACAAACATAGAGACATTTTGATAGACTAGATGTTAGTTCATTGTAAGCAGGGACAATGCATGGGTGAATTCCACAAGTATCGCGTGTCTGTCATATGATCATGTCGTTATGCTTGACCTGGTATACTGGCTGTAGGTTGTTATTGTAATAGTGAGTTCTGGACAAATACATCATTGAAACAACATCGCTGTTCTACTCTAATCACAAACCCGGAACACACGAACATCACACATATAAAATAATGCAGTATTAAAGCAACATTTGTATATTGCATAGTGTGCATACATTCATTTAGCAAAAATGATGTTGTGCAGAAACATTTCGGAACATTGACAAACATTGTATGATGAAAACAAAAACAATGTTTTGGAAAATATAGAACAAGTAACTAACATCTAATAGATGAATATATCAATACAAAACAACAATTTCATATATGCAGCATCACTATAAAAATAGACCAACAATGATGTAGTCAACATGAGAGCTATGGTGAGTTTAACTATTGAGTACTTCTCAAAAGATTTTTAAAATGATCATTAACAAATAACACAAAGAATCAGTTATCATAGGCAGATCCAGAGGGGGGATGGGGGGAGCATCCCATTGTCCTACCAAAATACCTTAATTTCATAGGTTTTTTGGCATGTTTGCTCTCGATTGCAACTACAAAAACATGAGATCCCTTAAGTATGCCACGCTTTTCCAAAAACAAACTGGATCTGCCAGTAAATCTAAAAGTTGTACATGTAGGTTTATACATAGTATGGTAGTAAAGCTGGGCAACTCAAATTTCAAGCAATTTTAATCGATTTTGAACTCAACAGGTTCCTTCTCAAAACTAAACAACAAAGACTTTAAAATAATTGAATCATAAAATAATACAAAGTATCAGTTATATCTTGGTAAAATTTGAATGAAATTCACATGCAACACAAGGCCTCATGATGTTATTAATATATTCTATCTCTCTTCTGCCACTTCTTATCAAACTTATTAGTTTTACTAATTTTATGTTTGGTAAGAAGTGGCAGAAGAGAGATAGAATACAATAATAAAATTATGAGTTATAGGTTTATTATAAGAGTGATGGTCTGTTTTAGCGTGGAGATAACACTAGCTTGCATGAGTGGTGTCTTTGTCAGCTCGAGTGAGTGCTAGCGAATGAGACCATAGCCAGTGTTATCTCAACACTAAAACAGACCAATGCCTTTTTATATCCCCAGTCTAACAGAATTATTTAACTTGATGGTATTTACCGATCACAAAGTAGGGAGATAACTTGATCTCCTATGGCTATTAACCAATCAGAATCGAGAATAAATGGCAAACTGGGGATAAACTCTCCTCTCTCTCCGTTCTATGGCAAGCAAGCTCCTAGACACTATATTGACATGACTGAAGACCTCTCCTTCCATTTGCCGTATGTCAATATAGTGGGTAGGAGCTTTGCTTGCCATAGAAAGAGAGAGAGAAGAGTATAATTGTAACCTCAAGCAAAATTGGAAAAACCCATTAGAAACAGCATGTTAGTAACGCACCTCTGTGTTGATGACCATGACGATGGCGCCGTCCCGCGGCAGACTGAGCACCGGCTGGTCGTTCCACTCCGCCACCTTCACCACCAGCGTGAAACCGTACGTCTTACGCAGCTTGGCAGGCGCTCGCTCTGTAGTATAATAATATAATAATCTTTATTCAGTTATCATGAGAGCATAATAAGCTGATTATACATGTGCACACAAAGATAACATAACATACAATATATTACAACATAATTGAACATACAAATATGACAATAAACGCATGTGCGATGCAATAATAGTATAATAATAAATATCTTTATTTGGTCATTATGAGAACATGATTAGCCGAGTATACATGTGCACACAAGAACAGAAGCACTATAGTAAGAATGGTTGAAGTTTTGAACATTATTAGTAACATCAAGCATATAACAACTTAAAATAGAATAGAACTGAAATAGAACTGAAGGAATATAAGCATATAACAGTGAATGTTACCTGAGGGGTCCAGAAACTGCAGCTCAAACCCGATCTCATCCTGCGAGTTCTCTCCACCATTGTGAGTGTAATAAACCTTATCATTGACAAGATCAAGCTGTGTGAACGTTGACTTTTCTGCCGAAGCTGAAGTACCCGTCGATATTGAAACCTCGCCAAACTGTGGACTCTGCACGATCGAGTACTGCACCTAAAGTAAATAAGTACTCTATTAATCACTATATATGAAACTTGTTTTGTGACATATTGCAGAGGACAAAGACAATGGACACATTGCAATAAACAATACAATAGACAAACCAGACATATAATAAATAGTATAATGATATAATAATACTGACATACAGTTGATACTAGCAATGGTATTAGGGTATAACAAGTACTACTGAGCATACTAAATGATAGTAATTCTACCAATACTGGTCGCTAATGACTAAAATGCAATATGACTAATGTGACTGAAATTATGTGATGACAATAACAAACCTGTGAGTCTCGTATCCCGTAGTCTGTGTAGTTGACGAGCAGTACGATGTTAGACGCGGACACGAGCGCCCTCCCCCCCTCCCGCACCACCAGGTCCTGCACGTAGATCACCTCGGTGCGCGGGGTCGCGAGATTAACCCCTGTCGCGCCCCGCTCGTAGCACACCTCGCCCTCACACTGGCACTTGTAGTGGTAGAAGCCCTCCTCTTGGCATGTGGCACCGTTCACACATGGATTGCTGGAGCAGGGGAACGTCCACACGCACTCCGGTCTGAGTTGGTGCGTCACTTTGGCCTCACGGAACCCGAGCGACCGGCCATTGATCTTGATGTTCTGCGAAACATGATTAGCCGGGTACAGTGAAAATCCTCAACAACGGAACCCAATTTGCAGTCACAAATCCTTCCAGTGTAGAGGGTTTCCTTTGATTACTACATCATTTACTTACATTATTATAAGCGAATGCATGAGAAAAGTTTCCTTTATTTAGAGTTTCCTTTGTTTACTCTTCCTTTGTTGATGATATTCACTGTCCACATGTGCACACAAAAATAACATAACATACCATATATAATAACAATAACATAATACATGTACGTAACATACAAATATGACAATAAAAGCAAGTGCGATACGATAATAATATAATGATGAATATCTTCATTTGCTCATTTATATGAGAACATAGCCAACTATACATGTACACACAAAAAGTACTACAGAAAGAATGGTCGAAGTTTTGAACATTATTAGTAAAATCAAGCATATAACAGTGAACGTTACCTGCATGCAGCCGACGAGGGACTCTGTGGCGACACTGTGGCCGGACACCGACGTGGTTCCCATGCGGATTGTCTTGGCGCGAGCGAACACGCTGATCCCCCCGACAAACAGGTAGCCATGCAGGTCCAAATACCGGTTCTCGCCGAAGTTACTTCTCTTCTCCTTGCGATGGCCGTCGACGCTGAGTTTTATATCCACCGAGTCGATGACGACCTCAATCTGGTGCCAATTGCCGTCGTTCACGACGCGTTTATGACTCAGCTGAACCAGACCGTTGCCCTTGTTCAGCGTTAATTTCATCACACTGTTGACTATTTCCAGTGAAATGAAGTCGTGACTTTCTAACCGGCCCGAGTTGTACAGAACGAGCGCCTTGTCACTGCGGGTTTTGACATCCAGCGTGATCCTCACCAGCCCGTGCTGCAGAGTCAGCGACGGAAACGCCACGAACGACGTGTTCGCCAGAAAACTAATCGGTTGCTCCGACGTGGCCACAAACTCCTCACTGCAGTTCCACGTCACGCCGAACACGTTGACGGGATCGTTGCGGATCTTGGTCTCGTACAGAATGTCGACGTCGTTGTAAACGACATCCTTGAGACAGCCGCGGAACTCCTCGAAGTGCCCATAGAACACATCTGGGAAGGCGCCAATGTTGCCGAAGTACAGCCCCTGGGTGATAATTGAGTAGATAGATTTAGATAGATGCTTGTTTCAAATTTGATTTTAAATCTTATAATTTTTTTATTTTAACTTTAGAATTTATTAATTTTACAGTATTTCGCCTTGTATAGGCTTCTTCAAGTCAGTATATAATAAAAACATAGCAAAATGATTTAAAACAAAATAAGTAAACCAAGTACACACACAAAGAGAAGCATTATACTCTGCAACACGATATGTAAAAGCCCTAACATTCAGCATTTAAATTTGCAAAATTATTATCAACGTTCATCCCTTTACCTAAAAAGCAGCCTAACTTCCCTATCATCTTCTGCTCCTTCAACTTCCTAAAACCAACCCATTTTCTAATAACACTCCATAAACCTCTATGTCCTCTACCCCCTTATGTCTCTCTGAATTGAAATGCCGCGCCACTTCTTTATCTGCTCTATCATTAACACCATCTACCTGGTTAATGTTGAGTTCATGGAATGATCCTGGCGTCGTCGTGGCGACCGAGTAGATGTCGTCCATCACCATGGTGACGCTGGAGCCACTGTGTGTGATGGCCACGTCGTGCCAGCCCATGTCGTTAAACAGCAGCATATAGGGGAGGGGCTCTAGGTCTATCCTACAAGATACAAGAGTTTTATTACTAAATATAGAGTATAAATGGTAGACTGCATGTGGTCTATCACAGCAGAAGATACAATTAAGACCACCTTTTTTTGAGACCTAAAATAATTTTCACGGTCCCAAACCTTCAAAAAGCTACCAAGATGAAACTCTGGATCTGACCACCACTGTATTGAGATCACCTAACACTGGTCCCATTTGTGACCTCGCCAGATGCAAGGTCAATCCGTCAAGAGATTTAATAAGAATAAGAATAAGAATAAGTAAACCTCATTTCAACATAAATATACACAGCAGAAATGTAATATGCACTCTGAGTATCAGATGTCAAATTGATTTCTGAACTGTTTCACTGTCCCAAACCTTCAAAAAATTTATTACTTCATGACCTAATTCTGTATAGAGACCACCTGATATTTTATAGACCACCTAACTACTGAAACCAGCAGTTTCGCCAGAACCAAAAATTCTAGACAGGATACAAGAATATTTCATTATTTTACATTGTGAAACCCTACAAAATTCCAAAACAAAAATAAACTATTGTATTAACATTTTTCGTAATTGTTTGCAGTATATTATCCAGAAATAAGTACAATAGAATGTTATTGGGTACAGTAAATAAAGAAAATGCTTATGTTGCAATTATGACATTCCTACTGAGATTCTTCAGATTAAATCAAAATCATGATGAGTTAATTTGGTTCAACAATGGTGTGTGTTACTATAAAACTGGAAATGTTTGCGCACAGTTTAATTTGCACAATAAGAAAATGATTAAAGACCACACCATTAGAAAAAGCGGTGCCTAAACACACCACAAACTCCTGTTGGGGAGCTTGAAGGAGGCTTCGCATGGGGAATTTCTATTTTACAACATGTATCACTATATACTACTAACAAGTTTTTACTTATATTGAACATATATTTTTTTCTTCTTACCATGCAATACTTGAGAAAATGATCCAAATACCAAAAATCTTTTTTTATTCTCCTTGAAACTAGTTTCAAGCCAACAGGCTCTATTTTAATTGAAGTCAAGAATAAACAATATCTATATATTCAATATGAGACTACATGCAATTTATCATTTAAACTCAATATTAAGTAACTTTTTACTTCTTTAAGGTAAGGTAGTGGTAGTGGTCCAGGATTTGATTCCGACAGAGGCTATGTGATGTAGCCTCAATTAATTCAATATATCTATAATAGTTATACGATACGTTGTAAATAACTAATAATAACTAACCTACTAAAGAACAAGTTAAAACCTATTTTCTCTGGATGAGTTATTGAAAACCAATATGAAGCACTCACCATGGGCTTCTTTAGGATGTGATGTCATGACAAACACAACGTATCCATCTCCTGTACAGTCTGATGATGTTATGACATCACATCTTGAAGAAGCCCATAGCATGGGTGAAAGCTTGATATTGGTTTTCAATAACTTATTCAGAGAAAATAGGTGTTAACTTGTTCTTTAGTATGTAAGCCCTGGAAAGATGAATCTCTATAATGCCTGACCTCATGTGGGCGGTAGATCTCGAAGAGCCTCTGTATAGAAACCACCTCTCTATTGAGACCACCGAACACTGGTCTCAAATGTGGTCCTAATAGAGAGGTTCTACTGTAATCAACTACTACTCAGTGACCGTGGTGATATAATCAACTCCATGTAACAATGCCTGACTTCACCCATGCAGACCGTGGTGATCTACTCACCTCATGCAGACCGCGGTGATCTACTCACCTCATGCAGACCTGTCCGCGCTGGATCTCGATGAGACAGAAGTCTGTGCTGCCTCCGGCCAGGAGGAGCAGCGCGTCGCTCTGGTACGTCCGGAACGCCAGCCGGATCGTCGTCTCGCTGCTCGCATCCTCGATCGGCACGCGCAGGAAACTGTCCCCGTAAAACGACGCTGGAAGGGGAAAATATTGTGTTAATGAATTACAGTGTTGATGAATTCAACTTATCACTGTGATGTCTGAATGTTATATGAAGTAGAGAATGATGTTGTTTCAATGATGTATTTGTCCAGAACTCACTATTACAATAACAATCTACAGTATTTGTACCAGGCCAAGCATGACAACACAATTATATGACATGTGATACTTATGGAATTTACAACCGGTATTAGTCTTGCTTACAATGCGTTAACATTTAGTCCATCAAAATGTGTATATATTACAATAACCAATGGCTATAAGAATCTAGTTAATTCAGGTTAGTCATTTGATACACTGCAACCTATACAATTCAATGAGTTGACTAACTCTGCAGTGTGGCAAACCTTAAAGGATACTCCTACTACTTATACACTGATAGTATACTACATAAAGAACTCAATTTAATGTTTACATGTACCACCAACTCAAGACAGAACCCTATCACATAGTTTCTGGTTGGACCTTGGAAATGGTACACATGAAATCAGTACTTAGAAATATACTACCACCACCGACGATATCATAAGCAAAATAATATTTGTTTGATATTGCTCAGTCATACTGTTACCAAAGGATGGTGTGGATTAGAGCAAAGAACATTTCATTACCTGATAATATAATGATCTGTCAATATTTCCATGGAAATGTCAAATATGTGGCCCAAAAATATACAGAAGTTTGAAAATTATGACCCCAAAATATAATGGATAGCACAAAAAGGTACCCCTAACCAGTGGCAGATCCGTAACCACCAATTGAAGACCCCTCACCCCACCCCTCCCACTCAAGAGTTGGACTTGAACCCACAACCACAGCACCCAATCACATAGCAATAAATTCTACTAACTACATTGCAGTGCCCTATCTGTACGGGGACAAAGTCCCCAGAGAATGTTATGCTCTTCTTCCCACCTGTCTTTGTGTGAATGTATTTATTGGATTGCGAAGTGATTACGAGGTCGGCATCTGTCAATGACAGCATCACCAGCAGAGGCTCTGTAGTTTGCCAAATTCTCAGAAGGGTGCATGATTCATCATAAATCTTTAGAATCAATTTTCTATGATGAGATACACAGTCAAAAGTGAAGTAGGTAAAGTTTGGCATGGCTGCAAGAATGAAGATAAGGAGCCACTTGAAAAGTTCAGCTTGATGCTGCGAGATCCGACGTTACAGGTAACAAGACAGGTGCCCCTGTAATTAGCTGTCATCTAATGGCACAGGCGTAAATCATCTTTACACTCAGAAAAGTTTTGTTTCATTCAAAACACACTAGATGAATAAGCTTGTTATTAAGACTCATAATGTATGCATCATACATATTCACTATGTTATTAAATAAGGTTGATATTTCAGTGGAACCTCTCTATTAGGGCCAACTTTTGGACCAGTGTTAGGTGGTCTCAATAGAGAGGTGGTCTCTATACAGAGGTTCAATCTGGTAGCTTTATGAAGGTTTGGGACTGTGAAAATTGGTCTTATTGTAGAGGTGGTCTCAATAGAGAGGTGGTCTTGATTGGAGGTTCTACTGGATATGAATTTGTATTGTATTATTTCCCCCATGAATCCTACAGCTGCTGCAGACAGCACACATTAAAACAAGTTCACCCCGACCATGCACCCAGCATTGAACACAATATTGACAACACAAAGCGTATTCCCTTCTTTGTTTAGACTCTACAATACATTCTAATTCATAGAGCAAATCACATATCTGTGTGATTGTGAAATGAACAGAATGTGAATGTACGACTGGTAAAGCAGGATGCTACAATAGACAGGGTATTATTTATATTCATAAAAAGCAAAACCAATGAAACCAGCCGTATTACTTAGACTGGATTGATGTTCCATTATCTCCCTCACCACAGGGCACAGTACACATCTGCCAACAGGATCATACTTCAACAAAACATGGAGATTTTAACAACTTTTTGAAATAATCAGGAAATGAACAACTTACTGTTTCATTTCTTGGTAAAATCAAATATACTTTCACGAAGAGATAATTATAGTCATGATGTATTTACAAAAATCACAAGTAAATACAATGGATGTTGACACTTGTATTTGCATTTTTTAGTTTTTAAATTTTAGTTTGTGTGCTGAGTCTTCATAAACGGTGGTCAATTTGGGGTCAGAGAAGATTTCAACCATCGTAACCTCACCTCCTGGGTTTGTTAATGAGTTTTAATGGCCCCACCCTGTCACTGCTGGGCCCATACTTCTTTTCTTTCTTAAGGAATGTATGTTACACCACTCTAGGGATACTGTGTAGTCAAATGCGTAGCTTCGATATGACCACATCAAGTGAGATTCCTGATGAAATGAATATGACTACTATGAGCTAATACGCTCATCACAATGAGAAAGAATCAGGATTTTAAGTGAATGCATAATCATGACGGGACACATAAAAGTAGCAGAAAAGAGCTCTAATCTCGCTGGGTTCTCCACAAAATCACTGAAACACAGATAGCAAAAGTGCTGGTCCCAGATGTGCACAAGGAGCCCAGGGAATTATCACAGATCCCTGCAGGTGTCAGCGAGATGATTGATGGCCCATATTGTTACAGCAGCTTTATTGTGCCTCGCAAAACAATAGCAACTTCGCACCTACTCATTTCTGCAGTATCTAGTGCGCTCTAGATCTAGAACTTATATATAGCACACAACTCATTCCAAGTGGCGAATCACAGCGCATAAAGTAGACTTTTCCGCAGTATGTTACCTTTGAGTGGCTCTGCCAGCAGCACACCTGGCCACAGCAATAGCAGGCAAACTGTATGAAAAAGGGTTAATAACTCCATGCTGTGATATCCCATTGTATCCTCAATGTGTCCCCCACCACTATTATCCTGCCATTGTATTGTATAAAGTACAAGTTTGTTTGTCAACAGCACGCGCTAACTTTTAATTACACACCACAACACGAGAGTGAGCAGTGGATCTCGCCAGGTGAGGAGTACACAGCAAATACACGGCGGCGGCGGCGGCGGATCAGTCTACAGCGACTCACTGAGGGATTATCTCGCCGCCGCCGCCGCGCTGATCCCATTGTTGTCATTGTGCGATCATTTGTCGTTTTGTCGCTGTGGCTAATCGGCCATAATTACAGGTCTCGCGCCACGGAGAGCGAAATATGTGGAAACCTTTACGTTTAGAAACTGAAACTTTATTGAATCTTGTCAAAATTGTTTATTCAATTTTTCAACATTTTATGCGCCACCTGCACAGCAAAATGCCGGAGAGCAGAAAGTTACAAAACAAGTATGCAAGTTTATTATAAGTCATGTGTTGTATAGGCAGATCCAGGGGCGCAGGAGGTTGCACACCCCGAAATATGCTTCATTTTCAAAGTTTTTTTTTTTTTTTTTTTTTTTTTTTTTGCATGTTCGCCATCGATCGCGCGTACGAAACGCATGAAATCCGTTCAGTGCCGCCCCTCCTCCAAAATCCTGGATCCGCTGGATGTGGGAAAACGCCTTAAAATTTATTGGAATGTGGGAAAATGACAAAAAAATATGGGTTATGGATTCCTTTGATCCTCTACCCCCCCCCCCCTCTTTAGGATGACACAGTGAATTATTAATTAAACTGTGATCAGCGTGGTGGTTTTGACGTCTACCTTGTAATTCCGTTACTCACGCTGCATTGATCAATGTAGGAATGGAATGAATAAAGCCCGATATAACTATGTGAAGTTATTGAACTACCGAAGGTGCTAATTTGGATAGTAAATGTGACTTCATAATCTAAGAAGGAGCTGGCATTCGTGTGTTCTGGACCATGACCGCGGAACGCACCTGTCAATAATGATCAGTGTCTGTCCGGCTGATCTTTATTATGTGGTATACAGTAGCGAATCTCATGATTCAATAACTCAAAGCTGTTACATTCTTTTCTTCCAAAAGGTTTATTCTAAAGTTCAAATTCTAAATGAAAGCTATGATCGATTCCGTACACCACAGGTTCCTTTTCAAAGTATAAAAACCTGTGTGTTCATTTTGAAAGGGAACCTTTGGTGTTGGAAATCGACCCATCTTCCCCTGAGAAGACAGTCATTAGATCTAGCTACAACATTTGATGGATGATACCTTGCTGTGGCAAGATTAAATCAATCATGAATTACGTTTATAATTGCTTGCCATAGAAAAAAGAGAGAGAAGGATATAATTGTTTATAATTTGAAGATTACCATTTGTTTGGAAGAAAAGCAAGTAATATCTTTGAGTAATTGAATCATGAGTAATCATCTGCAGACCACAGGCAGTCGGTGGAAACTGCTCACAACTTGTGCTCAGAACGCCCAGCGCTCTGGGTGGCACGTCAATAGACACGTGTGATTATTAAAATTGAGCTCCAGTGGAATGTTGCCTTCCGGTTCACTTGAACTATAGTGGAATGTTGGTGCCTTGAT
>CM032665.1:26942835-27009295 GCA_019095985.1 Streblospio benedicti
ATGACAAATGGTTCAGAAACCAGACAAATATAACAGAATTATAACGGATGATAAATTTGCAATTTGTTACAATTTGGATATAACAGATGGTCTTGTTTGTTATGTTTGTCTTATTTTGTGTCTCGAGACTTAATTTGGAATTTAGATTAAACTAAAGAACAACTTAATCTATTAAAAGGTTTTCCCAACAATTCATCACCTAAGTGTCCTCTTCAAGGAACTTTTTCTTCAAGGAGCTAGGTCTTGATTAATGGTTTATTCTAAATTTATTTTAAATTCCGAAATAAGCTGAACGTAACCAACAAAGATGATAAATTAATAGGCTGTTACACTGTGACTCCAAATAAACATGCAAATTAGTTTGTACGTATATTATTATCCCATGAATGTCATGGTTCAATCAAACACAAGAGAGAAAAAAAATAATATACCCGAGTGAAACAATAAATATGATAATATCACCTAAATAACATACTCCAGTTTGTGCAAATGAAAGTTACAACCACACTGATGGTTTTACATCAACCTGAATAATCGACAGCGACATTATTGAGCAAAGCTTCAAAGTGAGTTTCTCTGCTTGTCTATTGTCCTCACTACCGCCTCCCTGATGCAAGGCTGCATTGTGCCAGAGAGTCCCATGAAAGTACTGATACTCCATATTTACATCACTCACATGCTGATTTTATTTTATTCATACTTTTTATTTACTCCATAGCTGTTCAAAATTCCACACCCCCACCCACCCACCCAAAGGGGGGGGGGTGAAACAGTGCTATTAATAATGTTTGGATTCTTTCTGGACAATTTTTAGAACTTTGAACAGCTATGGAGAAAATAAAAAGCAAATATAATATAAAATGAGAGCTAACGCTGTACACCAAATATCATGACTCCTGTATAAATATATCACACAAAGTCTTTGTACATGACTTGTGCTGCTTTACTCCACGTACACATCCTCGTAGACGTAGGTTGTGTTCACCTCGCCCTCCTTATAGCTGTGGGCCACCAGTCCCTCTGTAACAGAGCAAATAAACAGTTCACATCTTATAAGTTTATAAGGGGTCAAGAAATCCAAACATCCCTAATTTTGTTGGCCTTTCCCCTTACATCACACACATTTTAAGCATTTTTCGCGCATCCCACTTCCTTGAAATCCCACATCTATATTTTATCGCCTTTTTTACCCACATCCTATTTTTTTCAGCCTTTTCCCCCAGATCCCTATTTTTTTTCCCACATTATTTTTCCCCCACATCCCTAATGTTTGGCCTTTTTTCCCCACCTCCCTATTTTTTTTCGGCCTCTTTTTTTTACATCCCTATCCCAATTTTATAACCTCTTTCCCATGGTGCTGTTGGTCTCCTATTTTCCAACATTCCCGCGTTTCCATGTTTTTCCCCCACGTCCCTATTTTAGGCGCCTTTTCCCGACCCATTTCCAGACCGTACTTGCTCGTGTACGTCGTCGTCACCTGGCTCTCCTTCCTACAACACAGCCAATAGAACGTCAGGCAAAAAAGTAGTATCAGATGTAACGTCAGACGTAAAAAGTAGTATCAGATGTAACGTCAGACGTAAAAAGTAGTATCAGATGTAACGTCAGACGTAAAAAGTAGTATCAGATGTAACGTCAGACGTAAAAAGGTTCGATGTATAGTTTCTACAACCAAAAATCATTTCAGCTGTTACTCACTAAAGGCGGCTCATTTTGTTTAGTATTTTCTATATGTAATATTTAATTTTCTTAAATTTTTCTTTAAAGAATGGCACTTCTGCATTTCTACTCTTATGGGTCAATTTAAAAAAGCATGATTCATATTTAAAAATTTAATTTTCATTATTTTATATCATCATACTGGTGAAAAACAGAGAGAAGAATAAAATTGATTCCACAAGCCAAGAAGTGGATACATTTTTGGAAAACATATCAAAATTTTGAATTATTGGCATCAAATATGGCAGCTTACTTGTTAATGCTTTCTTATAGTAGATGCAGAGGACGATGAAGATGATGGCGGCGAGGAACAGGATGATGATGATCACCATCAGGAAATAAATTGAATCCAAAAATTTTGAATCATTTGCATCAATAGGCACATTAATGGCAGGTTCAATAAAAGATTATGGCGGCAAACATATTTATCACTGCCAAGAAGGCAGATTATGGCTTTTGCAAGAGGTCATGAAATGGTGATGATGGAAATTAAATAATCAAATAATTGAGAATTACTTCGTTGACACATCAATGTTTGGCGTAATCCCACAGAATGATTTGAATACCTCTATAGTATGTCACTACAATGTCTCGCCCCCCCAACCTACCGATCCAGTATCCTGACAGCCCGGTGTCCGTCGTGGCCGCCCCGAGGCCGGGGTCCGTCGTGTTGCCGGCTGCTGTGGTCGGCACCGTGGTTGTGGTGGTGACCAGGTCTAAATACAGCACAGTGGACATGTAGTAGTCATTCTAGGTAAAATACATCCCAACAGTCGAAAAATTGCAAAAAATTGCGTTTTACATTTTAATCAATAGATATGATGTCCCTCTATCAGAGAAAAAAAGACTTCTAAAATTCATTCAATCCGAAATTGGGTTTTTTAGTGATTTTTCAAAATGGCCGCCTGCCATGATGTAAAAAATCTGTTTTATTTATATATTTTTTATTTTTGAAATGACTCGACTAAAACTAGAGTTGTCACATGGTGTACATTGCCAACCACTTAACATGTGCATTAAGAAAAATCAGGGGTTCACATGACTTGTCAGCAATTAATCTAACTTCAGAGACAAGACAACACTGAGAAATGTGCACCTCCAAACCAACACATACACGCACAGGTAAACAAAAATTAACATAAATAAACAAACAAATGCACAGCAATTGATCAATGATTACGAAAGATATATAGAAGAAGTCTATCTTATTATTCCAGGAAACAAGTATAATTATTTGAAAGCAATAATGTATAGTATAAGGCAATTCTATAATGTGCTTGTCCAAATTAAAATTCTTTAGAACGGTGCTCATCGTATTTTTAATGTTTAAACAATCGTACAACAGCTATTAATGAACCAACAACAGTGTTTGAGGTGTCAAAATAAGCCTACTTACTTATACTTTCGTAAGCTAAACACATTTTTTGAATTAATATCACATGATCTATGGTACATTTTGTTATGAAATAAAGTATTCACACACACCTCGTCTGGGGTGGTGATAATAGGCGATTTGAACGTGTTTATTTACAGTAGATCTTACTAGAAATTTCCTTTTTACACTTTGGCACCGGGAAAACAATCGTGTTCATGGTAGGAATAATTATTTGGTACCTGTTAGATTTGGATGCTATACATTTTTCTTAAAAACACATACTGAATGGGTGTGACCTACGGGTCTTCCCCCATAATCATTACGGCACATGTTAATTGTACAGTAACCATACGCAAATGTTACAAGTTTCTTTCCAGAGATGATTCAACAGATCACGCGTGGAGATGCCCCTCTGATGTTGCAAAATGTGGTACAGTCGAGAGGAGTATATAGTACTTCTATTGGAAGGGTAGTTAATTTGCGACGTACAAAAGCCTCACGTAGTCCGTGCTGGGACGTTCAGAGAAATACGGTGCACGTTATTGTTTATAGGCTTGGGGTTTTAAGGATACGATGTACGCACCTTCCATACAGACGTAGGCCAGCTGTGTGTCGCAGCGCTCGGACCGCCAGGCGTAGCTCTTGGCCTGGTCCACGAGCACGCAGGGAGCCGACCGCGTCCGCGAACACCCGCGGCTCGGCGTCCACCGCGCCCACGGCGGGTCGTACTCGCCCGACCCCGTGTAGAAGTGGCTGTACGTCATGTCCGTCATGCCTGAGGAGAAACAGACGATGAATAAAACCCCATTACAATATTCATGCATTTTTTATTAGTTGAATTATCCAATGACAAGAACACTATCAATGTTTTTACACACTACATCAGTTTGTTAAACAATCAAATTTATGAAATATACTATCTAAGAGTATATTGAAACAAAAACTTTACATGACTAATCCTGTAGTTACATGACATGTTGTTATAATCTGCAATTACTTAGGCATTATTAAGAGATTCACGCAGTACATAATCTATAATATTCATGCAAATGACTTGGTTCAACAAACTTTTTATTCTCATAATGGAGCAATGAAAAAGTATTTTGAAAAAACAACAACAACATAAAAGTTATCAAACCTCTAATGTCAATCTTTTTATAGTCGTGTTTTGTTACCTGTGTTACCATTAGTGGAGGTCCAGAAGAATCCCCCTGCGAAAGAGCCCGGCCCACATGTAGCGCATGCTCCGCGTGGTCCCACGTCTTGTTGCAGAACGTGCTGTACTTGGCCTGCTCGCCTGGAACAGAGGCAAAGTTTTGATATGGTTTTTATAGTCGTGAGCCAAGTCTTGCAAAGTCACGACTTTACATTTTACACCATTTCATTATAACACTTTTATGATCATCATTATCATTTCCTCTAATACTTGCAGCTGCAGTACATTTTAGCAGTAGTGTTTGTGATCATTTATACAACCACTCAATCACTCTTTGTTTGTCCAATGAAGAATCCTACTCATGGTAAGTACCAATGCACTATGTACAACTATTTAGGTATGAGTTATCTCAACACCCACAATGATCCAAAACAGAAATCGAAAGCATGACTTTTGGTCAACAGACCCCAAAGTAGAACTTGATATGGTGGTTTATAGTTCATTGATCTCTGTGGATAATGCTTTCATTGACCACATTTTTACACCAGGTCATCGTCACATCGTTGATGATCATCAATTGATCATTTCTCTCATACGTGCAGCCAGATTTACATTTAGAACACAATGGTGATCATTTATTTAAATGACCAAAATCACTCTTTCAACCCAATGATCTGTACCTAATTAAGTCATGTATTACCACTGAAACTGGTCAACTATTTAGGTATGAGTTATCTCAAAACCCACAACCAGACCCAAACAGGAATCGAAAGCATGACTTTCTGGTCACGAGCCCAACACCCTATCCATTCGGCCACAGAACTATGATGATCAAGTCTTTCGGAGATCTCTCTGTGGATAACTATATGTTTCTCAAGCATCAGAGGCTAATCACAGTCAGACAACACAACAGAAAATGACATGTTTCCTACCATTGTAAACAGGCATGATATAAATGCTTGTAAACTAGTTTGTAAACCAGTTGGAAAACTAACAGTTTATAACCTATGGACAATTGTATTTATTCTCTGGATCATGTTTCTAATTGTTTCTTTTTGCTCTTTATTGACCAATCAGCGTGGGTTAGTGAGTTAGAGCTTTGAAATTTTTGCATTAAAGAATGTAATTTACAATTTCAGAGGCTATACGTGCAGTTTATAAAGAATACAAAAAATGACATGTTTCCATCCCTGTTACCAAGCTGTTTCCAAACCAAAGTATTTGTAAACATAATGTTATCAAGACATGTGCCAATTTCTTGAATTCGAGTTTAGTTGTAAATATTAAGTGTGATCAGTCTTTTTCTAAATACATGTAACTGACCCATGTCCATGCGTCACTCACCGGCGATCCAGCTCGATGACGACTCTTGACACCACCGGTTTCGCCCCGTCCACACGGCGGCCCTCCCGGGCGCCACGCCTGGCGCGCCTGGCACGCCTGGCAGTTAGCGGGGCACCCATTTTTTATATGTACCAACCCAGTCTGTTACGTTGGTTAGAGTGGCACTCATATATCGTATCACAAGTCCAATTCACAGTCATAACTCTCTTCATCTTACATTATTTTATATGTCAGGTTGATTAATGCAAAATAAAGGGGAATTTTAAAATTTTTTTACAAATTTATTCCCCACGTTCGAGTGAAAGAATAGAAGTGTATAAACTACATCAATTATGGCTGTGAACTTAAAGATAGGTGGTTAGAGGGGCACTTTCTTACCTTATTCTATATTCTATAGTTTTTTTTTTGTGTATAACGTTTTCAATTTCAAAGCTTTGAAAGACTCCTTTTCAAAATCATCAAAATCTTTTTTTTTTTTAAATTTCATTTTAACTTTCAAAAGCATATATAGCCCAGAGGAATTTTCACTGAAGCATGTTTTGTTGGAAGTACATGACATGTATGGTTGTTGATTGTGGTTCTATGGGGTGTCCTGAGCAAAGATCAGCTAGGTATGGGCTTTTTTGGTAGCATGGCTCTGTTGGGCATTTTGTCTTTAGCCAGTAAACATTTTTGCTCAAGGGTGCCAAAGTGGCACCTGGCTGATATTGGCTCAGGACACCCCATAGAACCATAATCAATCATAAAACATCATACTTTCAACAAAACACGCTTTAGTGAAAATACCCCATTTGACAACTGGACTACTACAATACAGCCAAAAAACAAATGATGGGATAGTAGAAGGCCTTGTGTCACAAAAAAAAGTATGTGTGCGTTGAAGGAAAAAGTTGCCAACATGCATCATTTGAATCATTACAACCTAGAGCAAAAAACATACATGTTGGTATTTTTTCTATCACCCTGATGGGGTCACAGGATGGGTCAAACGGTCAAAGTTTCATAAAAATGGGAATATATCCTTAAAAATCCAACAAGATGTCCTCACCTGTTGTTTTCTGCTGACATGAAGTAGCAGTGGCCGATGTGCCTCACGACACTCCCTCCAGTGCCGGAAGTCACGTAGTCACACACGGGGTTGCCACTGCCCAGCCCGGAGCACGCAGACATGGCTAGAAACAGAGGAACAAACTGGTGCTGTTTTTCGTTTTGTTTTTTGTTGTTGTTTTTCTGTAATTGAATTTAGTCAGACATTTTTACATAAAAAGTGACTCATAATACAACACATGTATATCTTAAAAACTGTGAACAGTATCATTTTGTTATAACATTGTAATTTTACCTAATTTTAAACACAGAACACTGTTTGGTGCTGAAAGGTTCAGTCAGAATGAACCATTGGAATGAACCACAAACAGAGAATATGTATCACATAAAATGGAGGTTATTATTCAATTCAGAAAAATGAAAAAAAAGAAATGATGAAACTAACCTGCCTGTGTGTATGTGAGATACTGTAAATCTTAAAATATAGATTTTTTAAAAAAAACATACGCAGTTCACATAGAAATCTGTATTTCTTTTCGCACGGCTCGTCGCCGAAGAAAAGCTTTCCTCCGAAGGTGTCGACGGCTGCACAGAACTGTCGGGACCAGTTCGGGTCCTCGTAGGCGTTGGGCTGAGTCTTCACCCAGTGACCCGCACCACCTGCAAGGTGCACAGTTTTTATTTGATTTTTATTAAGTAATTATTCCTTGGTCGAATTGATAGCGAGTTGGACTCATGACCACAAGGTCGTAGGCTTGATTCCCGGATTGAAGCGATTGAAACTGTGCTTTTTTTGACTGATGACTGAAATGTATTGGTTAAAAGTGTTTTCTGGTATTTTTAAATGTTTTCCCCTACTAAGGTTTTCTGTGTGTGTCAATACATAATTATTTGCATAGTAATACATCTTTTAAATGACTAACACAAAGTGACATGGGTATATTTTCCCTGCGCGCAGCATATAGCAATGCGTCACTTGAAATTGGTCAACAAAACAATTGGCTAAAAATAGTAATTTTTCCTGTAGAAAAAGCCTCACCATCCTTGCGGTACACGGACGTCTGGTTACGCGCGCCGCACCGCAGGTCCACGTCAGACGTCTGCTGACTGAGCAGGCTCTGCGTGCTGCGCAGGTTGCAGGACGTGGCGCCGCAGCCGCTCACGGCCGCGCCCGCCAGCCCGGAGCCGGCCCCCTCGCCGCACAGACACTGCAGGTTGTCGGCCCAGTCCTTCTACAAGTCAGCACACAGCAGCCAATCAGCGGACAGCGGCGGGTTTGTTAGGAAGTGGGATGTGGGGGAAAAGCCTGAACATTTTTGGAGGATGGAGGAAACAAGGACCAACAATGGGATGTGGAATTTCAAGAATTGGGGTGTGGGGGAAAAGCCTGAAAATATTGTGGATGTGTGGAGAAAGATAAAAAAATTAGGGATGTGGGATTTCTTTACCCCTTATAATCCCCAGCGCTACTATGGAAATAAGTAATAACATGTTAACATTTATTTTCATTATGATTATGAATCAATGACACAATCTCGATCAGTCAATAAATCAATCAATCAATCAACCAACCAACCAACCGATCAATCTCCTAAAGTCAGAGGATGGTTCAAGAGTTGTACCCCCATTGACGAAGACAAATGAACAAAATGAATAAATGATGCACTTGCAAAATCCTTTGACAATACAGCAAAGAAACTTGGCGTCCAATACAAATGAAAATACATTGTTGATACACATTTGGAGATTTTGTATTTCAGAAAATTTACTATTTCATATTTACACATTAATATACAAATTATAGACAATTCCGCCAGACTGAGTTACAGTGTATTCTTACTGTGATTCCTGCGTATGTGTTTGTCTTGAAGCACTCGGTGAAGCAGGCGTCAGCGAAACTGGTGGTGGGTGTGGCCGCTGAAACAACAACCATGGTCACACTATTTACTGCAAATTCAAGTTTTGCATAATTATAATGTAGCCAATTTGTTAGATTTAATTTTATTTATCATACATCATGATACCATTTGTCTTATTGTTATCTGAATTTAATTTTGTTTTATCAATGATATTTGACCTGATACAATTTGCTGTTGCCGCAAGTCCAGTTTTCTGAGACCTATAAATGTGAGCCGTTGTCCATCCAGGTGGAGAATTTGAATTTTTGGACCTTTGGCTCACGGACTTTAATAACAATCTATACCATATGTGGCCTTGGTATAAATGACTGTTAATTTTCACAAATACGTATACGTTACCATAATGAGTGACCATTTATATGATTACTATATTAATTCAAAAAATTTAAAAGATTACAAATAAGTAAAACACCATGAAGCCTTTGTCCAGATATACAAATGTTAATAAAAAAGAACCATGGACAAACAGGAATTTGATATTTTAAAATGGGCTTTTTCCATAGTGGACCCAAAAACATGGACTATTAGTAACAACATCTAATAACCGTATTATATGATTAACCTTTTTAACAAATATATTCATTACTGTTAAAATGGTCATATAACATATAAATACACCAAACAGTTTGCTTTCAACTATATGGGGCAGACCATTCATAATATCATTAGAATGTTTTTCCATGGGACTTAACTTTGACAATGTACGACAACCCCCCTAGTATTGTATGAATGACATCAATTTAACATGTAAATACGTTATTGTTATTGTTTATTGTTTTTCATATAATGATAGACCCGGGGATGATAGACCATTTATAACATCACTAGAAATTAGAAATGGGACCTTCCAAGTTTTAGCCTCTTGTGCATATTTTGTGGCCACATTGGGGTTTGTTTTCACTGACTTGTGACTGATAAGCTCTCACCGATGTTGTCGATTATGCTGAAGCCTAGCGTGCCCTGGTAGCAGCCCTGCTCGAACATGTTGGTCGTCGTCGGGGCTGAAACACACAATCATGCTATTAGAGTTAGTTAGAAAACATCTAATATCATTGTGGATTAAAGCAATGTCTTAGAAATTTGAAACTTTGATCCACAATCTTTCCTCTCAGAAACATTGTGTAGCCCGTATACATGACTAGCATCTCTGGCAATGTTGCCAGCCAGCCATAGAAATCAAAGCCACTCACCATCCTCTTACATCAGACAACATTAGCTCACTACCCGGCCTCCTGAGGAATCGATTATAGGAGCTATAGAAATCTGTTGTTTGTCATGCGTCCAGATCGATTATTGAATTGTTGACAGAGCTAAGTTAGTGTCATATAATATGCATGGTCTTCCACATTAAGCATCTTGCACTTTTTTCATCATTTATCGCAAAAGCTGGATAAATCATTGCTTTTTGTCCCCCATAACACCTTGCATGATTGTGTTAAAAAGCACTGGGGGGAGGCTTTAGGGCTGTGGGTTTTAATCCAGGTCAAAAGGCTGGGATGAGGGGGGAAAACTTAAAATTTGGCAGCTTTTGCAAGATAAAAGCAAAAGGTTTTCAATGAATAATGATAACTGGGATTTTTTGACTGGTTGAATAATCCTTTTGAAAATGGTCCATAGCCCCCCTCCCCCATAAGGCTGGACTGACCTGGCACCCAGCCGAGGTCCTTCTGGGTGATGGAGCCGGTGCAGAAGGCGGTCACCAGCTCGTCCACAGGCCCGTAACTGTTCAGCTGCAGGGAGAGGACGCTGGTTGCAAACACTGATTCACTCATATGGAGGAGCCAGAAACCAACTAAGATACTTCATCATCCATAACAAGCGACGTTTTGTTGGATCCTCTACCTGGCAGTCTTCTTTGCCAAAGTGCGATGAATGTTGTTGTTTTGCACTCTGCTTTTGCGTTGTTATGGATGATAGAAGTATCTGAGTAGGTTTGTTGCTTCTCCATATGATGAATCCAGATGCTAAGAAATCATTACTATATGAAACTCCTTCACTCGCCCGCCCACAAACCCGCCTGGGAAAGATCTCAGGACATCCAACTTGTTCACGGAAGTATAAATCAATAGGAATGTAAAAAGTTTGATAGATGTTTTATGAATCATAAGGTGCTGTTACCACCCTATCTAGTGCGCCACGATCATAATTCGACTACGCCTCACCACGAGCGGCTCTGTGTACGCCCACGTGTAGCCGGTGTTGGAGAGCTGGGCGAGTGCCGTGGTGTTGGCGGCGGCGTACGGCCCCAGCCCCACGGGGAACAGGTCCACGCCGCCCGCCGTCAGCGCCGACACGTTACCGGCCACGGCCGCCGGCGGGCACGTGTACTGACCGTCTGCAGAGAACACGTGGTTGGTTGTTTGATGGAACATTTATCCTGGATCTGATAGATATAGTTGGTTTAAATCGTAACAGGATAACAGATAAAAAGCAAAATATTGAGCTTTTCGGCAAACTCTGTTGACGTCAACCGGTTGTGATCAAGGCAAGAGAGTTTGCCGAAAGCTTGTATTTTGACTTTTTATCTGTTATCTGAGTTTAAGAAATTTGATATTGGTTAGTTAGTTAGTGCACTGCCCTTCTGTGCACAACACGTACATAGCATAGGGTCTGAGGTTTGATTTGAATCATATTATTTGTTTTTATTTCTCTCAAACATATGCTTAGAATTTATCCAAACGACATATATTTTAAGCATATATTTGAGAGAAATAAAAATAATCTGATTCATTTATAATATGCTATGAACCTTACTTATCAAATATTAAGTGGTGTTTGCTGTTATGTTTGGATGATGGACCAATAAATCCTGTTGGTTTAATAAGTAGTTTATTGCAATTATCTACAGTTATACAACTATATAAAAAGATCTAATAAATCCTGTTCTGTGTCATTTTTTCTATCATCTTTACCTTCTATGCTATCAACAAGCTTCAAATGCAAGAAAATTTTCAAAATGCTTTATATTTTATTTGGTGAAAGCTTCTTGACTCCGCAGAGCCCTAATCATGATCTGAGAATTCTGGGAGTTCTTTAGACAGATAAACCAAATCACGTGACTTTTACAATGCATTGTGGGAATTATTTAGACGCATGGATAGAGACTAAATTATTTCCTCATCTACGCCATCAAAGGGACTGGTTGATCGAGACTAATCACCTAGCGACGTATTATGGCAATACACTATTATGGACACACAGAACAGGTACTAGGCCTAGAAATTGCGTGAAGTTTATACAGAGGCAACTACAGTTCCTTTCAAAAGACATGTTTGATAACTTACAACCATTGATTCAGTTGCTTTTGTGTCTATGCATAGAATATTGGCTGACTTGTTTATAACGTTTTCCTTCTATGCTATCTAACAAGTTCCAATGCAACAAAATGGCCAAATTTGTAGTAATTTTAGTTTTATTAACAAAAATTATACCACCTCTAGACTATCGCTCTATCGCATTTATACCGAAGATTTGGTGGAATTTGGTGCTAAAGCAATAGTCATCTAGAGGTGGTAGACAATTTTGGCCCGTAAATTAACCTATCATCACTAATCAGTGTTTTTTTTAGTTACCTGTGAGTAGGATGGCGAGCTTGTAGTCACTGGCTCCCACCATGAGGACACTGACGGCTCGCAGCCCCGCGCCCAGGTCGCTGCCTGCAACACACGCCGGGAGTGGGGAGAGGAAATATGATAGCCAGTAGTCTAGTGCAGGGAGAAAGTTGACCATTCACTTAGATAGTCATCGCATTGGTTTGCATCATAGGCAGATCCAGGGGGGGTGAAGATGGCGCCATCACCCCCCACCCACCCACCCACCCACCCACCCCCCACCCACCAAAATACTTCAAATTCATAGTGTTTTTCGTGAAATCCCTTAGTGCCCCCCCCCCTTCTAAAAACCTGGATCTGCCATTAATGCATTACAATAGGATTTGTTTCCATTTTTATAGGAATCGGTACTGCAAAACTAACATACTTTGCGCCTTTTACATTTTGTATTTCAAAATTAAAAATTACCTATTGCACAGTTGGTAACTTTAACTTGTACCCCGACGTCGAGTTACTCCATACTATTCACGTGCACCGTATTTTCTCTGCACGGATTACATGTTCTTTTGTAGATCGTAGGTTATTATGTTAATGAGCATTCACAAAGTGGGGAGATGAACTGACCTCCTATGGCTCTGAACCAATCAGAATCGATAATGAACGGCAAAGTGGGGAGAAAAATAGATCTACATGATATAGGATGCGGTTTTTAAATGTAAGCAATCAGTGAAACATACTGTATCAGAATGGGAAAAACTGTGTTATCGCCATTCGTGGCGATCAACGTTGGTGATAAACTTATTGGGCTAGCAAGGAAATAGGTTTGGGGACGTTGTGTTTAGAAAAAGATAATGCATGACCGTTGACCGTTCAGATTATTTTAATAAACGTTTGCAAATTCCTTTTAATCAATAGTGTACATCTAAAATGATATTTACATGAAATGTGTTAAGTTGACTTTTTCTTGTGCAACAAATACACGTATAATAGTAAAAAAAATGAATAGTTTAAGGTATGCAAAAGCATTTATATATTAATGTATTTCATTAATATTAAGATCGAGTCATATATGGATACGCTGAACATACATGCAAAGAAAGAGGATACAAATATGGATACAGTGTGTGAGAAATCAGACCAGCATAAAGGATATCCACACTCACGCATGAGAACCCAAACTGGTGAGAAACAACATCAATGCAGTGAATGCGGGAAGAGTTTTAATCGTGGTAGCTACTTGACCAGACACATGAGAAGTCACAGCGGTGAGAAACCGTACAAGTGTAGTGTATGTGAGAAGAGTTTTAAGCTTAATGGCGAACTGACCATCCATGTGAGAAGTCACACTGGTGAGAAACCCTATCAGTGCGGTGAATGTGATTGGAGTTTTAGTAGTAGTAGCCGCTTGGCCAGACACATGAAAAGTCACACTGGCGAGAAACCTTACAAGTGTAGTGTATGTGAGAAGATGTTTAAGACCAATAGCGACCTGATCATCCATGTGAGAAGTCACACTGGTGAGAAACCCTATCACTGCAGTGAATGTGGGAAGAGCTTTAGTCAAAGTAGCCACTTGACCAGCCACATGAGAAGTCACACTGGTGAGAAACCTCATACGTGTGAATGCTGTGGAGCACGATTTGCCAACAAGCAATGTTTGACAATGCATATGCTTTTGCACACTGGTGAGAAACCATACCAGTGTGACCAATGCGGGAAATGTTTCACTCAACAAGGTAGTCTAAAGATCCACATGCGCGTTCACTCTGGAGAAAAACCTTATCATTGCAACATTTGTAAAATGTCTTTTACGCAATCGTCCAGCTTGAAAAGACATAATATGACTGTACACGCTCAGAGTTGAACTCAAATTACACTGTAATTTTTCATGAATGATTAGGTATATTTAGATTAATTTCTCCGGCCATTTTTTTAGAAAAGTAGGGATTTAACGTTACTCCATGGTTTTAATTATATTCATGGTTTAACCCTCGAGCTTTAACCTGCATTGTGATTGAAATATATCTTCAAACTCATGTTTTAAGTGTATAGAATAAAACTTTAAAGTTTTATTGTTACATGTTTCTCTTTTGTATGTCAAATATTAACCGTGTTTCATATTTTTATGTTTTGTTAGTGTTGGTGCACATATTTGGTTTCTGTAGATTAGCATGCCAGTGTAGAACATTAGGGATTGATTTTTTATTGTTGTTTAATTAAGGTTTTACATCGTTTTGATTGTTATATTGTAGTCTGTAATTGTAGGTAGTTTTAAGTCGTTCTAAATGATTACTTGTCATATTGTTGGTTATTTGATGTGATCATTATCACATTGTTTTGTGATTATATTTGAAGTGCAGTTTCGAGGTGACTTAGAAAGGACTCTGGTGTAAGTTTAAGTTTTATATCTAACCGTGTCATGATATGCAGTTTTTTTCTAAATGAAATTAAATGGAAATGGATTACCGTATGTACACAGTGTCAAAAAAGATTTTTGTATCTTAAAATTTTATTATGGAGCGTTTATTAACAAAATGTTCAGTGTATAACATGATACATTAACGCTTACTTTAAACCTTTTTAATGTTACGATTTATGCTTATCCTTATTTTGATGTTAATAAACTTCCTTGCCATAACCATAAGTTTTTTAATCAATTTGAGGACTTACACGTACCCACTCTTGTCACCACTGCGAACCAAAACAGTCATCTACTATGGGCTTAAATTTTTAGAATACCACTCATACAAACTGCTTGTTTAACTGGTATATTTCTGAAGCTCTAAGCCAATCAAAATTTGGGAAATTTTAGGTTTAATCACGTCAAACATACCATATTACATGGCCAATTAAGAAAACTGGTTTTGTTATTGATTGTGCTTGCAAAGTACTGTAAAACTAAAATATTTAGTGCATGAGCACTTGCATGATGCCTCATACAAGGCTTATACAGTGAGACCTGCAATAAATGATTCTTTCTTTTCTACTAGAATGTTTACATATATAAGATACAGAGTAAACAACAGCATTTTTCAACTGCACCAATTGCCAACTATTTTACATATTAATGATCTAGGTACCTTGCTCTTTCTTTCTAACTACTTTTAGGCGCCATAGGCTGAGTATTTACTACCTAAAATCAACATGTTTCCATCACACCATTCTTTCTGATCAAAGTGCTACTTGTGGGAAAAATGGCAGCCAGAAATTCTGGAGCAAATGAATTACTGGTCATTGATTGGTTGATAACCAACATTTTCAATCCTCACTGGGAGTTCTGGGAGAGTTCTGTCGGCAAATCTGTTCCAGTTACTAGAGACAAGTCAACCCACAGGGAGATCGGAAACACTGGACAGTGCACAGATCCCTGCACAGCTCACTTTTGCACTCAAACTTTGATTTTGACCCCTTCACATCATCCCAGTTACGTCAAAATATGAATAGTGCAGTTATTGACAGGTCAAAAGACACTCCAAATTAGCGAAACTTTTGCACTGATTGGCCAGTTTTCTAGGTCACACTTGGGAAGAACATTGAGAGCCATGTGCCACGGCCTGGCAGCAAGCTGGTCAGAGCCAGGTTTTTTGGAATAGAGGGGGATTCTATAGGGCATTTTTTCGATTCCAGTAAAATTTTTTAGCCAGACGTATTTGGTGACTGATCATTAGGTACAGCGCAATATGCTGCTGCCTAAATATAATTCTGGAGGCAGCTGTATCATTTCCCAACTAGATACCAATTACAATTCCATCTTACATTTTTACTGTTGATTTCTATGTTTCTCACCCTGCGTGCCGCTGACGCTGCTGTCTTTGAGCATCCCGGCCAGGTTCCTCTCCACGGTCGCGCGGTCGTTGGACAGAGACCACGACGTCGCATCGTCAGAGTACTGACAAAAACAAATTTTCATGAAATAATACTTTGACATATATTCTTGTTAAGTTTTTATGTAAATTGCATGTATCTTTGTGTTTGCATATACTCATATTACAAGTCTGATTTAATTTTCTTTAGTATTTGTAAAGGTGACCGATAAGCCCTGAAGGGCTGGGTATAACCTGTTTAATATATTATCATATGCTATTCATATTGTATACCATGTCTCTATAATAAAATATATCAATTAATCAATCAATCAATCAATTATTAGTTTCTAAATCGATGATAATGAATTACAATTGGGAATTCGAAGCTATTTTTCTGTAAAAGAAAAAGGGGGGGGGGATAATAATATATGGTTAGTAGAGTCATGAAGTGCAGTAGACTTTTGATGGTCGTTAGTCCTAGACAGAATCATTGATCAATGCAGTCAGCTGTCAATGTTAGAGAATGTCTCTCTCTGGTGTAAGTAAACACTCTGTGCACGTGCTGTTGGCCGGTACCCGCAAAATATGTGCAAATAAGAACATTAATTGTACAAATAGACCATCTAATGAAGATCCGTATTCTTAGCTATAAAACGAACTCGCTTTCTCTAAGCCTAGATCTCCATTTGAGACATTTATAATATATCTGGCTGAAGTCGATATGAGGGTAATTACTATCAACGGCAGAACCAGGTTTTTAAAGGGGGTTGAGGGATAGAGGGGATGGACCAAAAGATCAAATTTCTCTAAAAGGAGTTTGTATGCAAACTGCTGTGCTAGTTCTCTTGATCGATGGCAAAACAACTCTATAATCGAAAATTATATATTTTAGTCCCATATGAAATACCAGGTATGACGGAAACTAAGAACTCGTGTTTAAACCGGTGTCCCAAACCAGGATCTGCCAAATTTGATAATGACTGGAGACATTGATAATTCTGGATCAATTTATCTTTTACCAGATTATTTCGTCACTATTTTGACTCGCAAGGGTAACTTTATGAAAGATAGATCTGAAATACTTAAAAGGAAACCTGTAAAACCTAAGGTGTGTCAGACATCTTGAACAATGAGACCTACAAAATATACACTGATGAGAAAATTTGATTGGCGTGTACCATTAGAAGATCCTGGTCACGGCACCAAAGTGAGTTTCCACTTTCCCCTGTAAGATTGTTCTGCCAAATTTTGAGGGTTATTATAGTATATCTGATGAACAAAAATTCTGAATGACCTGGTGTACATTTTAGAATACTGTGGCTGAAAGTCGTTAAGCAGCCTGGCCACTTGGAAGAAAAATATCTTTTTTACAAGGCTGATAATAGCCAAAGACCTGGTGTTTGTATGCACTTTAGGTGTAGAGTCGTGCGAAAATTTATATATTTTAGTCCCAAAGGTATGCAAGAACTAAACCCCCCTGTTGTCCCAAGCCTCTGCACTACTGTTGACCCATGGTTCTGTGTCACTCTAACCACAAAATATACACTGCTTTTTGGCTCATCCTGGTCTGCTACCTGCAAACTACAGAGACACTTACATTGGACAGTGTTTAGGGGAGTTGAGAAATATATTTTATTGACAAGGATGCCAATGACCTGGTGTAGGTTAGAGTCGTCTGATCCTTGAAGAAGACCATAAACCAGACATTTCATTCACTTTTCTACCTGTTTGTGGGGATTTGACCCATCACTCTAATATTCGCTCATCACAGTCTGTGTACAGATGCTGTTTAGATATAAAATATGATTACCACCGTCTCTTATAATGAGAAAGACATGCACTTTCTTCTACTAGGGAGAAGTCCTTGACCCTGACAAGACCCCCTCAGTGCCCTCACTCACCCTGACGAAGCCCACAGCCATGGCGGTGAGGTCGAGCACGCTGGTGACCTTGGCGACCAGCCCCTTGGTGGCGGCCCACATGGCGTCCGACACGGAGCCCGAGGCGTCCAGCACGAACACCAGCGAGGCGGGGCGCGCGCACGACGACACTGCAACGTACAACGTCCAGGGGCTACGTCTGACGGTTATGTACGAGTTACGGCAGACGTTTGCTCAACGTGCGGCGTGTGCCGCTGGACAGCACTGTAGTGAGGGGGGGGTAGATTTTAATTTATCTGTATTGTGTTGTTTAATCTGTTATTGTACCATGTTCTTTTGATGATACACACGGCACATGAACGGCTGGAGTTACACGGCGGGTTTATAAGAAGTGGGTCCAAAAAGGGTCAAGGATATGGGACAAAAACCCATGAAATATGTGGCAGCCAAGAAAGGCCAAGAAAAGGGATGTGGGAATTTAGGCCAAAACATTGGGGCTGTGGGATTACTTGGCACCTTATACCCCCCCTCCCCCAGTTACAGGGCCACAGTAGCAAGACACCTACAGCACTCACAGTCCCAGGTAGGTCAAAAGAACCACGGTCACACTGTATTGAGTGGAGCCCACTCAAACAGCTGCTCAATGGTTTACACAAATATGCAGTTTATTACTTCAAACTAATGGATATTCATTTCCAGGAAACTTGTTAGCTTTTACCCATACATAGGGTGCACACTATTATATCTCTATGACTTATTGAAACAGCATAACAAAGATATCTGTGGTGGGATTTGTAGAGGCTCTGGATCAGTACTTTAGTTCTATAACTGAAATAGTAGCACCGTTACTATTTCATGTATATTTCATTACGGTGATTACTACAATATAGGCAGTGCGTGGTTATAATAATTGATACATTAGATTGTAAAGAATGATTTGCTTAATTCTATAGGAGGCTGTATAGGAGGTTTGTTGATCTTCCTAGTTGTGGGGATAACATTGCTACTAATAGTACCCAAGTCAACCTGTGTCTGATGATACAAGACAAAACGTCTGTCGCAAAAAAAAACTCTAAAATAAACTTTGTATTCTGCGAATTTTCACTTGCTGATCTTTGCTTGAAAGCACTTCATGCCCTAGATTGGAGGCAAATTCAAGAGGTTTTGTTTGGTATGTGTTCCAATATTTGCCCGATTGCCGATGTAGGCGGCAAATAAACACTGTCCCTATTCACTGGGCGCTGGGTTTTCGTTCAGACATTGGATCAAAATCTTATATTCATACTTACTCCTACTTATGCCTTTGTCGTGACAGAATAGCGAGGTACTGGATCATTAACGAATCGTTTATATGATGACAGACTAATTTTAGGATCATGTATGACTATATGAAATGCACACATAGCCTTCAATATTTAAACATGTACGTTTTCTATGGTAAAGGTTCTTCATGTATCATCATTGGAAGACTTTTTATTTGGGCTGCAACAGGTCCTCTCATATTTATTTAATATAAGCCAAAACAAAACAGTGACACTTCTTTTTACGTCTTTTAGTGTTCCACAAAATATTCCAAAATATATGTTTTTCGTTTCGACAATGAATGTCCTCCTTATAACCAAATCACTTACAAACTTTTTGACATTAGAAGCCACCATCTTATTTATTTTCTTTTTATCAATGCACGTCAAAGAGTTTGTAAATAATTTGGTTTCTGAGGTGGACATTCATTGTCGAAACGTAAAGGAAGTATTTTGGAACAGTCTACATAGAAAGACGAGCAATTATCTAAAATCTTATAAACATTAAGTTGTAGTACTATAACCCTGATTTTGATAATCAAATGACGTTTACAGCCATTGTTCCAGGAGCACAGGAACTTACCGGAAGTGACGCACGACTGGCAGGCTGAAACAAAGAATGGGGTCAAATGTCAAATATCAGGTGGAATAGTGGAATATAATGTTGCCATGAATCATTACATTCTTGAACATTCTGATTTGCTCTGTTAGTACACAGTTGTGTGCCAGTCATTATTATTGACAATGTGCATTGTATAACATGGCCTTGCATTCAATTACAAGCATCACATAACATCACATGACCAAAAGCCAACGTACATTAGTCTTTAGTCATTTTACATTTCAATCAAACATAAAGCTTAGTTTGGGTATCATTTTAAGGCTGAGAGTGAGTCAATTAAGAATCCCCTGGATACCGAGATGGCACCTTTGAGAAATTTCTATAATTCAAGATGGCGTCCAAGATGGCCGATTATTACCAGACGACTATTAAAAGCATGTATTTAATCAGGTTTCTTGTGCTCGGCTTAATTTTGATAAATTATGATATCTAAATGATAGTTTTACAACTATATACCATAAAAAGAATGGCTAAGAATATCATATTTTAAAATCTTTTGATCATATGCCCATAGTCAATTTTAATAAATTACATTTCATTTCATATCAACATGTAGAACAGTCCAAAATAATATATATGTATATAGTTCTCAGGGCCAAGTATATCATGAATTGAAGTCCCAAGGCATTTAATGAACCGCAAGTCTTAATATTGCATCTTTTTCAAGATTCTAACATGCTGGACCCCTTGTAATTGAAATTTTCATGGTGCATAACTAGTATGCCTTCTCCATGAAAAAAATACAGTCGAATACAAATTCATAATCGCTCACGTGGGAGCAGCCTCCATGGCAGTGCCGCGCTGCCGGACTCGAACTTGCCGGCGGTCCATGCGCGGGCCACGCCGCGGGCAGCCATATTGGTCTCCAGCTGCTGCTGCTCAGACGCGCTGGGGGACAGGGTTAGTTAGGTTAGTCAGGGTTAACAGCAGGGGTGGTTACAGGGGAAAATAGCATCAATGTCTTGGGACTACAATTATTCATTTCTGAACAAATGAAAACCCATTGTATTCTTAATTAATCGAAAATGTGTTTTCGTAAATTCATACTTTACATTGAAAAAAAGAACATTTAAAATATAAAGACAACTTTACAAAAAATATAAGATCACACTGTGTTGGGACTACAAGTGCATTCCTGTACAAGTCCAGGAAATCAAATTTTTTATCCTGTTTTCATGACCAAACATTGAAGGAACCCCCATTTAAAAAACTACATCCAAATGTGCCATACTGGGGTCTGATCCATCGAAGTGGACTTTTGTCCTCAGCTCGGCAGATGGACTCTACACCATAGGCATGGTCCAGTTTTTCTGGAATCCCAAAAATAGATGTGCACTGGGGCCTGGTGGTCCTCCTGGGTTTTGTATATGCACCATAGGCATAGAGAACATGCCAAAAATCCTGTGAACTTAAGATCTCATGGGTTTTGGCGGGGATGGGGTCCCATGCGTCCCTTTTCCATCCCCACCCCCCCTCCATCCCCACCCGCCCCATAGGATCTGCCTATGCATGCTTGGAGTAGTGCGTCATATAAGTATACAAGGTTCTAATGTCATATAGCCTCGTCCAACCAGACTCTGAATGCAATACTTGCCCTGGTTGATCGAGGCTAATGTCACATACATAACGTCGTACGCAACCATTAAACGTCCGCGCGACACACGTCCGCACGTCCGCCGTACCTGCCGAGCGTTGCGAGCCACGCGCCGCCGCCTCCTCCCGCCGCGCACGCCGCCCCCGCCTC
Source organism: Streblospio benedicti (assembly GCA_019095985.1). NCBI lineage: Eukaryota > Metazoa > Annelida > Polychaeta > Spionida > Spionidae > Streblospio > Streblospio benedicti. The sequence goes on from CM032665.1 coordinate 26,964,300, forward strand.
GGCCCACGTGAGGCCCGCGGTATTCAGCGTGTAGCAGAAGCCGGCCGAGGTGGACCACTGGTTGGTGCCGTTACACACCGACACCGTGCCTGCATGGGGAGTGTAAAACATACAAATGCTGGATTGTAGATGTATCTTTGTTGGGTTAGCTCTGATTATGTGGGGGAGAGAGGGGAACTGCACTGTAAATATATATTTTTGGATTGTTGGATCTGATTGTGCGTGTGTGTGCGTGCGTGCGTGCGTGCGTGCGTGCGTGAGTGGAACAATTCGATTTATTCACAAAAGCTGCAGGTTGCCCGGAGATGTTACACATGCCCACATACTGTATTATCTAGAAGTGGAGAGGTAAACGAATTAACCCTGAATATCAACCCGGAATCCTGTGATATTTCTATTGTAATGAGAGTTTTCTGCATAAGTTCGAACGAACGTTTGATTGTAATGAGAGTTGTCTTCGCAGAGAGATGGTACTTTGGTATCTCTCTGCGAAGACAATCAAGCAATTTATGTCTGTGAGCTGCATCGGTTGGATAATATAGTCCTCTTTTGACAAATACCGTCGATGACAAATGCTGTGTTTGCAAATATGACAAATCTCCCGTGACATGCAGGGCTGTCACCATGTCACCTGAAGTTTTTGCATGCACACCACTTTCTAAGTGTTGTTTGGATATGCATGTCTATGTGCATATATAGTCCAACAATTCTGTGACAGGACGTGCTACATTTCCCATTGTCTTGATTGGTTTTGTTTTTGTTTTTTTTTTTTACATTATGCAAATAATGTACCAATCAAAGTCAACTGCATCATTGGCCTTGATATTATAGAATTATAGATACAGAGTGAATGACTTTCTTTCATACACATATTGCATCTCTACAAAGTTCATCGATGCAACTGTCCATGGTGCCAATTAGCCAGGACAATTAACCTACGGCCACAATTGAGCAGGCATCAACTGTCGGGGATGTAAGACCACAGTACGCAGTCAAAGAGGGCTCACTCAATAGGGACATGATCTGTGATCAGATATCGCTGCTGTAGGAAACATGAATGCCTGCTGTATAAAATGGTTCGGGTGAGATAAGATGCGTATCGACAAGCCAACAAGGCTGAAAATAACCTGTTATAGGATCAATTACCAAGATGTATTATTTGGTTGTAGCTAAATGTAAATGCAAATGTGGTTATTTATAGTCGCAATTCACTGTTATCGTGCTCTAGCGACGTTACATGAGGTGGCTCTTCTCGTGTTTTAACCTGTAACTTCTGAAATGTTGTCAACTGGTGGAAAAGACGGTAGCCACAATCTTTATAGGATCATGAATACATAATCAGCAAAAAATGGAAGCGTCTACCTGGAAATACATGTATGTCTCAAACATGAGAAATGACAGCGCGTTTTGCGCTCGGATCAGTTGGTCAGTGTGTGTCCAACAGACGAGGCCGCCGGCGGCAAAACCATGTTTGTCTCAGTAGTAAACGGCCAGAAAACTACGTACATATCGTCGAGGGGAAACGGCCTCCATTGTACAGTGTGCGGGGTGATAGGGACATGGCTGTCATGAGTGTCATGCACGAGTACTACTCTCATGAGGAGCCGGGCAACGTAAGAAGCAGGCAAACAGACTCACCCTGAGCGAGCGTAATCCAACATGGTATGAGCACGAGGAGGGAAGCTGTGAGAAATGCCATGGTAGTGTGTGAGTATCCGTGAACTTCTGTGCTACATATCACTAAAAAGACAGGGCACTAATTGTATAGAACTATGCTTGAACGTGTATCCGAAAAGAGCTATCCTGTATGTGCATTAGATAGATATCACTGGCGAGTTTGAGTGAGTTGCGGACAAGATCTGGATCCATTGATCGGTTTGTTTGGTCCGTTACTAACGTCCACCGAGCTGAGTACACAGACGGCCCTACAGGGGGTGCTGCCGCCAAATACCGCCTTGTGACGTACACACGTGTGTGGAGCCGGTAAACGTACGTCTACGTACGTCAGGCGTGTTTGTTCTGCGTCACACGTGCCGAAAACTGGACGCCGCTCCCGCCGTGCACGTCACAGGCCACGTGGTGTAGTCACGTGACAAAAACATGGCTACACCCCGCTGAGAATTTCCCATCCTACGACAAAGTAAACTGTCGGGTACTATGAATCGCGACTTTTAAACCGGGACTTCACGCAGATTTCAACTCATGTTGGTCTCAGATAATCGTTGGTCTAGTTCGTGTTTATTTAATGCATTAAAAATGTTCAATAGTGTGTCATACTACATCGAACAAACGTCAAAATGTGCCACTGTTACGGTGTCCAAATAACCCGTGCCGGGTCCCACAGCTCAGGTCAGAGCCTGTGACTTGTTAACAGAGGCGGCGGCGGCGGCGGCGGCGGCTTAATCTATATGGTGGATCTCTTTTTTTTGGCGGTCACTCTATTTTGTTTGCCTCCAGTATGCGAGTAGGTTGTGCGTGTGTGATTATATATCAATTAAAATATACAATTGTTTTCTTTCATTTTTTTTTATTTTTTTGCCTATTTAGATATTGATGAAATGCGATGAAATGACATATTAATGTCGTTCTTCATGCAATATTCAACCAATCATATTCTGTAAAGTTTTATTCTTATTGAAAAAACAATTAGGTCTATTTGTTGAGTATTGCATGGTAAGAAAAAAAAATATATGTAATTTATATGAGGCCACATGCAGTTTACCATTTAAACATCACAGTTTTTACTGCATGTCAAAGAAAGAAAGATTCCATAACATTTGACAAGTAGAACATGATTACGGTGTTAGTAATAGTGAAATATGGAGTCACTAGGAGGCCATTCACACTAAGCATTCATGGAATTGTGTAAATACTAAACCATTGCACAGTATTATCAAGATGATTGTTTTGTCCCCATGCAGGGTTGTATCTATTGAGTTGATGGGTCATTTTGATGGTCTGTTATTTAAAATGATTAGTCAACCAGATAACATCCGAGGGTATTTCAATTTCCTCAATAAGGATTCTAACATTGTATCCCAGATTGAAAATGTGAAGTGGTGGACAAAATTCCCACTACAGTTAAACGATAAAAAAAAGAACATTACAAGTTCAGCGAGGAAAGAATGTATACGACATTGTGTAGTTTTACTGGATTTGCTACATATGAGGGGAAAAGCTGCCTCCGAGACTAACTCTCTCACGTGTGTACCCGATATGTCTTTTTTTTGATTTATGGGTTTTGTTTGTTTTGTTTTGTTTTTGTTTTTTTTTTTTTTTTTTTTTGTTTTTTTGTGGGGGGGAGGAGGTGTCTTGTTTTAAGGTCAAACCCTGAATAAAACTAGCATTAACATATTTTAAAGGTTACTTTTCTATCTGAATTAGTCTCAGAAAGCTGTTTGCCCGCATCCTTGCCCAACGTATTTTGCCTCCCATTTTTCCAATTTTTGCAATCCTTGCGACGCCCCTTGTTTCCATTTTTCAATTTCACTATTTGTTTCTTTGTCCCCTTTTTATGAGTGAGGTATGGTCTTGTCGCCATATTTCACCTGATATATTGATATAACTAGAGCTTTAGAGTAATTCAATATTTGGCTGTGTGATCTTCGCGAAAATATGGCGGCGTTCTATGTACTCGCCCTACTTTGTGTAATCGAATGTTTGTGCTTCAACAAGCATATTCTATAGAGTATTCAAATCTGTCACAATGGGCACATGAATGTTACTTATTAGAAAATAACATGTTTCAATACACCCACATATAACTAGAAATTATGGCAATTTTTAAGCACGTTTTGTGAGCAAAACAAAAACACAGAATATTTTTTTATTATTTTTATTTTCTTAAACAACGTCAGCATGCGCATTATACATAAACAGTAAAAATTGCTATTCAATATAATATCTAATCTCCTGTGAAATACATGCCATTTCTAAACACATCAGCATTCATCACAAATCCTCCTCGTCCGCACTCTCTACCAGAGAAAAGTGTGACTCTACATTCATGGTGTTTATTTGGTCACCACACTACTCATATCTGTCACTTTAATAATCATGATGACAACTTACTGACAAACGACCTACATGAATATCTAGAGGGCGTTGTGACAAGATTTCATTTCTGTACAAAAACAAAGCGTGTAAGAAGAAGAACAAGTATATTATATTCTCTGGTAGAGAGCGCGGCCCCCGCTCAGTCTGGTTTACGCAGTACGTGCGATGTCACACGTCGTACGTTACGTCGGCAGCACGTGGGACGTTACAACTCGTCCTTGCGCGCGTACTTCTTGGCATCCTCGAGCAGCTCGGTCTCGGTGGTGAAGAGCGGCTCCTGCGCGCCCGTGCGGCCGTTGACGATCATATCGTTGCTGATGTAGTAGTCCCAGCCCGTCTGGGGACGGAAGTAGATCTGGAAGATGGCGATCCTGAAACACGACAAGGGAGACCAGGTTAACCTCGAGGAGAGTGTGGTCGAGGAGGGTGTAGATAGAAATTGCCACATAATGGAATGGAGATACTGGAGAATAAAAGTAACATTTTAGGACTTGAATGATGCACACTCCTTTGGCATCTATTTTAACATCTGGACGATGACAATTCGTGGACAAAGTACCAGTTAAATATCCAGACTATGGTGATCCAGGTATACAGTGCCAGTTTAACATGTGGAGTTTAAAAGCTAGGATATAGATAGTTGAGTTTCTTCATCTCTCTATCTCTAACATTTAAATCCCCTATTCTGCAGTAAATACAGAAAGTTCTGTACGTCTACTGGGTACTTTAAACAGCATCATTGGCGCCCTCGCTACAGTAAACATAGAAAGCTGCGAGTGTCACTGACCTCTTGCCCTGGTACTGCTGGGGGAAGCCGTGGATCATGCGTCCGGGCTCGAACACGAGCATGGTGCCGGGCGCGAGGTCGAGGCGCTTCCTCACACCGTCCACGCTGGTGATCTCGAGCGCCCAGGGGTCGGCCGAGTCGTCCCGCGTCTCCTCCAGAACCAGCAGCGCGCCCACCACGTTACTGTACACCTCAGTCACGTGTCTGAAAAGTGGGGAGGCGGAACGTTTAACTTGTCTACGTGCTACGTACGTCACGTAACTACGTACAACATTCTGTTTAGTTGGCTCATTAAACAATGAAAACTCAGATTAGTGAAAACCTATGGTGAAAAAAAATATAAATTTTTTTGTTTCAATTTTTCTTCAAAAAAGTTTTTTCAATTTTATTCTTTTTAATTATATGTAACAGATGTATATTTTTTTTTTCAAAAACAAAAGCATTTGTTTGCGCAATTCTATTCTAAATCTCACAATAATTGGAAGCTTGCCATAACAGTTATGATGTAAAAACCTTTTAATTATTCTTTTCATTTGTTATCTTTTTAATTCTTTTTTTATCTTACACAAGTTTTCTTATCTATAAATTCTGGGAGTTAATAACACATTCAAACTCAGATTGTGAAAACATATGATGAAAAAAACTTATTTTAACTTTTATTCTTTAAATTCTCTAATCCTTTTTATTTTTTTCATTATCTTATTTTTTTATACACAAGTTTTCTTATCTATAAATTCATACATACATGCAAAACTCAGATTGTGAAAACCTATACCTATGATGAAAGAAATGCGTGTTTTTTTTATTCTAATTATTTATTCACTGATTTCAGGACCATTTTAAACTGTTTGAACATGTAATTGAACTTGTAATTGATTGGTAAATATCATTCTATTAAAAGCTGGTCGATTATGGTCTAGTTTTTAATTACGTGTAATATCACAGTTCATATTGGCTAGCGCTGTAAGCCAAAAAATGCAGAATTCTTAATATGCATCTTTGCTTGCTACAAAGGGCCCCATACACGTTAAAATGACACTTGGAAAAGTTACATATTGAAATTCTTCGTCTATGGACATGTGAAACGCACATTTCTTGTTAATGGACATCATATTAAAATCGATAGGGGAACTTTTTGGAGTCTGTTAAAAATGAACTGAGAGACACACTGTTATTTTGGGGACCCATTTAGGACCCTCTGCGTACCTGCGGATGATGTTTCCCTCGTAAAACTCGTGCGTGCCGTACGCCGAGGCGTACTCCAGCTTGCAGGAGCAGAAGGCCTCGAGCACGGAGTCCAGGGCGGAGGCCACCTTCTCCACCAGCTCACGGGGCACCTCGATCAGACCTACAGCAGGGCGCATTGTGGACAGTTGTTAATTACAAATATATTTACAGATATGAAATATTTACACAAAAATCGTCTAAGTCTCGTCCAATCTTTTAGGTATACTGTAGATATGCATCATTTGAAATGGAATATATTTGTTACATATAATTTTGGAAACGTTCACAAGAATTGAATCGTTTTTTTTAATCCAGAACTGCTATGTTTCATTTAATTGCTTAAAAAAGTAGTAATCAATTATTCAATACAAAACAAGAACAAAATCTGAATTAATTTTGAAAACTGATATAAGCATTGATCATTTTTCAATCAATCTTATCCTGTATTTCTAATTAATGTGGTGTGTGAGTATGTGGGTGGGTGGTGTTTATGAATGAGTGAGTGTGTAAAAAAAAAGATAAGAATGATAAAAATGAATATTCACAAATAGTAATTCGCGAAGGAAATGTGGGTGTGTGAGTGGATTGGTCAGTGTGTGTGATTTGGTTGGTGGGTCAGCATGTGGGTGAATGAGTGGGTGGGTGGGCGAGCAAGTGAGTGGCTAGATGAGTGAGAGACTGAGCAAGCGTGTGGTGAGTAAGTCAGTGAGTGTGTGAGTGTTTGAGTGAGTATGTGTTGTACCTGGCTTCTGCTCGTCCTTGTTGATGATGTGGAGCTCGCGGGGGTAGATGGGCTCGTCGATGCGCTTGGTCCGCTCCTCGTGGTAGTGCGTGATCAGGTTGTCGAACACGGCAGCGGGGATCGGCTTCACCTCGTACCCGTTGTCCGAGAAGCCGTGCACGAAGATCGGCTGCTTCATGTTGAGCAGCGTGCGCATGCCCTGGAGAATAGGAACAACAAGTATAACAGATACCCATTACTATATTTGGGGTAGGGTTAAAACATGGGTCCAAAGGTCCCAATTCCTTTTCTTTTTTTAGCCTTTTTTTCAGTTTGACAAATTTTAAGGGGACCCCAACATCACACTTCCATGAAATCCCATCTGTAACCTTTTAGCATTTTCTTACCCATCAATCCCTTATATTTCGAATGTTAAACAAATACCACAGGTGCACACACTTGTGTTTTAACCAAGACAAAATGACAAATAATTTATATGAACAGCACTTGTTCATAATAAAATTTTGAATCATTTGTTTGTCTGTTGCTCCAAATATAAATGAACTGGTATTTTAATGTATTTTTAAAAAGCTTAAAAAGTAGATATCAATCATTCAGACGAAATGAACAAAATTTGTATAAACTTCAAAAAAATAATTTTCAAATTAATTCAATCCTATCTAAAAACCTTTATGGATCATAAATACATGTATATAGACTACAGACTAAGGAATAATGTGTTTCTAGTCTCACCTGTGAGAACATCCAGTCTGCGGCGTAATTCGCCTTCTCGTTCTCGATCGCCACCAGGTTGTCAAAGTCTGGAAAACATGCACAATCAACATATGAATACAATATAATATAATATGTAATCACAGATCGTGACTGTCACATGATGACACAAGAAAGCCTACACAAAATATTGCTGATTTACAATGTGGTTTTTTAAAATGTATCACATGACAGCTGGCACATGCCTCATGAAAACAATAGTTGAATGAGGTAAAATAACAGATTAAACGAGATGTATTACTGATAAATTAAAATCTATCATGAATCAATTTTTTCCATTATATTCAATTTCTTTTTTTCCAAAAGATGAGATTAAAAATTTGACAGTTCACTTTTAGATTTTATATCAGCTGGAGTCTCAATCTAAACTGGACTTGCTGTGTAGCTATATGAACATTTGCCACAACCGGCCACCCTAGGAACTGATACACCTCGAACACTGAGACAGGTGCTATGTTCATGACTATTGACAATGACTGAAAACTGACCTTTACGATAAGGAGGAGCAGGATTGTTTGAGATGTTATTAGTCTGAGGCATAAAGCTGTACCTGGCATGGGCGTGAACTCGTCGATGGTGATTCGCTTCTGGTCCTTGGCGATGAAGCCGTAAATCACCTTCTCCCTGCAGCAGGACGCCAATGTTACACACGCATTTTTCTTTTTCATATGCTATTATTTTTTTTATTATTATTATTTCTTATTTTCAATAATTATGAATCCAACGGGAACTGTATCAATCGACGTGAGTTTAAAACATGTCTTTTGAAATGAGTTTTGGGAAGAATAACAATTTAAGAATGAATTTCATTGTATTAATTAAAACTCTTTTCAAAGACACTTTCAAAATAAGATCAAATCCATTGATACAGTTGCCTTTGCTGTACAGGGCAGTGTGTGTAAAAGTCTGGTATCATATGGTCTCATTTGATTTCTTCTATTCCTGTTGTGTTAAGTTTTGAAATTGAGCAAAAGTATAGAAATATAGAATATATGAAAATACCTGTTGGTCCAAAAACTCTTTAATTTTGGACCAGCAGAAACTTTTATATTTTTAGCAATTTTAGAATTTAGCTCAACAGAAATCGGGAAAAAAATCAAATCAAACAGTTTAGTAAAGAATAAACTCCGCAGCTCGAAGTTTACACATGTACAATTTATGCTACTACTATTATTTTTCTTATTTATGTAATGATGAAAAACTCAAATCTTTTGCATTGAAACGTCATTTTCACATATTTATATGACGAGACATTGAGTGATCAACGATGGCTGCATTCGACTTCACCATTGGCTACTGCCTGGCCCGAGCTATAGGGGTTTTTGTTTTTTGTTCTTTGTTTTTTGTTTGTTTGCTTTTTGGGGGGCGGGGAGTTCTCACCGTCCTCCCTTGGCGAAGAGCACGTAGTAGCCGGGGTAGGTCTCGATGACGAGCTCCTCGTCGGGGTAGAGGTACTCGAACTTGGGGTTGATGGGCGAGAACTCGAGCCACTTCTGGATGATGGACAGGGTCTCCTTGTACTTGTTCACCACCGTCACCTCGATCTTCACCTGAAACACGTCACAATAGGGAGATGAGTTACTATCTTACTTAAGAGTTAGATCTACGTATACTACATATGTTTTACGCGTGTGTGATCCGCAATAAAATTTTGAGAATTTAAAATCTCTGCGTATGTCTGCGTATCCTGCATTTTGAATTACGGAAGATACGTATTCTTGCGGGTGGTTACGGATTTTTATCCATGTATTCTCTCTCATCTTACGTCTGATGGTTAAACCTTCCATATTTACACGTGTGTAGGAAATACTTTGGCCTTTATTTACTAATTTTTCAACTGACCAAATTTCAAAATCTTCACCATTTAAAATTAGCAATATTCCTATTAAACAAGCAACAGCTATAGTTGTACATATTTGGCGGTGGCACACGGAATGTTTTCAATAGCATAAGCTGGTATAAATGGAATGTTCTGCGTCTAATTGTGCTGCAAAGGAACCTGCTTTAGTGAATGGTGATATCGATTACACTGCAGTATGCAGCGCAAAAGATGTGAACATTCTTATTCAATAAATTCTTATTCAACGAGCTCAAAGAAATCTGAACGCAATCACTCGATCTCGCACAATACAGTAAAACCTCAACAGGAAGACCACCTAACCAAGTGGCTTGTCTACTTAATAGAGTTCTACTGTGTTGCTACAGTGGCAGATTCAGATACCTTTTTTCACAAGATTCATTAGCTTTACTTGGTTTTAAATATGTTTTGGTCAGCTCTGTTCTAAAAAAAAGACGTGACTCTGGCAGTATATTTGGACGGTTTCTCCTGATGACGCCATTGTATTTTTGCTACACTGACACGTGTCATAATGTACCCCACGACGACCACCACCACCATCTTTCTTTGCCACTGAGTTTTATGTTCGAAAAGCACAAATAAATGCCTGTACTTATATTTTGAAATAAGCTTTTCATTTCTGGAGAGACCTTCTCAATTGTTATCAATTATGATTTACGAAACAATACTTCTCTGGTCAAAATAACTCAGTGGTAAAAAAGACAATTAAACATTCGAAAAGCTGTGTTGTGTGCTGTTGATATAGTTGAAAGATTTGACTTTTTGACACTGTGTATTTGGAATGTACCATATGGTTTCATTGATATTTTTCTTATTCTTTTCTGCTACGTTTCAAGCCTAAGTTTTAGGTTTCAAAATTGGGTAATCCTTTATTATCGGCAGAAAAGAATAAGACCAACGTAAGTATTTGACTTTCATCATTTTTCAAATGTGTTCTGCAGTCATACTTCTTAATTTTAATTATAATTTACAAATCAGTGCTTTTCTGGCCAAAATAACTCAGTGGTAAAGAAAGACACAATTAAACATTTACAAGGCTGTGTTCAATTGAGACAACCTCTATGATAAGACCACTTCTCATGGTCCAAACCCTTTATAAAGCTACCCAAATGAACGTCTGTCTAGAGACCAACTTTCTATTGAGATCACCTACCATTGGTCCAAAAGGTGGTCCTATTATTCTAAATATCTTTGATGTCACCCAATCCATCTGTGGCCTAGTGGTTAAGGCTTCTGATGATAACAATTATGGAAACATCTGTATTTCACTATTCACTGGGCCAGTTATTTGTGTGATTGACATGTACAAACATATCATGTTTCTACTCATTTTTTGTTAACATTGTGAAATGTATTGCATTGAATATGTACAGCTGTGACCTAGTGGTTAATGCTCCGCTAGATGGGTATTGGGTAGAATCTTAGACTCCCTCTTAGAGATGAGTGTTGACTAATATTTCTATTTAAGTAAACAGCGCCCTGGTACCTGCTCCCAGATCCACTCGAGCACGTCCTCGTCCTTGGCCGAGTCCCAGCGGACGGGCGCCGTGAGCACGGACGTCCCCTTCTTGAAGAACAGCACCTCGTTACAGTCGCCGTTAGAGTACCTGGCGGGGCAGAGTAGGTTAAGTATATTCAGGAAAGCATGTAATGTACAATCAAAGAATACAGTAGAACCTCTCTATTAGGACCACCCTTCGGACAAGTGTTACACGCCCCATTATAGTGCCTGGGAATGTCAGGGTATAGATTCGATGTATTCAGGAAAATATGTACAATCACAATATGAATAGAATGTGACAAAATACTGCTTATTTACATTTTGGTCACAGTTCCAGTACATGATAGTAGAATAACGCGGTGAACAACATTAAAGAGCAAGTGATCACGTTCAATATCAATATTATGCTTGCCAAACAATAAATTCCTAACATTTGAATGCATGAGATGGGCTAGATTGTGAGTAGCTCAGTGTGGTGAGCATCCACATGCAGTGGACCGTCAAAGAAAGCTGTGTGTGTTCGTGGAGCCCCCATGGCGTGTCTCACCTGGCCTTGAGGTCGTCCGTGGCCGTGGTCTTCCACCAGATGTTCTCCAGCGACTTCTCCTTGTCGTAGATGAGGAACACCAGGTTGTTCTTGGCGGGCAGGCCGCGCAGGTCGATCTGCAAACACAGGGCACCGGTTAGCGACGGCACAAACACAAGGTCACCCCAATACTCGACTACCATTGTGTGAATTGGTCAGTTTGTGGAGAACCAAATCACTCTCCTGGTGATCCCAAACACCTCCTCAACCGTGCAGTTTATCCAGAAGCCGGGTTCGATACCTTACTTGGCCGTGCGAGCATCCAACATACGCGTGACAACGCCATATCCTGCGACGTTAGCCACCAAACCCTTTACTTACCGACATTAATACGAGTAGGAGCATTAACGACATCCATTCCTCCGTGTGCACTTTTAAGTAACCAGCTCAACCCATTTTAACTGGGACTGTCGCAGCAACACAGCGCTGAGATCTGCCGCCCCATCACGTATCCTGCGCTAACCATGCGTTTGTACTTACCGACACATTCACGGAGCGACGTTAACTCCATTCTGTATGCGCTTCTTTACAAGCACTGTGTCCGTACATTAAGCTTAAACCTCCGGGTGCACTTTTTAAACACCTATCTTAAGACTCTCGTAGCCCCATCACACGTACCCTGAGCGGGCAGGACGCCTCCTGCATGACGAGCACCGCGTTCTTGGCCACGGTGCCCGAGCCGTCCGTCTCGGCCACCACCTCGTTGAAGTGCTCGCCGCTCTGCACCCACAGCGCGATGGGCGCCTGGGCGCGCACGCCCGCCAACAGCGCGGCGGGGAGCAGCAGGGACAGTAAGTGACTCCGCATGGCTAGTTACTGGTACAGTGATCGTCTGTCACGGTCTCTGTGGCTGTGTGTGTGTGGCGGGTAAGTGAGGGCCTCGCTCGCCGGGCGGCAGGTATATCGGAGTCGCCACGTATCGGCTGCCGCCGGGGCTCGGCCGCCAGCTGGCGCCCCGTGGCACGTCGTCTTACCGCGGCCATCGATCCCCCGCTCGCCTTCACTGCCACATCTTTAGCGTGTAAACACGTCAATAAGCGGCCTGCAAAGTATCAGAATGAGAAGCGATTGTATCGACCCCGCGCTGCCATCTGGCCAAGCTATCAATACAGCAGCCACTTGGTCTCTTCATTCAGTAAGATGCTGCTGTAACACGTGGTGCGGCGGCTGATGCAAGAGACGCGGACATTGCAGCGGAGTATACGTGGACACCGCCCCTGGTCACATGCTAGTGGCAGATCCGGGTTTTCAGAAATGGGGGGTTGGGGGGCAGCACTTGAGGGATCTTATGGGTTTCATATATACGCGATCGGTATTCAACATGGAAAAAAAATATGAAACTGATGTATTTTGGCGGGGGATAGGGGGCGCACCCCTTTCCCCCGCCCCCTGGATCTGTCTACTCCTCCCAACAACAGGGATCTATGGACGCCGACCCCCTATGTGCCGGGATGTCTCGCCGGAGCTGTCAAAAGTGAACTTGGTTTGGTCTTGAACGGTCAAGTTTGTACAGACAGTGGGTTTTCTCAACTTGTCACATAGCAGATTCAGGGGGCGCCCCCTCTGTTCCCACCAAAATACTTTATTTTCACGGGGGTTTGACAAGTTCGCTAGTCTGAAAACCTGGATCTACCATTGGTCCATCTTCCCAGTACACGTCTGTTTTCTGTATAGACAGCTATAGCCATATTGGTACAAGTTGCTGTTTACGTGAAAACTGGTGAACATGAACGTAGCTTGGAAACAAAGGACGAAAGTATTTCCTCGTGTAGGGCCTATATCATAAAGCACTAAAGTGACGGAAAGAAAAAAAAAGCACTTAATGTTAACAAATGCACCAAAAGCATTGCGATTATTTGCTACCGGCAAAAAATTCGTGTACTGTCTGAATGTTTTTTTGTTTGTTTTTTCAGAAATTTTGGGTTCAATAGCACTTCCGTTTTCGGTCAGTAGATGGCAGCATCGCACGGTATTGGGCATGAATGGTGAAAATGAACGAAACTGAATGAGTGCAAAACATGTTGTAAGTGGGGGAAAGAAAAAGGGGTGTAAAGTCTAGAGGGCGAAAATGTCAAGAGGCGAATTATATTGGGCATGAATAGTTCTTGTAAATAACAACAATTGTGCAATTGAAATAATGATAGGTACGGGCACATTCATGTAGACGAGACGGGGGTTTTCGGTGTTATTACTTAAAGTTTAATGTCTCAAAATGTATGTATTTGACTCCTGTGGCGTGTCATCCTCAGCTTTCTTACATTAATCAAGCGGACTCCCACGACATAAAACAGCCTGGGTAATGTCAGTACAAACAGCTACAAGCGTCAATCAAAATGCGATACGTGTAGATTAAATATCTGGTGGCAGCAGCAGATGCACTTTTGAGTTTGATTTATTTCTCAAATCAATTCGGTGCAGAGATTGAAGCGTGCAATAAAAATACAATAACTAATACACACGACTTACTCGCTTTATTGATATTAACTGGTATTTCGGCCGTATTGGGCAAGATGGCGCCACCTGGCGCAAGGAGAATACTCCGCCTGAGTCGTGAGGCCAGTGAGAGTTATTGACGAAGGTCGCGTGGGCTTTAGTGCGTTCGACGTATCAATGATACGTCAACCGTTTGAAAAGCGGGGCTCCACAAACTTCTTTTCACGGGACGAGCATTAAAAGTATGAAATCGCCACCGTTCTCGCCTCGGCGGGTAACCCGAGGTGACGTGATCTTTAGCAGGTAAATAAGACACTTCTCGGGTGTGGCGATGATTGCATTAATTTCTGACGTGTGAAATTAAATCTTTTCATATTCAATAACAGCGTGACCGAGTGAATGGTGAGTGCCGGTCTTAATCAACGCGTGCAAACATATACCATAAGTCAGGTTTCAGAATCACAAAATGTCTACCTCCGTAAATGTGGTTGAAACGCTTTGCATTTGACGGAAAGGTAGGCCAACTGCCAAATAAATGTTCCTGGGTACTGCGGGGAATTTGACTATTGAAACACTTGTTCATAATGAATCAGCATGCCCCTTGAGGCACTTTGGACACATATATATACACCGTGGCAGCCCCTACAGCAACCCACACCCACACACACCTCCTCAATCCCCAACCACACACACGCGCACGCACGCACGCGCACACGCACACACACAAACTTAAAAAGAAAAGAAAAGAAAGGGGGGAAAAGAAAATGAGAAAACGTAACGATGGAGGCGTAACTGTCAATACTGCTTCCTGCTTCCTTGCCTACTGCCTCTCTACTCCAAACACTCATAGAGACCTCAGGGATACGCACGTGTCAAGTGAGGTGAACATATGTTTTAGAGGCAGTACAGACTAAGCAGTTTGTCAAGTCATGCATAGAAGTATGGATTATGTAGACTTAATCCATGGTAGAAGTCACACAGTGCGGCGTCAGTACTGGAGACGTATTGACTAGAACTGCCTTATATAAAAATCTACATACCTGAACAACAAACGTACTGTCAACATGTGAGCACTGCCTCAGGTATTATGGTTATGGTTGTCACTGCATGAGGAAGATCCGTAACTATATGGCTAAAAAACATAAGGCTAATGTCGGCCATGTCAGTTGTGCCCGTAGCTTTATCCACCCTGCCCACATCGTAGCCGGTCTACGAAAATCATAGAATTGATATACTCCTTTACACACCGAATTAATGAAAATGTCTTGGATTGGATTGGATTGGATCAACGGTGGTTTGTTTAGATCAAGTTAAATGAAACTAGCTGTTGCAACAAGTTATAATATTGAACAGTGTCTAAATCATTTGCTTTTTTGTGAAAATTGAACCCTTTAACATTTTAAACAGATTAATCTTCAACACACACATCCAATTGGCCACGAACATATATCTAAATGATCAGAAACGCTGACGGTCAGACATTTGATGCCTGTGCGATTATCACTTCATGATATTGCCATACAATAAATAGCAACACATCAACACCGATCAAACATTTTCCATACAAAGTAATATATATTATATAAGAATATTTTTTAAGATTGCAAACCCAAGAAAATCGCTGCTCAAAAATGTACGGGTTTTACAGTCTTCAAAGTATCTGACGCCGTATTTTCTGAACGTAGCAACAGGAACCATGATGTTTGTACAAAAAGAAATCCACGGAATCTATCATCAAATCCACCGTTGTACTGTTACGTTGCTGCTGCTGCTGCTGCTGCTGCTGCTGCTGCTGCTGCTGCTGCTGCTGCTGCTGCTGCTGCTGCTGCTGCTGCTGCACGTCCTCTGTGCACTAGTAAGGGGCATGAGTCAATTATTCAGGCAGCAACGTGCCCGTCCAGAACTTCCCAGTCCAGAACTTCACACACAGAACCTCGAACAGCAATGTGACTGCGCAAGACCCAATTAGTCCAAGAATGATCACACCTAGCTTCATATCAAGAATCGAATTTTTACAGCGTGTGTCATGAGTAACATTAGACCTGTAATGAAAATCTGTCTACACCATTTATGCATTTCCAGATAATTAATTAAGGCTCGGTTGCGTCATCACCCCGCGGGCGGGTGAAGTGTACACGGTGTGTTGTGACGGGTAAAGTGATAAAGGACAAGTGAATTTCGGCGGCATGACAGGAGGCATGAATAGCGTTTGTTTGCACGGGGCTATACATGTACATGTGAGGCTGGGTGGCCTCGTTGAATGGCATGCCCTATGTAGAGCATAGCCCCCACCCCCACCCGCCTCTGCACGCAAAAAAACTCACCTAGCTTGGAAGCCATAGCTAGTGTGATCCCTCCATCCCCGAAGCTCAGTTTGTTAACTAACCTGCCTTTGGAGGTCCACGTGGCCTTCCTCTGCTATAATCATCAGTATGTTGATGTCTACTGAACATCAACACAAACAAATGTGTACATACACCGGTAATTGGTGGTGCTCGGTTCATCGGAACAACACCTCGCTGTCAATGTGATACAGTCTGTGTCCGTCGCGGCGGTGTCACCCACTGACTCACGGCGGCGGCGGCTGTGGGGTGTCGGGTGACCCCGCTATATAGCAGGTGCTCCGGCGAGACGCGCTGATTCACAAACTCTCGCGAGACCCGCAAACAACCACACAGACTGTACGTCAAGCGTACGCCACACGCTGTACGTCGACACGCGAGACCACAAACTGTACGTCAAACGTACGTCGATACGCCGGACGTTCCGCCATGTTGCTGCTGTGGTCGCCCTGCAGCAAGCTGCCGTGGTTGCGCCTGCACACGGCGCCCCGAGCCGGGGGTAGCGCCCGTCCCGCGCCGCCCGCCGCCGCCGCCGTCTGGCTGCTGCTGCTGGTCGCGGCCGGGGACCTCGCGCTGCGCCCGGCCAGCGCGCTCTTCTACACGAGCAGCAAGGAGAAGGAGTACCCGCGGCTGGGCCGCCGCGCCGCCGCGCCGCCCGCGGGCTCCCGCCGCCGCCTCGTCCAGATCGACGGCTTCGTCCAGGAGGAGGACGTGTCCGGCGGCGGTGGGGCGGGGGAGGCGAGGCGCCGGCGGCGGGAGGAGGAACCCGACAGTCCCATGCACACGCTGCGACAGCTCATACTGACCGCACGGAAGGAAAACATCCACAGCGACAGTGAGTATCGGTGCGCAGGGTGTAGTCTGTAGTGTTGTCTGTTTGTTTGATAGAAGTCAAAACAACGGTGACATTTCTTGAAAACACAATGGTTTCTGTATGGATGACATTCATGAAATGTCAACGTGAAACACATATTTTGGACCAGGTATAAAGAAGTGTAACTGTTTTGTTTTGACTACCATTAAATGACCTCCAGCTCAAATCATAAATCTTGCAAACAAATTCCGTTTCTACATGTATTTTTTGCGGCTATATTTTGTTTGTTTGTTTGTGTTTGTTTGTTTGCTTGCTTGCTTAGTTTTTTCATTACATAGGCCTACTATGCAATATCCTCGTCAGCTTCGCAAGACATGTTAGATTTTATTTTATATTCCAGTTGAAATTTGATTGTAAAACTCGTTGTAGTGCACAACTTTCTGCATCTTACTGACACTAAGATGATTGAACTGAACATGAGGTTGCTATTTTAAACAATCTATTGCGAAATTTTAACAATATGAAACATACAACGCCTAAAATATAGGACAAGTTGCTATTGCGAAGTTTTGAAGAGCAATATGAATGTTGTAGAAAACAAACGACAGACCATGAAAAACAATGTTCCTTAAATCCGCTTTACACATGCATTGGCGATCATATGCGAATCTGTGCAACGCATCCACAAGACTTAGGTCAAACTTGTGGTCAACTTGGGCGTATTGATGGGGCAGTGGAAAGTAGTAAAAAAATGCATGGTGCGACGAGTTGCTCAGCCAGACAAACGGGTACTTATACGATCCCTAGACCCAGCATGATAATCTGTAACGAACTTTAACCAAACAATGTGTTCATGACGAATTCGCCAGTTCGCCCGTGCAGAGTTCATTAATGTGTGAAGCAGGTTTAAGTGGGAATTGTGTCTGTGCAAGGCAAGAGAATGGTCGAGGATCCGCGACTCCACAACGGGATATGCGTCATCACCAGTGTGCATTGCATCTAACTCACGGATTTGGCTTTCGTTTTTTCCTTGTACGTGTTTGTTTCTTTCACTTTTTGTTTTTGTTTTACACACCAGGCATGGTCGACTCCACCAACGACTACGGGAAGCGTGTCACAACGCACCCTCTGTCACCTGTTGCTCACCTGTGTAAACCACAACGCAATCTCAAATAACAGCCCCAAGACGGGCACTTACTTCTAATTAAATTCAAGCTAGATTTGTTATATTTATGTTTATTTACTGTCAATGAGCAACAATTAATAAGCATCTCAATTATTTTTTATTTGCACGGGAATTTACTTGTCGACTTGGATAATATTAGAAATAGTTATGATAGTGATTAGATGAAGTATATTTAAAATTCTAACAATGAAAATGTGACAATCATGATTATCTGTGTTATTATATATTCTATTTATATTTTCATTGTACATGTTTTCCTGAAAAAATAAAATCTGATCTAATCACTGACGTAAAAATCCACTGAGGTTGGGTAAATTTGTGCATATTTGTATGATATTAATTACTGTAGATTTATTTACTGTGTCATTATAAAAAACAAATTTTTACTTTGATTTGTCTATTCTACTCTAATCTCCCCTTGAATCAATCTAATATACGGTATGATACTGACCAGAGGGTGGATAAGAAAACATATCATGGATGACTTTGGCAATTCTGTGACACAATGTATGTAGGAACAATTGAATATATATTTCCCCAAGTTTGCTTGTGAATTCAATTCTACTCTCATTGTTCTGCCAAGCAAGCCCCATACCGCTGTATAGACATAGCTGAAGACACATCTTCCATTTGACTATATATAATTATACCATCATCCCAAGCAGCGGGCTGTTGAACAGTGAGAGTAGAATTGAATGTATGTAGGGTTATTTTTGATTTGATAAAGACTGTATAAACTTATCTCTGACCCCCTCTTGCAGCCTCCGCGCTCGCCGCCGCCTCCGCCCTCCGGCCATCACTTACGGACGCCGAGGACAGCAGCCGCGGGGACGGTGACTCCCGTGGGGGCGGGGGGTGGGAGAGCGAGGTGATCACCACGCTGGTGCTGCTCGACAACATCCGGGCCAACAACAGCCACCGCGGGGGGCAGTCGCTCCCTCGCCAGCGGCACGCCCCGCGGGCAGCCCGGGGCCAGCAGCAGCCCGGCGGGGCGGGGCCGTACGGCACCTGACACCGCGCAACGGCAGATTGTTAACTGTGTGTTTTTTATATTAAAGCTACAACATCACATGACTAGTTTAATTGTCTTTTATCCCAATGCAAACGCGTCCATACGTAGTAACACACGCATCACGCTCATACCCCAAAAGGGTCACCCGCTTAGGCATCACCCACATATATGCTTTTCATGGGCTCATAAAAATGAAGTATTTTCAGGTCCACAGTTTTTGTTATTTAATATGCCTAAAATCATACGCCGCCGTCAACAAAATGCGGTTTTATGTTAATACGCCCCGTCAACGGCAGGGGTGACTGCACCATGGCAACAGAGTCGTGCTGAGCACGCTTGTTTTTAGGACTCAGCCCCGGGCGGCAATACGACTATCCACATGTTCACATCTCATCACATTATAAGCACTGTGACTGTGTTTCTAGTGAGTGTTTAACTGATGAATAAATTTAGCTTTGCTTGTCTGCCAACAATAAGTACTCATTTTTCCACCCTTACACGAGCTCCATGTATGCGTACTAAATGTCACGCCGTTTTGCCATCTAATTCATTGAAGTAGGCCTACTATGTTTTTTTTACCTCACTTCATTTTTACTCACACGTGAACCAATATTTAGTTCATGATTCAGGTAACGCCTTACTCGCTCGTTCCAAGCTGGCTGTCAACCTCAAAACTCACCCCACATTCACCCCGTGAACCCATTTCACTCTTAAATTCAGCCCCAGTCTGATCCGCGACTGGTCTCCTGTTGCACTTCGGTCCCCAACGCTCACTCATTCAGGCAATCACATTAAAAGGAATAAATATTGATGTGGTGGTTTATAGTCGTGATCCAAGCATTTTGCTCTCACGACTTTAAATTTTACACCAGGTTCTCATTGAAACCGAGCACTTGTGCTGTGCTGGTTGTGGTTGAGTTGGGTAGCGGGTTTCTTATATACTGTTTGAAAACGACAAAGGACTTTTACATGTTCAAAGCACTACGACCAAATCGGATTGACCATTTCTCACATACTTGCACCAGTAACACATTCAGCGCGCAATGCTAATCACTCACACAATCATTCACACACTCTTTCAATCCAATGACCTGTATCTAATTAAATTGTTGGTACGAATTTGCTCAACACCCACCACCAGACCCAAACAGAAATCGAACCCAATGACCTTCTGGTCTCGAGTCCAACTCCCTGACTACTCGGCCACAGAGGCTCATATTACCACTCCATGGCACTCCATTCACTTACCCTTTAGTGGCATATCCAGGATTTTTCTGAAACAGTAAGGGGAGAGCAGCATATCCAAACGATCAGTGACCGATTTGGGGGGGAGGGGGCTGGAGTCAGGGCACCAAACATTTAACGGACCCCCACACTTTGTCAAAATGGTTACATCCGCACTTTTTTTACGCTAACGCCTCTAACACGGGACGTCTAGAAAATATTTTCAATTTCATGCACCCAGCATGGTCCCAGTAAAGGTTAAAATGATTTTAAAATGTAGTGTGAAAAAGCACCCATGCAGTGTCCGAAACATACAATTTATATCACTCTTATCTTGATAATGAGACCCAGTGCTGTAGGCCAAATATACACATTATTTATAAATATACAATTAAAATATGAAATTAAATTTTCTGATTTTTTTAACAATAAATAGTATACAAAAAATGAAAATGATTTTAGAATTGCCAGAAGACTCCGGCACACAACAAAAACAAAACACTGTTCCATCAGCCAGCTTTGACTCATTTTTTCTGCCAATTTTACCCATCAGATGGGCATCCTGTTTTTATTAACTCCTTTACCTTATCTTGCCTCTTACTATGTGTGTGCCTCTATTTTTATCTATTTCATTTTTTTTTTCATCAGACTAATAGTCAAAATTACATAAAAGGTAGAAAAAATTAAATTGATGATAAAATTATCACATCACTACATTTTATAGATACCAATATCACACATGCAACTCCCCACCCCAGACTCAGCTTATTTAAAAATGCTTGAAGCAATTAAATTCTACAATGCTCCTGACAATACTATTATAAAACTTTCTTAATTTCTTAAAACTTTCTCAATCTCAACTGAAGTCTGTACATTGCTTTTCGTAACAGAATTTTAAAATGATCAACACCATTAAAAACATAAATACGAGCCATACTTAACTAAACTCCCTTTTGGACATTAAACAAAGTTCTATAAAAACAAACTAGCGGTTATCTGTGAGGGCAGCCTTGTCTCAGCAGGCCCCTGCTGGTCGCCTGCTGACAAAGCCGATTGCCTGGAATTACTTTCCACGGCCACAGGTTTGATCACCCAGATTTAATCTCACAAGGCTGAAGACGCAGCTAAGCTGGTTACGGCAAAACTCGCTCAACTCGCATTAAAAACAACATCATTTCAAGGCGCTAGGTGGCTTGTAATGAACAGATCTAATTTTAGTGCAATATTGGAAACTGGAAAATGAAATGTCCCTCGTACTGTGTCCTTATAGTGACTCAAACGTATTGAATAATTTTAAAGTAGGTGGATTGAGGCAGACATCTAAAATAACTTTTCAATTTTCCGCAAATTAGAAGCATTTTCTCTTGACCCCCTTATAAGTCCCTATTAGTGTGATGTTCATATGCCAAGGCTTTACTGTATTGCTTCTTTAAGATAGTGTAAGAGCTCAAAGTAAATGCAGAGGTTTTAAGCTCATCAGGAGACCAATCATTATTGTAGTAATTCTAGTAATAACATTACAAAAGTTTCTTCAAAATGAGTGCACTACTAGTAGATCATAATAAAGTGTTATAAGCAAGCCAAAGGGACGGTTGGCGAAATTCCCAAACTATAAATTCCCAATTACGTTTGTGAATTGAAAAATACTGAACTTTCAACATTTGGGTATTGAGCAGTATTATCATGAATTCAAGACACCATTATCAACTTTAAACAACGCGCTGATTAGATTATTCATTTACAATTGATACAACACAATTATCAATTAGAAATTACATTTAATATGATTTATCACAGTTACATATAAATACATATTCACTACAAAACACAACATATTTTGATTATATTTGAATCCATAAGTAAAATCAGCCCGCCAATACTGGCTCATAAGTCTGTTGAAAACATATAATAAAATAAGTGTGCACTAAATATTTTTACAATTATTAGTTGCACAATTTTTGTTTTCTCATATTCCAGGCGTTTTCTATGTATTGAGCTACATATCAACATTTTTTCATTATAGATACATATACTTTCTTTATCAATTAAACTTTAAGAAATGTTAACATTTATCTATTGCTTTTGAAAAAAGTACATTGCACATGTTCTTACAGGTCACCATTTATTATGAAATGAACCTCATTTTCCTTTTGTTTTTTCTTTCCCAGACAATACAAAAACATAGTTGCAATTCAACATTTTCGAAACGACCTGCCTCAATTTTCAACCATAAAATGCCACATCTAAATTTTCATAATAATGACCAATGACATTTATTCAAGCAACCCCGATATAATCACTTTTTTTACAATTGTTTTTTTAAATTCAAATATACAAATTTTAGGTTTGGTTTCAACACATTATACAATTCTTTTCAAATGATAAATATATCATTAAGTTTTTCATTACACAATATCAAGTCACATGTTTTCCATTCTTTAAAAATTTGAGATACAACATGTATTTCTAAAAAGTCAGGACAGAAATCCCGGACAGAAATATAATAAAATAATGAGACTATATGCTGCTTACCAAATTCAGTCAATTTTACAATCAAAAATGTCTGAAAATCCCTGAAAAACAATCATTTAGTAAATCATCTTTCAACTTTAGAATCCTATTCCAAAGTCATAGCATATTTAGGTATTTCCTGTATCTTAATCATGAAAAGAACTGCTGCTGCAAAACTTGTAAATTCAACAAAAAATGCGTTAATCATTGCTGATATGTAATAATGTTCACAACTATTCAAAAGAAGAATTTTGCGGACAGTTCTATAGACTGTCAAATCTGGCTTCAGCAGCATCAATACTCTGTTTAATGAGCTCAAAATCAGGAGCTTTGCCTAAAAACGCTAACAATTTTAAGTAAAATAAGCCCGTTTTCATAACAATGTTCTCTCTTTGAAGACAAAACTCAAAGTAAAGCCTCTCCCATAAATATCTAAAGTTCGACCAGAAAGAATTGGCCTTTTTATTCCCCACATGAGATCCGGATATCGCGACACGCGCCATGATAGAATACCGGTCCACGGGATGTCCGTGCAATTTGTTTATTGCTCGAATAGTGTTCAGATTTCGTATGACTAGCAGCAATGACCGAGGCATTTCTTTTAACACTATCATTATTTTGTCAAAGTGATCTTTTGCCATTTTCCCCATGTAAGCTAAATCTTCTTTCGTCATGTGACTGGGCAAATGCATTATACTTCTTCTAATCGGCCGTTGCACTAAAATTTCACTGAATGTATAGTAATCTTTCACACCCAATTCTTTTGAATACTTGCACATTTTTGATTCGTCAAGTTTGATAATAGACGTATACAATTTGCTAACTTCAATTCTGTTCTTTTCTTTCATACGTTCATATAATCCGTGGTCAAGAAGAACGAGTTCTGCCTTGTGATTACGACCTTTTCGTAGAAAGATATTTCCTGGGTGCGGATCTGCATGAACGAATCCCGTGCAAAATATCTGATGCGAAAAACACTCAACAAGTTTATGATCAATATCACTTAATGAAAGACCCATTTTATGTATTGAATCTATGTCACTTATTTTACATCCTTCAATATATTCGGTGGTAAGGACACGTTTGGTCGTAAGGTCCCAATTAACTTTTGGCACATACACATAATCAAAGCACTTTAAATCCTCACTACATTGCTCAGAATTTTTTCCCTCATTTTCAAAATCAAGCTCCTGTTGTAGAGTGCTTTTTAAGTCCCCGAGTACCCATGCAAATCCAAATTTGGGATGCATCCATTCAATGAGCGTTAGAAGCATTTCCAGTGTTGCAATGTCACTATTAAATCTTTCACGTAAATCTATGTACTGGATTTTGACAGCTACGGTTTCACCTTCGTGGGTCACTGCTTTATGGACTTGAGCTAAACTGGCCGCTGCTAATGGAATTTCTGTAAACACTGAAAATATTTCATTTGGCTTTTTCCCAAAGTCTTCAAGAAATAATTGTTCAATATCACTCGCTGTACTATGCAATGCAGCATCTTGAAGCACTTCCAAAGTAGATAGATATTCTTGAGGCAATATGTGATTCATTGAGACAAGTCCTTGTCCCAATTTTATGTAGAGACCACCATTTTTAAGACAGGCATTTAGGATTCGCTGGGCAGATCGCGTATGACATTCGCTCATTAGTCTGTTATATTGTGTTGTGCCTTCTTCCACATTCCATAAAGTTATTTTATAATCAAATGATATAGTTGCACCAACGATGACAGACCTGAGAAACCGTGCTGCACTATTAAACGAACTTCGCACATTGCGCGTCGGCTGTCGTGTGGGTCTGCCCTCATCGTCAGCATGCTGTACGTGTGTGTGAGCGTATAGAATCCCGGAGAGGAATCCAGTGCAAACAACGGAACGTCTGAATACGCGATAGTCGATTCTTTCAATGTTAAATTTGGAAACAGATTGGGTGGATAATCTTCCATTGTATTTCGCCTTGTCAACCCATTTTCGATTTGTGCTGAGTAATCTACGTGTGTAGGAACGATTGACGAGATCTATTCCATTGATGAAACGTTGAAACGGACACTGTCTTGCCAACATAGCTTTTGTTTAACCCAATAAATACTGTCAAGTATATAAAACTAGATGAAAATATAGTGGTTTGGTCTGGTCACGGTACTGCTGGTCTGTATAGGCATTGCACCACTACATCAGAATTAAAGGTCTCAGCCCAATGGCGAACCTTCCCTATGGGTCTCGGACCAATAGAAAGCCTTCCCCATGCAATCAAACGGAGAACTTGCTTTGGCTAATGCTTCACATCTCTGTTAGAAACCTACAGGCAGAGATTGGCATTCAGCCTGGTAGGCTAGTCCATTTTCTTCTGCTACACACATGCTCTAGCCACTATACAACAACAATCTAGTATAGCTTGGTCGTTTAAATATGGCTCTGTGATTGTGCTACATCACGTCACATATGACAAAAAACTGCATATTGGTACGGCACTTCAAACTGTAGAGCTATACGGACTCAGACAACTTTACAAATGCTCTATTGTATCATCATATGTGATCTTCTTCAGTATAGGGCTTACACTAGACAGACCCGATTGTCTATGAGCGATGAACATATGTTACACGTTCCCTTTACAGCTAAATCAACATTTGCTGCAGCAGGGCCGAAATTGTGGAACGCATTACCCGTACATATAAAGTCAAAAGAAACTTATCAAGCTTTTAAAGACAATGTAAAAACATTTCTTTTTACCACTGCTTTTGGGAGTTAAAGTGAAATTATTATTGTGTTTATTTTTATTATTCTTTTTTCTTTCGGTACAGCGCACTGAAATTCCTGTTTGTGAAGTAGTAGCGCTATATAAATGTTGTATTGTATTATTGTATCATTTGGAAACAATATGCTAAGACTACTCCACTTTGCTTAGCTGGCTTGCAATTGGACTGTTAGCCAATAATCATGTTTTTCTTCAATAGAGGAGTTTGATTTCCAGTTGCTGAGGAGGGAAATCGTACGACATTATTGTAGTACACCCCAGTAAACGCAATGTCTGGAATACGTCTTGGTCTGGAAAACATATGAAAGACGTTTTAGAAACGCCTTTGTCCTTGCAAGACGTCTTGTAATTGTAATTGCATATAGGACTGTGCCAACTTATTTAATAATATGAAGTGATAATGTATAAACTAGGGCATAAATAAAATCTAAAACAGATCCCCTATCATGGTCTATATGCTTATTAGTTACCCTTCTATTTAATAGTAGTAATGTGTATAGTATAGCGTTTGTAAATCATAGTACTGTCGAACCTCCAATTAGGACCACCTCTATTATATATTAAGGCCACCACTCTATTAGGACCACTTTTTGCGATTCCGAATTTTCCCCCTATATATCATTAGTAATGTCATTAGTAATGTAAATCTCTATATTAAGACCATCTCTCAATTAAGACCACTTTATTTTGATTTGATTTTTTTATTTGATTTATTTCATTTATCATAGGCATATTAATTACAAAGTAAATAAAAGATTACAAATAAGTAAAAAATATAAATAGAAGTAAAATTGAATAGAGATATACAAATATAATAAAAAGAAATGAACCATGTGAGAAACAAGGAGCACTAAAAGATATCCATTTAAAATGGAGTCTTATTTCCATAGTGAACCTCGGTGAAAACATGGAAAAACAACTGACTAGAATTGGTGCCATAGAACATAATAATTACATTACTAATGATTAGCCTTTTAACAAATATATTCTTATTACTCTTTTATAAAATGGTCCATATAATATTTCTTACATTTTGATTTAAAAGACACCGGTCCCAAGTGTCATAATCACCTTTCAATTAGGATGGGCTTTTCTGTGGCTAGTCATTTTACACATACCACACACACTCTCCTATGATGCTGGGGTCCATGGTTTGATACTATTAAAATGGCGTGCCACCTCCACGCATTACAAGGCCTGGTGTTATTGTCGGCAGCGCGTGGGCCTTGGTATAACATCATAATGCCAGCAAAGTAATCAGCTGATTTCTTTGTACGAATCCTGTCTGTGGACAACTATTAAAAGGCGGTCAAACCATTTTTTTAAAATATCTGGAGCGCCCCCCACCCCCTCCCCTCTACAGGAATAAATATGCCCTCATAACTAATATGAAACAAGGAATCAACTTTTGACAGCCTAACTAGTTGGTGTATTTTGTCTCCCGCTCCGATGCTGAGTGCTCAGTATGCTCCCTCCCGCCGAGGACCCACCGAGATACGCCTACCCCGCTCAGCCAGGTGGCTACCCACAAACCATCCACGTCAGCGTGAGTAGGCAAATACACACATCTTTTTTTATATATTAACTGCCCGGATGCTATGACATATTCACATATCTAAAGGAACAATCATAAATAATGATAACGAGGGGGTCGTCCAAAAAGGTGGGGGTTCGTCCAACTTTTCTGATTCCATTTGGGGGGGGGGGGGTCGCTGAACATTTTTTATCATGCTACGGTATATTTTTTCAAATATTTTCTTTAACAATGCAATGACTATATAGAGGACTTTTTCTTTAGTGGTGGGGAGGGGGGTGGTCACTCAACTTTTTAAGATGTTAATGCGGGGGTCAGTTAACTTTTTCTGCGAGCCCCCAAAAATGGATGACCCCCCTGGTAACGTTATTTATGATTGTTCCCTAACGTTATCATGTGGTGAAGGTTGGAAGCCCTAAACAACAATTTTACTTCCAATGTGGAGAGAATATTTATCATTCGGGGTGTACTGTTGCAGCCGCCGCCTCCGTCTCACACCACCCCGCCCGGCCACTGGGTGATCTTCGTCTTCAGTCTCATCAACTGTCTGTGCGCCAACCCCTTCGGTGAGGATTCTTCCAGCCGCTTATATCAGCTTTTATTCGTCCCTGGAGTTGATCTCACTCTCAAGTGATAACATTAAAAATATGATTACTTGAATTATAGGTTTTTCGGATTTTGCCTATATTAGATTAGTCATTCTTCCCTTGCTTGTCATGTTCTGAACGGCAAGTGTATATAATTAGAGTACTCACACCTTTCTTTGTTGCTTTACAACAATATACAGTAATTCATATATATCGCACTGAATATATCTGTACATTGTAGATGTGTCAACCGAAATTAAAAGTCATATGCCTTGCACCCAAATACAAGTAATGTTAAATCTTCACATCGTTTCCAGGTCTTGTGGCCCTGATTCTGAGCTCTATCGGGTGGGCACCTACCCCCAGCAACCAGAAACAGGGCAGACTCCTCGCACGCATAGCGCTCTGTTTCATGATTGTCGGTTGGATTTGCACAGTTCTCTTCTTCGTCTTGATGTATGTGTTTGATGTACGTTGAAAATGCATTTGAAAACGCAATGGATGACTACAACTCTGAGTACGACAACGATTTGAACAACAAATTAGTGTACAATTAATAAAAGCTGTTCCTTCTAATCAATAAATATTTGCTTGTTCTGGGTGCCTTATCGTGTAATAGTTAGTTGCACGATAGCGTAATAAAAACAAATATATTTATTGATTATATCACCAATTACTTGTTTATAATAGTTAATCAAGGACATTGTAATATTGTGTGACTATCTTCGAGTAAACTGTATGAAATTCACCTATTAAAATACGCTTTTAGAGGACCAATATTTCGGCAATCCTATAACTTCATTTTAGGCCGAATAAAACTGTTTGTGATTTTAATTACATGTCTTTATATACGATCCACACTTTAATACACTAATATGCTACAACCACTAATAAAATCTAACCTGAAAGTGGGCGTTAATTTTTCTCTATGATAAATTATGAGCTATCAGTACACAAAGTTTTATGATATACAATTTTTCATTGCTTAATAGACCTTCTGATTAACCTAATAAGGATACTACTAATTAAATGTAAATGTACAATGATGCACCACCACCTGATGCTTATACATGCTAGAAACTTGCTTTATTCATATCAAATGGTATATATAATTACTGTTGGATAACAAATACTAAGTGCTTTTTCGTATATAATAGGGTCGCAATTTCATAGTCAATAAGTTTAAATTGGATGCCATTTTCATCCTGAGGGAAGCAAGCATACCTTTTAAATTTCATAGACAAATTTTTTAAATATAAATTAATTTAATAAATCAAAAATGACAGGCCTACTATGGTGTTACAAAATTTTTCAATTTTGTCCAGTGTAAAACTAAAGATATAGACGCAGCAGTAAAAGGAAAATTCTATAAAATAATCTGAAATACTGATTTACATTTTTGACAAATTCTGTTTGTTCGTGTAAAAGAAGCAACATTTAGAGATTTGATGATATGAAATTGCATGAACAGTGGACATTGTGAATCAGGATGTTGACTTCACAGACCACCACGGCGGTCTCGTATTGTTACATAAATGTGTCAGAAAAATTAGAATGACAAAGAGTAATAAAAATACATGGTTATTGTTACACACTTCATATTTATTCTCAACCAATAAATCAAAGCCTAAAAAATATATAAGACAAATTCACATATATTATTCAACCATTCACCAATTATTCTGAAATTGCAAATCATACACGGATACAAGAAAGTTGCAAACACACAAAACAAGCCTTACAATTCATTCATTCCGTTTTATATCAAAATAAGGCTACACAGATCATTCAAAGTTCTGAGCTTGTGCCTGCGATGAACAAATCATCTAGTCACTGATAAACATGATTATTCTTATCAGTATCTTTCACGCAATGTGGGTTGTCTTTATATTGGACTGAATGATTATCATATATAATTAAAATATACATTATCACCAACAGTAAACTTAACTCACAAATTTCAACATTGTCATTTAAATGCCATTTTAAAGTAAGTAGGGTTACCCATAGAGCTCATCATTTGTATACCTATATCTAATAATTGTCAACATTACAAAATAAGGCAGTGTTTCAGTGAAAAATGTCTCATCATGAAAGTTTTTTTTTTCTTCTTCAATAAACCACATTCATAAGGATGATCAGTAAGTGGTCACAAAAAGGGATTTTAAAAAAATTCATACAAGAGCTTTACCGTTATCCATACTAATACATCCTAATGTCATACCAATAGACACATTCACAACAAATATTACAGTAGTATGCACTTGGTGCAAATATTGTGTAGAAACCAATTTTATTCCACTACTTTTTGCCAGATAATTTTTTCCCCCCAAGACACTTAATCTAAAAATTATTGGAAAAAATTTAAAGTAAAATGCAGCACCTATACAAAAAGGTTCATGCTTCTAAATAACCAAGAAAGATATGCACACTTACAGAAATTTCATCACTTTCAAACTTTAAAGACCAGGTAAAAAAAATGTATTAAATTGTAAGAGCAATTTGCATAACTGGGACAGCCACTGACCTAAATCATTGAAGGTAAGAGGTCTTTGGATTGGTTAATAATTATCCAAACGAATAGATTATACAACACCATTGATGTTTTTCCAGGCATTGGTCATTGGATGTTAAATCTTGACCTATTATGGGGAATATTTAAATGTTTCCAAAAGTATACAAACACAGCTGTTCCAATCATTGTCCATATTTGACATTTTCTGTATGTGTACGGATCTTTCCAAGTGTTGAAAAAATACAAAAATTCTCATGTGGGTGCGGCATTTTAGTGTGAACAATTTCCAAAACAAGTGTCGAAGAAAAAGAATTGTTACAAGCCAAAAAGTAGTGGTATAAAATTGGTGCCAGCACAATAGGTTGTATGTTCCATAATCCAGATGAACAGTCACAAATAAGTATCACCAGCAACGAAACTGAGGAGCAGCGAGAATGAGGAGATGTCTACGCCGTCCATTTCAAACATCTGCAAAAGAACGCCTTCATTACTAAAGTTCTGCATCGTAATAAGTTTTCAGGTATTTAGAGCCACCACATCAACTGGGTATAAACTGGCCTTTGCCTCTCATGTTGATTGGAATTTATTTTTGCTATATTCTGGGAATATTTATGCATCAAATTTAATGGGTATTACTGCTAATGTGAAATAAATCTTATCATTAACCGTACCTTGCACTTGCCGTGCAACGCAACCTCATCCTAATCATACTCATTATTGAGTGCTAGGATTATTTAAAAGAAGAAGATGCAGATGAGGTATTTTTAAAATGATGCAAGCGAATGATAATTTGGTGAACCGAGCCCTAATTCTGAGCGCTGGTATAGTTATAGCGTTATGACAAAGCACTAAAATAAGCTTCTTAGAAACAATTAGTCCTATTGTGTACTTTAATATCACACTTATCTAAGTTAAGTGTCACTTTTGTAAATATCCTTGTTATGCAGCTGTACTGAAGTAATTACAGTGCTACTGTTGTTATATTTCCATCAGTAAAATTCATCTCAATGAAATCTCTAACCTCCTTTTTATTTTTTTGAGAATCGGTTATATAGTTTTGAAGTTACGGTTCCAAATGTGCCTAAATTTGCACCAAAAAACAGCGTTATACTGGCTCTTTTTATAATAATCATAGGAATCTTACTGTACCTGTATAAAGTATTCTAGTAACTTGGTATACAGCATATGGATTCATGTTATTTTGTCTTCTTCATTCTTTTGCTGTTCACTATTCCAAAAAACGATCAAACCTTTTCATTTACATATCTTTATCATATTAACATGTTTCAAGGCAACAGACTCCTTTTCAAATTTGAAAAGGAGTCTGTTGACTTGAAACATGTTAATATAATAAAGATATGTAAATGAAAAGGTTTGATCGGTTTTTGGAATAGTGAACAACAAAAGAATGCAAAAGACAAATAACATTACTGTACCTGGTATCTTGATGTGTGCCGAGACACCTGACCGAGCAGTACCTCACACCACACTGCACACAGGTGTAGGTCGACGGGAACGTGGCAAGGTCAAGGACAAACACGCGTAAACAGCACTAAATAGTCTAGATTTTTTAATCCTCTCAGGGATTCAACTGAGTGGATAGTCACAGCTGACATGAGTGAGATTAGACTGACAAAAACATATCTGCAAGGAGTAATCATTTTAATTTTGTTAATAACATTGTATGTAAGTGGCAGTCGGTCACTTATCAGTCATGTTTAATTGTCTTTCTTTACCAATGAGTTACACATGAAAAAAAAATCTTTTGCTTTTATTTTAAATTAAGCTTTTCACCTCTGAAGAGACCTTAATTTTTGCTATAATTTACAACACGATATTTCTCTCACCAAAATGGTTGAATTACAATTTTAAAAAATTGAGGTCTCTAGAGATGAAAAGCTTAAGTCAAAATAAAGTAAAAAAAATTATACGTATTTCTTTTTTTTCTTAAAGTATAACTCCGTGGTAAGGAAAGACAATTAAACAAAATATATATTTAAATTGTGAATACGAAGCATGCATATTATAAATAATCGTCCATGAACAAGTGTAAAATGACAGGGCTCAGATCACTTTTTAACAGTTCTAGTCTACAGAACTAGTATTGGCAAGACACAAGTCCTCTGAAAATATGTTACTTGTCCTACATAATCTACACCTTACGGCTTTGACAAAAGCTGGTAGTCTGTTAGATATGAACTTTAGCTCACTCGTTCTCCAGACGGACAACCAACAGTTGTCAGAGCCGTAAGGTGTAGACATGTAGGACGAGTATGATAAAATTCTAAGCCATCTAATTGGCTTTATAGTAGTCTCTGACTAGTAAGCAAGTACTTATCTCGGCGACTGAACATGATAATTAACTATGACAGAAGCGTGTGAAAAGGATATCCACAGACACTGCAGAACTTGCGCTCTGGAAAGTGTGACGACGGGACGGCAATCGTCAGGTAGTTAGCGCCTTTGTCAGCATCACTGGAAAGTTGCTGTAAACACAAGTCTTATTTTTCAGTAATGATTATGCTTTGTTACATTTGTATTTTGTCTCAGATATCAAACCTGTTTAGCAAAGCCAATGGCATAATACTTTCAATAGCATAGTACTGAGCTTAATGAACATTGCAGTAGCATCATGCAAGATAATAAAGTATTAGGTACATATTTACATGTAGTACAGAATAAAAAGAATACATTAAAACATCAGTTCTACTACTATCATCAATTTTTATACACTTCGAGTCAAGAAACACGAATCAGAAAATTAACATGTAATTACACATGCCAGTAATACAATAAGGTGATAACTATTGTTTCATTTATAAACATTCTTTTAAAAAGTAAAGAAAAAAAAGAAAAACTGCAAGGCAACATGAAAATGAAGTTAACCATGAATGCAAAAAGCAGACAGCACAATTAAGAGAATAGTTTCACAGTGATAATAAGAGAATCATGCTGACAACATGCAGTGTAAGCATGCAAGGGACAGCAAACATGTCATTACCCCATATATAACCGAGTAAAGCAGAATTAGCTTTCTTAAATACAAAGCTCTATAAATATTTTAAGAAACATTCAATAAAATAAATGTTATGATTTTTTTTGCACAGATATAACATAAATACGGTTTAACTAATGTGTAGCTAATATCATTTTCGTGCTTTGCAGCGCTTCTTTCGATTGATTGGAACAAACATCTACATAATCAGAAACCTCTTCCTCCAGAAGCGCCGGGAAGCTTTTCTTCGCCCTATATTTGAAGTAGTCACTTTTCCGTTTTGCTTTCTTCTGTTTTGGTTCTGTAAGAAGAAAAATGTAAACTTAACTATTGTAGAACATAAGACTGAAGCCTATTAGAATTTATAAAAGATCTTGATGTGGTCAGTCATTTTGACATGTGTGATCAAACAGACTTTTGTGATCTGTCAGTATAAACAGAGTGAATTATCTCTCACTAAACTTGATGCATAATATATACCATGGAAAATAACCAAAATATTTTTGTAATTTGATAGACTGCAGATGTACATCACCACAACACTAGAAATAGTTTGTTGTCATATGTTATTCCTCATGTCAATACTTAAAGCTTAGGTCTCACTTCTTTTATGTTCAATGATGTAAAATTATGGAACTCTCTTCCAAATTGATTGAAGTCAGTAGAATATAAGAGTTCTTTCAAAGATAAATGTAAATTATTCCTGTATAATAAAATGGTTTCTTCTGAAAATAGTGAATTTGTGAGGTAAATTACCAATGGTCATTTGTGATATAATTAATCAAAAAATTATTTTACTAGTCATCTTGTCACTGTGATTAAACAATAGGGTCCACTATGGAAATAAGTTATTGTTCATAGCAAAATACTTTTAGTGCTTCCTGTTTATAATCTCATTGTAGTGTTTATTCATATTTTTTGTTATTATTTAATTTAATTTATCATAATAATTATTTTTTGTTGATTTTATTGTAATGTTTTTACTTAATTTTTGTACAATGTTATTATGAATAAAATATCTGAATCTGAAATATGTGTCTAAGAATGACGCCATCCACGTCTTGCATATTTTAGAATGAATACTAATCACTCACTAGTAAAATAAGCTTAACTTAAAAAGGCACCATACTATAACATATAATATTTTTAAGTCTACAGGTTTATGATGGAAAAAATGTTACCAGTCTTGCAAAAAAGTTACTTGTCCTACATATTAGACATTTCATACTTTGAAAAAAAATGGTAATCTGCAAGACTAGTAAGTTAAGATTTTAACAGATTTAAAGATAATGCTCAGTCAAAAATATAAGTGATCTGTACATTTCAGGATCAATAAACGATGTCTCTTCCATTGGAAGTGTAAGGAAAATAATACTAATATTTTTCTCCTTAATTATATTTGACACCTATAAAAATACAACAATATCTTGTTAGCTAAAACACAAGGTCACGTGATATTGCATAATCGAATGATTTTCGCCAGACGTACCGCAGGTTTCTAAAGGTAGACGTCACAATTAACAGGGCAGAGATAGGCGGCCTCTTACGTGCACCGTGCGAGTTACGTCTGACGAAAATCATACAGTTAACATTTCGCTGCTTCATGTGGGTACAAGCTGGCTGTTTATGTTGTGGTATTTAAATTGCTCTATGTGCTTTAATACGTTGTTTAAATGAAAGAAATTTTCAGAATGCACATTGCACATCATATTGTTTCTCTACAAGCATACTTAATTGGTCGGCCACTGAGCATAACCTTTAATACTAGTCTCAGACAAGCAAACGAGAATTAATCTAGAAAAGAAATAATTATACTCACTGTCGCTAGATCCAGATTCAAAACTTTCTTCAAATTTTGGTGCTTTCTTGGACATCTTAAGGTCAGCATGCGGATCATCCTGGAAATTATCGGCTTCCAGAGCTTCAAGAGCTTTCCGCTGACGTCGTTTTCTAGATGCTTCATCCAAAACCCGCCTTTGATTTCCATCTTTTATTCGGCCTACAAGCAACCATCAACATTTGATTTGTGGAAGGATATACTAGAGGTTTCTAGAGAGGCATTGACTGGCAGTCTAGCCAATAATTAGACGCCTGCAGGTGATGACAGGCTATTACGTTAATTATATTCTGATCGATAATATAGGCATCACAGATGATTGTTAAAATTCCACATATACCTATTATTCGCATCGCATTAAAAGACAGAAGAATAAATAGTTGGTACTATTAGCGTATATAATTTTACTTTAATTGCTATCTGTACACGGCAATACTTCAATAATAGATTAATATTTGCATTTTGCTACCTGATTGTCTTTTTTCCTCCATTTTTGCCGTAAACCGATCACAATCTATCAACAAGTTTTCTGTTAAAAGCAAGTGAAGAAAGTATTGATGATTGTGGTTAAAACTGTACGACATATATAGGGCTCAGACCACTAAACAAATGCACCCTCTGGTATGATGGAAGTTCATTTATCCTGGATCTGATAGTCATATGTTTATTTATATTTATTAAACAGGATAATAAAGTTCAATTTACATGTTGAGCTTTCCGCAAATGCTCTTGCCTTGTTCACAACAAATGATCCCCAGATCAGAGAATCCCCAGCTACGCGTCCCCCTCCCCCTCTCTCGAGGGGTCAACACATTGTTCCATCCGATATGGTGGGAAGGGTGTGTCTGCATCCATCTCTATTGAGCGATTGTTGCCCTATAAAATGTGCAAAGATGGGATAAAAATTGATATCAGGATATAGAAATCTACCATACAAAATTAGACTAAAGAAATTTAAAAATTACCAGGGAACATATGTGTTTGAAGTTTTCAAAATGACCACAAGCGGCTACAGGTATTTATGATATTATCATAAGTCTCTAAAAAAAATAGGGGTAATTTTTCTTTGAAAAAATTGATAGCCCCTCTCAAAAGTGTATGAAAAAATTGATAGCTATATCTCCACCACCAAAATAGGTGAGTTCTTTTACGTGCAGAGGAATGACTGTCCCCAACATGAGACACGCCTTTTAACGAGGCTGCCAAACCAACGGGCTTGGTGTCCGTCTAGTATAATATACTCGACAGTATACGTAGCGACACGCTGTGAGGAAATCGGCAGTACAGTGGCAGATGCACGACATAACTCTTTGGCACCACAAAGTCTGCCGAGGCTGGGGTGCGAACATACGACGCAGGAAACTCTTGTATATTGGTCGTACGCGCTAACCACTGTACTAACTAGGATCATGGGCAAAGGACTGCTGTCTAACACTTTTGTTGTGGTGTTCTGAGCTCAGCTTGAGGTTGTGACCTCTAGTATTTACAACTCCGGGATTAACTATTAGAGGCATATATGACACGTCTTGTAGATATCATGAAGATACTTTAATATAGGTCTCGATCATATCGCCTCTGCGTCTTCTGTATGGGAGAGAAAGAAGTTTGTATGTAGCAGCTTATTCAAAACATGGCATTTATGCTACATTTTGAAAATATGGCATACCAATTATGTACAAGCTATACATTTAATAAAACCTTCATGACCTTTGTTTATTGATAACGCCCAGCTTTTGATTGCTCAACATTTACACCGTTTTTGGATAGATTTAAAGTGCATCAGTACGACCGAAATGCCTGATGACATCACCTTTATTTAGCCTTTGTCAATTCCGTTTAGGAAGGTATAAGTCGCACTGCGACTGTGGGTCGAGACTGTTATTTATGTAGTCGTCAAATATCTGTGTGCGAAGTTGGAAAAATATACAAAATTTGCGTCTATTACGCGCTCAATCATAGACATTTGGTAGATTATAGTGAACTCAAGCTTATGTATAATATTCTGTGAATCAAATCATGAATAGAGGGGAAGGATTAGTGCAACGGCGTAACGTAACTCAGGCCAGTACTGGGTTCGATCGTAGCGATGAAAAAAATGAAGACAAATCGAGTTCGCATGAAGAGGAAGAGTTCGATCATGATTCGAAAGAAACTAGATTGACATTAATGGAGGAAGTATTATTGTTGGGTCTTAAAGATAGAGAAGTATGTGTTGGTGTATTTTGGAAATGTTACACTTAAATTTAAACAGAATGTTTGCTAATTTCATTGATTATTACATGCCAACATGGCAAAAAATATTCATCATTTCATACCCCTGTCTCGATAACAAAGACGATTATATTAATAAATATGGTATGTTTTTATGGTGGTCCATGCTGTCATGAAGGCCCAAAGACCACCTTTGTACTAGTATCAGGTCTAGATTCAGGGGTGTGGACCCTAATGTAAACATACTGTGTTTTTATATAACCCAGCCTTAATCGTAACTGGGGCCTATGATTTCATGCATCACTTACCAATTTGACAGCCAAGTTTGTTAGCATTAGCCTTCAATATCCATAATTAGATGCTGTCCAGTACCGTATGCACTTAGATAGCTGATCATAAAAGGATGCATAACAGGCGTGGTTATGGTTTCTCAGGGTTAGGGGATAACAAAGTAGAACAACAAGCTCATAATAGGCGGATCTAATTGGTTGTAAACTATTAAAGGGGCCCAGGGCATCTCTTGCAGGTTATCCGATTGGAAATAGTGACGTGTTGGTAGTTATCATATGCAAATTTTACAAGTTTCTTTTCAGAGATGATTCAACAGATCCGTAAAACGAAAAATCAGTTAATAACCACCATTTTTGTGGACGATTTCAAACATTTAGACTAGCAATCAATCATCCAAGAAATTCGGACAAAATATGATGTACTGTAACTTATTACCGGTATGCATAGGTGAAAAATAAACCTTGGCAGTGCTAGCAATGCATCAGGGATCTAAGTAATCCATATGTCCATTGTCCAACCCTCTTATTAGGTGATTGTCTTATAATATCAATATACCTTGAATTTATAAAAACTCTAGTTTTCTACCATTGTAATTTTATTCCTTTTCGTATTTATATGGCATTTGAACTTCACTGAAAGGACTGTCCCATTGCTCCCAACAGTAGTTAACAGCCAAGTAGCATTTTAGGAGATGAAAGTTATTGATGGTTATGCTGGTGTCGGGTTGTAGTTTAGTGAGCGTTGTTGGTCGTCGGGTTGATATTTGGTTGGTTCAATGGTCTGCAACAAGTTGAACATCTTCAAAACTTTACCAAACTTTTCAAAGGGGCTTTTCTCATCCATGTCTCCGTTGCTTGGTTGTTTATGTCCATTCTGTGTTAGTTTGCTGTTAGTTTTGGACATACACAGTCACACTGATTTGGCAAAACTGACACTGAAAATGAACATGGGGTTGATTTGACCGTCATGTAGCGCACACGGCTCTGGAACTAGCTTTTAATGTTGCTGACATTTACTGGCTTATACCAATTAACTGAACTCAATGTGTGTTATGTGGCAGTTAAATGAACTGCGTGAATGTTTCCTGTGC
This sequence comes from Streblospio benedicti, assembly GCA_019095985.1. Lineage (NCBI taxonomy): Eukaryota > Metazoa > Annelida > Polychaeta > Spionida > Spionidae > Streblospio > Streblospio benedicti. The sequence goes on from CM032665.1 coordinate 27,003,167, forward strand.
GTTGATAAGTAGTTGTATTATATCTAGGTCAACGTTAAAAGGTAGTTTTACAGCCTCTCAATTTACATTGGGTGTTGCTTCTCATTCACAACAACGATTTATCATTAAATGTAATTCATATTTCTTTTTTCACCTTTTCAAAATGTGGTATTTTTCATGATGGGGCCATATGGTGAAAATATTGGTCTATAATTTAATTTAGAGATTATTGAAATAAAAGTAATGATACTAGATTCTAAATAATTAATATTAACACATTTTGAAAACATTTTTGAAAAGGGAGAAAAAGACATACATGTCACAAAGAAACAAGAAATATGAAGAATACGACCTTTTGCAAGTTAAACAACTAGATTTTATGTGTGCCGGTTAATATTTTTCCGAACACTGATGATATGTTGACAACCCTGTGTTACTTGACATCCTAGTATAAATAATTGATGGGATCCCAACCTCATGTATTTTGGGCTCATTAATTTCACAAGTTATTGAAGATTAGTTACAATGATCATAGACTGAAAGAGATTTCTGCAGACTGACCAGATCTTTCCTTGTAACGAAATATTCTTGTACTGACTTGCCAACATATCTATATTTACATATTTTTATGTACCAACCCCACCATAATCTTGAATGCATATTTATTTGCAGGGATATACCTCCTTTTGGAATGACTGTATATCGTCTGGGCTGCGTGGCTGTATTCTTGTGGAGCTCGCTTTAAGAGGAAGAGTGGAGCTGGAAAAAACTGGCATGCGCCGAAGAAGCTTACTAAATAGAAAAGTGAAATGTAAGAATGATGCTCCGACTGGTGATGTTCTGCTGGATGAAGCCCTGAAGCACATCAAGGAAACAGAACCAGCGGACACTGTGCAAAGCTGGATAGAATATTTAAGTGGTAAAGAGCGCTTTGTATATTACAATATAATTTTCTGATAAGCTAAATCAATATTTGAACGGCAGCGGGTCCTCTCATTACTGTTGTTTTTACGTTGGAACTGCTGGTGACACATTGGTTGAAAAAGATCAAATTTGAATTAAATTTTCAAAAATTTATTAGCTGAGTACTTTTGAATAAATAAATTCCTCATCAGAGCTAATATATCCAAAATATGAAATTTTCTAACTAGTATTTATGACAGGCAATTGTTTTATATCATCAGATAATGTTTTTACATTTTTGGCTATTTCAACTCTGATAAGGAATTTATTTATTCGAAAGTACTTAGCTAATAAATTTTAGAAAATTTAATTCAAATTTATTCTTTTTGACCAACCGTTCACCAGCAGTTACGACATAAAAACACACGACAATAATTTAATTTTCAGAAGTAAAGCATCCATATAAGAATATAATTATTATAACAGGAAGTAGTTTCTGCCTGAGTATTTTTCTTCTCTCTCCAGACTATAGATTTTGATCAATGTGTTTAATTTGTTATAATGTATGTAGAAAATTGCAGGTACTTCAGGATTAATTGCCTGGTTGACAGGAAGTTCCAAGGATGGGGTCAACTCCAATTCCTATCAGGAACCTACAATTTATTTATTTTAGCACCAATATAATGCATTTCTCCTGTTACCATAATATGCATATTTTGTGTGCTATGTGAAATTGATTGAGTACTAGTATTTGCGTATTTATGTCAGCTGGTAAATATTCATATGATAAATAGCTTCCAAATCAATACATAATGCTGAGCAATAGTTATGCAGTCGATGAAGTTCTACGCAGTCTGCTGGTGTAGATTGTGTAAAGAAAAAGAGACTTCAGTGAATATGACTGGCTTATCAGTATAAATATTTCATGAGTGCGGGGGAACTTATAAGGCTGTGATATTTAAGGTCATTGATATCTTTTGACTTCATTGACTTAGGTCATATAAGTGTGGGAAACCTCTTCATAATAGGCACTAGACACCAGGGCTGGCAAGTTGAAAAACTTACAGGCCCTAGTGAAATCAAACCCTAATATCTAGGGGGTTTCTGGGGTATTCCACCCCAGAAACTTTTTTATGTATATTTAAAAAAGGAGCCATTTGGCGGACTTTGAGATTATATTTGATATTATGATAAAAGTATGTCAAAATACTGGGTCATGAAGGTGCCAGACAACCGGGCAGGTAAGTCTGAAGACTTGCAGGCCCAATAGTAAACTTGCCAGCCTCGGGCCACCGGGCAGGCAGCCATTTCCCGTCATATCGTGGGTTAACAACATGGGTTTTGTCAAAAAGTAGTCAGATTGAAAAGCCTCTGAATATTATTAAATACTTAAAAATTCTGGGCTCTTGTGGTACTCTTTTACTCGTTCTTGCTATGTCTGAAAAATTCTAGTTTGAAAACCTTGCACATAATTGTTGTGCTATCCCAGTTTTATTTTGCCCATTACTGATTAATGATTTTGTGGATTTGAGATGTGGATATGGATATTTTTGTTTAAAGTTTTCAATTAACCAATGTTTAATGTTTTAGGTGAAACTTGGAATCCTCTTAAGTTGAAATATCAGCTGAGAAATGTTCGCGAGCGTCTTGCAAAAAATCTTGTTGAGAAGGGAGTCTGCACAACCGAGAAGCAGAATTTCCTGTTGTTTGACATGACCACACATCCATTAGTGGAATCGACCATCAAACAAAAGCTGGTTAAAAAAGTGCAAGACTCTGTGTTGTCGCGCTGGATGAATGATCCGCAGAGAATGGATAAACGCATGCTGGCCTTGCTCTACTTGGCACATTCCTCAGATGTGCTCGAAAATGCATTCGCACCTCTTTCTGATGATGATTATGAAGTAGCAATGAAGCGCGTCAGAGAATTGCTAGATCTTGAGTTTGAACAAGAATCAATGAAAGACGGCGCAAATGAACTCATGTGGGCTGTCATCACGGCCTTTTCCAAGTAAACGTTGTGCCGTTTCAAAGAAATTGTGATCGTCTTCAAATTCAAACTGGTAATTGTCCTCTCTTATAAGGATAGGAAAAAAAAATACATTTGAAATCTGTGGTTGACGGAGGTTGAACATTATTCTTGTAGCTATCATGGTGATGTTATGTGCATTCTTAGCTACAAATCTGACAATGAAAATTGCTCGCAGGGCTTAACGTTTCAGTGGCTGCATCATTATTGGCCATTGAACTATTCTGTGTGTGTGGTGTCCTAAGCCTGTTTGAAATATGTTTGTGAAGATATTTTTGGTGGGCAAGTCAACATAATTCTGTACTGTTGTTTGAGAGAACTGGAATTGAATAAAATTGATTGTCAAATTTCTATTGATACCTAAGTTTTGGTCCAGTTATTCAAGGGCACCTGAGCACCGTCTGGCTTGTTGATGTGGCTCCTCGAGTGTTGAGTCCTTGCAGCTGTACGTATGGTAAAGTGAGTGGTCGGTGGGACTGGTGTACACATTGAATTTATGTTATTGTTTTTCTATTCAGACTGCTTATGTGGACCAGATTTAAAAGTTATGTTCCTTTGTTGATTTGAATTGTTATGTGAATAGGTTGAATGTAGGTTATAATGTTTGTTAGCGGTTAACAACTAACTGTTTGTAAACCCTTAAAATGTATTTTTTGCAATCCAGAACTTTGTTCGTCAGATACTAAGAGGTAGTTTCTGCTGTTTATCGTGATACTTTTAATGTTGATTGATGATTTTTGTCAAGGAATCATTGCGTATATATAATTACTATTTTGTAGTTCAGGAACACTATTACACAAATCATAACATTTAAATTGGATGCGCTTTGTTATTTTTGCAATTGTATCTTCAGGTCTTGTATATACTTAATATGATGAATGTGTTATATCTGGATTTCTGAGTAATCGTGTTTTTATGGTGAAGTGGTTGCTTCATCTTTGTTCTTTGTTTACTGTTAAGACTTTGTCAAGGAAACTAAAATTCAAATTTCAGACTATAACTTTTCATAAATACAATTGTATGATTTTGAAAAACTGAAACATTTTAACTCCATTTAATGTTCTCTTGAATTTGAAATGTCATTCCTAAAGTACGAAAATAAATGTCATGGGGAGTAATATTTTGGGTTATTTCTGAATTTTTAGGCTGCTTTTTTAATCACTTCTTCTCCCAAGTTATTTTTCTGAGTTATACGTGTACAGTACATATGTACTTAATTTTTGTTAAGTTCTGTCCTTTATTTCCATGAAGTTGTTTGTCACATTGAAGATATATAAAACTACGTTTGGGGACACCTACGTAATTCATCGACTTGCCGGTAATCATATCTAGTGACATTTTTTACCACATACTTCCACAATACAAATTATTATTGAAAATAGTTAACCAGGTGTATGATGCTTCTGATCGTTGGCTCCAGCCAGATCTCCGCAGCTTTCCATTCGTTATAATTTGATACAGGCGCTCACATTCAGACGGTGTTCGAAAGCGTGTGTTGGAATAATGACGCCGGCATCTATTTCAATGTAAACTACATTTAAAGATCTGATTTTCTGATGTTAATCTTGCTATTTTAGAATATTTTTACCGTAGTTTACAAACTTCACATGCTGATTTTTTGACTAAAATATTTTATTACAATTTGCTAAATATAGATAAACATACATAACTATACATTTTAAACAGGACTATGCTGTTTAAGTTGTATAATTATGTATGTTGGTCCATCAAATCGAGGCTAAATGAACCTCTATCAAAATATTTCCAAATGATAATATAAGTTTATTTCACATGATAGAAACATGCATATACATATAAAACAAATCTATAGTCTTGCATTTAAAAATATGCATAAAAGATTAAAAATTAGATAAGTATCCATTCCATAACCTAAACAGAATTCACTAGTGTAGAAATCAATTATAACTTTTGAAGAGTAGATTTTGTAATATTACACCAAAGTTGGCTACCATACATGTTAAATAAAAATGTTTTGAACAGATGAAGCTTAACATTGTTAATATATTAATATATTTATTTAATAATGATATATATTATGAATATATTTGCAGTGAGCTTTGACTATTTACAAGTACATTTTATTGCAAAATAACACTTATCCTGGCACAACCTCTCATCTAAACTACCAGTCGGATATAATCCAATAATACGTATGAATATGACCTGTTCACTGAAGATGCAGCACAACTGAAATTTAGTCAACGCATCAATATTTTATTTTGTATCATTAAATTTTTTATTACATTTATTTATTTAAATACAAAAGCTTTAAGATGATTATTTACAAAATGTATATTGTGCTACGGAAATATCACATAGACAAAAGTTCAACATACAAATTTATTTGTTAATCCAACACTTGTGTGTAAAATAAAATAATTTTCAAAACAATTCTTTTCATATTACAGTTTTTTTCATATTTCGAATTAGAGTTTTCTTTAAAAATAGCATACAAATGTTATGGTTAAAATATGGTTAATAAAGATTACTTTTTCTGTATTTAAACATATTTAATATAAATCCACACACTAAAGTTTTCCAGGAAATATTTACCTTAACATTAGATAACTGTCCATATAGCATTAATTCTAATTCTCGAATAATCATATAACATGACTCCTAGCATATGCTTTATAGTTTCTACCTCTTTACAATATTCACAAAATTTATTCATATTGATGTTCCATTTTGAAATAATATAACCACATGGCAAGATATTATTGATTATTTTATAATTGAATTCTGCCAGTTTATTACATCGTTGGTTTCCAAGGCTTGATCACTCACGCTGCCTTTACAAGTCATTGGTCATATCAACTGTGTATATAGCTGAGATATGAGATGGTTTATTATCACCAAGTTATTTTATTTTTTGTAAGTAAATAATTTTCCAGATTCTAGCTTCATTAGGGAAATTAAACTCTTTCGTCCATCTTTCCTTCCCATACTGACTTGCAACAAGTTAATCTGCTCAATATATCATAATAAAATCTTGACTTTTGGTTACTTATAAAATATCTGCTCTTTCTATCAAAAAAGAATAGCTTGATATCTTAATTTCATTTGAGACAGACATATCAAACTTTCTGCAAAGTTCTGAAAAAAACATTTTTTATTACGTATAATTGTCCTATTTTAGCTTCCCTATTTGGCAAGAGATTGAAAAGGTATTGTTCATCAAATAGGTGTCTATCATG
>CM032665.1:27009395-27123461 GCA_019095985.1 Streblospio benedicti
AAAAATCAATAATACAGCATCGCCCCTAGTGGCAAGAGTTTTTACTACAGCTTTTTACTACAACCATGGACTGAAAATAGCAACTTCATAAAGCACTAATAAAATGGTTTTCTTCAGTAAAATTAATGAATATACCAATTCCAGTCCATCGTTGTAGCTGTAGTAAAAACTCTCGCCACTAGGGGCGGTGCTGTGCTGCAGCACACATTTTCCATAAGGCTTGCTGGAGTTTCGCATCTTGTTCTATAATATCTTTGTTTGCACTATGTAACTCCTCGTCTTTCATGGTTACTTTGTGGTACATTGGCTCATGGTGGAGTTCAAGTCCTTTACTTTCACTGATATATGTACACATTATTGATTCAGTCTCCCAATTAAGGCCTTTTTTTTCAATAGTTACTCCTCGGCAGGATATCTTTGCTAATAACCAGCCAGCAGTCAGCAACCTGTAGTAGCAGATTCATACCCTGTGCTGCCTCATATGCATATTTGTGACGTCATTGATGACCAAATATGGAAAGAACATGGCTACTGCAGATAAAATTCCACAGTACGGTACCTCAAAACTAATGGCTCAATTAAAATATCATCAATTGCAATAGAAGCTTCATATGATGAAAAATGAGTACCGGGTAACTTATAGAAGTGTTATTACAGCAGAATGTGAAATAGAAGTAAATTAACTTTGAGGTAATATACAACTTGAACTAGAAATAATTGAGATCATCTTTGGCAATTTACCGCTGTGATGTGAGTCAGTGAGTGAGTGAGTGATTTTTTGTTCCCTTCAAATATTAAAAACACACATTGCAAGTTTTAATATTTATTATATATATGGTAAAAATACATGACATTTAAATGCAAAGTATATGACAATTCCTATATCCAAAATATACATAACAAAATTAAAAACTTTAAGGGACTTTTTACGGGCTAATATGATAATCTCGATTAAGTGAGATTACAGACCACCATTGTAAATCAATATCATTATGAATAACATCCTATCAAGAGGTATATCGTCGTCGATTGTGAAGTATAACTTAAAAATACGTGTTTAACGTAGCATGCAATTCATAACCCTTCCATTAAACCACAATTCAACATATTTAGAGCCTACAACAATTTCAGCGTTAAATGTACAATTCACAACCATAAACTTAATGACCAGCCACAAGCGGCAACAAGCAGCGTTAAAACCTACATTTTGATTTTTTCTTGGACTCGCACTACGCGACGACAAAGTCCAAGTCGACAACAACATCTAGCACAAGACGACAATGTACACAGTCGTAGTCCAGAGAGGAGTGCGTTATTGTGAACGATAAACGCCTCATTTTCTTTTATCGCGTCTAATGTTACGAGTATCGCTTCAATCACAGCAGCGAGAAACCGTTTTATAGACAGAAATTGAGGCGTTTGTCTTTCCTCCTCTGTCCTGCGGTCACCAGATCTCCCTGAGGCGCCGACTACACGACTGAGATTGTGACGAAGAAGATATAAAAGTATGTGTGATGTCATCATCCAACAGCCATAAATAATACACAAGTCTTACAAAACAAATAAAAATCGTTTACAAAATATAAATTAATTTTCAACAGAACAACATAACACTGCAAAACAGTCTTTATCGTATATAGCAGTATATAAAAACAAACTCGTCCTCCTAGTTTACAACACACTACTGCCCCAGACACGAAGCCTCTCGTGACACGACAAAAACTCACGCTGCGCTTTGGAGGAAATATCGCCCCAAACCCCGATGCAGCACAGAATAAAAAGCTATAATGTGAAGATTTGTCTGTGAGTGAATTTTCCCACTGACAATGGAAATGAATATCACGTGTAATTGTGTCGTGATTTGCGCAACTTATGAGATTACGACTCCGCAAATTGAGTTGTGCTGCTGCACGGCAGTAGCCACCGAATATTCCATAATAAATAAGTGAGAAGAGTTTGCAAACAATGGCTACATTTACATACTAGTCGTAACCAGCTCCACAGACCCGCGAGGCTGCCTTGTGTGAATGCCCAGGTTATAGTGAAACATGAGAAATCGTCAAACGGAGCGCACTATGTACAGATTGGCGGCCACGTCACAACACAGCAGCAGCAGCAGCAGCAGCAGCAGCGTATATACACCCACTCTACTTATTGAACACAGCGGAAAAAATGTAAGTTATCCGTCCCCACAGACTTGATTGTCATCATCATCGAAGGTAACAAATGTACAAAACAGAAGCGACTACTCGCCGAAGCAGCATCTTGGATGCTGCAGAGTCCGTTTAACACCGGAAAGTGTCTCATTCATGCAGAATAGATTACAGTCAGCCACATTCACCCCGCTTCGCCTGAACCTCACAAAGTCTCGCGCCCTAATACTATATACGGAACGCCCCGTTCCATTGTCCCCAGGAGTCCACTAGTTCCCTCCGCCGCCTCCAGGCTTGAAGATGAGGTTGCTGGGTATGTTTGGTGGCGCCAGACTGCCGGGCAGACTGCTAGCTATGCTAGGCGGTGCTAGACTGGCTGCTGTGATGCTGGGTGGCGTGTGGCCCGGCGTGGAGGGGCCCTGCCGGTGCCCCGAGCTCGTGGGGGCCAGCGACAGGTTGAGGGGCGTCCCCGTGGCCCCCCCGTGGGGGGGGAGGGCGAGACCCGGGGGCGGCATCGGAGGCAGGCCGCCGCCTGAGGTCACCACGCCTGCAATGTACAAGTGAACGGAAATTTGAAACAAAAAATTGCTTAAAAAGAGTAATTCAGTTTCTGAGGAGGACATTCATTGTCAAAACGTAAAACATATCTTGGAACAATAAAGTAGGTGAAAGAAGTGTCACTGCAAAAGGTTTGATCCAAGTTTTAGTTAAGAACAGGTACAAAGTACAGTATAATGACAAGACTCTCACCAGGGAAGGGTGGGAGCAGGTGGTGGAGGCTGGCGGGGGGCTGGGGGGGGCCCGCAGAGCCCCCCAGGGCCCCGAGTCACAGGCGGCGGGGCAGGCCTGGCCCCGGCTGCGCGAACAGCACGCCCTGGTACATCAGCCCGTTGATCTCCATGGAAACCATCATGGACTGGTCCATCTCACCGCCTCGACCGTCACCTGGCAACAGATAGCACACACGCGGTGTTACTAGTGGTCAAAATCGGCTGTTAATTTAAAATCGATTATTTGTAACTCACAATCTATTGATAATCGATATATATCGCTAAATTGTTGCATTTTCGAAAACTAGTTATTACGTTGTTTATAGATCTTACAATTGAGCATTCATTTAGTGGTCTGAGTCCTTATGACTTTGTAACCAAACACCGAATATTCCAGTAAGAGACAATAACAGAGTAGAACTCTCCAGGAGGTATTGGTGAAGGTAAGAAAATGCGTGAAGTAAAAAAGTGTGTAAAAAAATACAAACAAATGCAAAATATTCCATAATAATGTAATAACAGGATGAATACACAATCTGGAATTTAAGAAAAGTCAAGAGGTATTGGTTTTAGTGGCCAATAATCGCCGATTATCACGATATTCAGTATATCAAAGCCATGTTGACATTGATTTTCTTATTTTTGTAATATCGCCCACTATCGGTTTTGTGCTTTTTCTATCGAGAATCGGCTGACTGCCTAGTTAGTATATAACCGTATATCACGGAATATCGTGGTAGCATTAGCTGTTACATCGAAAACACCAAGATCTGAGCTGGTGCTCATGTATGACGACACCGTTCTAGCAATAGAGACTTTTAAGTAAACATCAGTGTTTAATACAGTTCTTTCTTCATACCAACAGCTGTCACAATTTACAAATATATACAGTAACTCAATATTTCGACACCTGCTTGTCTTTTTCACGAGTGTGGAGTCATAATGCAAACACTATGATTGCAAGTGTGCAGGTGCTCACACAGTTCTGTCAATAGACTTCAGTAAATATTAGTGTTGTTTTGACAGTATATATGGCAGAGTTGTGTTATGTCATATTTGATGTCTATAATTACAGCTGAGAGCAACGTGTAATGTAATTTGTGCATGAATCAGAAATGTATGTTAATTTGGAGATTGATTTTGATATAAGTATGATAAAAAGCTGGTTATCTTTTGGAGGTAATTTGAATTTTATTTAAACTATAATTGTTCCATTAATCAAATTATATATGACCTTTTATAGATTTGTATCTCATCCCACTTTATTGAGAAAATTAGCCGAGTGACTTATTTCCTGACGACGCTGTAATCAAAAACCACATCAACGCTGATTGTAAATTGGTCACAAACAGAAAACGACAGCTAGAAAATTGCGTGATTTTATCAAATATAAACACAAGAAGCTGCTTCAAAATGCAACTTTAATCTCTGTGATCAAGAAATTAAAGGAATCGCCCTTGATAGATGCTTCTCCGCCCTTTAATTTTGTCTTCATCTGCTTGAGAAAGTCGTAGATAAATTGTCCACTCCCGATACGGGGCTTAAAGTAAAGTGAGATTAAAAGATTTTAATCCATCATCATTGCAGATGACAAGAGATATTAAGAACAATGCCGCGATTCGACTTTCATTGTTCACTGATCGTCTAATGTATCATCCGGCGACACGACACAAAATACACTATTTGCTGAATCAATTTGTCATCATTTCTTAGCGTCAACATAATGCTGGATATAGCGTAATGAGGTGGGATAATGAAGACAGAAGCAGCGCAGAATTCGACATACAAAGCTATCGAAGTTTGATGACAGTTTCTAACGTCATTTCTCGCATAACTCTCTCAATGTATCATGCTTTATAGACAATGGAAAATAACAATTAAACTTGGAATGTGCTTTTTCAAAACACAATAGCGGCGGCCGGCATGAATCATGAGAATGCTATAAGAATGCAGCAAAGTGCAAAATCATTAAAGAATGTTCGTACGATGAACGCAGTTTTTACCCTGTCTTCTTCGTGTCCAGTCCAGTGATGTAAACTCCAAATCACGGCCAAATTCAGAGGAGGAAATTCAAGCGGAGAACAAAGACAGACCCAGAGGGAGAATTAGCGCTGACAGATGAGAGAAGACGATATCAAGCGCTGTTTTGTCGATTGTCGCCGCACTGATGACAATTGGCCCGATAGCGGAGTCTATTCCCTCCAGGGGGCACTTACTGATACACCGTCATATTTCAATTGTTCAGTTTCGGTCTTACGACGAAGACCTGGTGTAATTGACACAGACATTAATTACACCTGCTACTGTGCCCATGGTTCGCATAAACAAATGCGCTACAAATTTTGCTTTGAAAACAAAAGTTTTGGAATTAACCGTACAAGTCGTCGATGATGCACTTGACTCTTGAACCTCAATAGGTTTTCAATTTGTAGCAGCCGCACTTCAAAATAACAATCTGTATTATGATTCTTAAAGTCACAGCATGAAACTATTCAATGCTTTTCAAGAGGACTTTCATCTCTCAATGGGTAATTTAAAGTTGATGTGATGTATGTATTTGATAATCTTTCAGTTCAAAAGGCTCTGTCAATTAAGACACTTGTTGTCTTTGAACCCGCTACTTTAAAAGAAATAAAAATCAAGAACAGATTGAGACAAACTAAAAGCCATGGTCAGGGAGGATTATAGATAGGCCTGGGGTTGACAACCGTAGATGAAAGCAGCCATGCAGCATCCTAGTATTTCAGAAACTAATAGAGCTCTTCAGTGTTGCCACTGCAAAAGGTGGTCTATTCCTAAAGATGTTCTATCTGCCGCGGTGATGTATCCGTTGATTACGGCCGGCCGGGGAATCGGCCACGTCCTGTAAAACAAATTAAAGAGGCGCGCGGTTCAATTGGCTCACCATACGTCTTTATCCGGCCGCTCGGCTCGCGTCCCACAGGAAAATACGGATTTGTTCGCAAATCTGTGTGCTCCATAAATCTGGGGGAACAAAAGGGCACGCGGCGCGGCGTGATCGTGATCTAATGGGGGGGTTTATAGAGCCGCGTCATAAACTGCCAGAGCTAATGCCGCGATTGTGGGGCGCATTGTGCGTTACTGACACGTAAAGTCCGCAGCAGGTTTACGGCACCACAAATGGAAAAGCAGACAACTTTTCACCGCGCGCCTCGTGCGTCTTCATATTTCCACCGCCGACAGTTTGTGCAGGTTTATGAACTATAAAGTACACGAAACGACGCACTGTAGTACGCGTTTTAATCCCCCGCCGATATGTTACACCATGAAGACGGCTTCAGCCATTGACCACTGAGAGATATATCACCGACTTCGACAATCACGTATAATGACGACTGCTGCCCTCGGGCTGCTGCTGGGGCAGAGAATCAATCAGCGGCCATCGCAGCCCCGCAATCTGCGTCCGATATCGGCGCACACACAATCGCTCTATAGACACGATCCCCGCCGCAGCCCGCGGCAAATCAACAGGTAATAATTTGGCGTAATAATCGGCGGGTTTGAGACCTGGGAGTCGGCTGGGTGGGACGTGGTTTTACCGGCCCCGGGCCACAAAACAGCTACAACAGCTAGCACCCGCGGGCCGAGAGGAAAAAGTCCCACCACACAGCGTCCAGCACGACGCTTTACCGTTGATGATGTGGCATGATGAAATATTGGCCGTTGTCATGGTTACGGGGGCAGTGATTTACGAGCGATGTACCAGGCGGCGATGGCAATATCGCGGGGCAATTGGCTTACTTGTGGCAGATCGGCAACAATACGCACACTCAGCACCTTTCTCGCGCCCTAACAGCGCGATTAGATGCCGCCGATAAGCAATTACGTTTTGTCAGGTCAAGAAAGCCTGTGACCGGACCATTAGCCAGAAAATGGGAGATAGCGGCGGCGGGGAAGCTTTGATGCGTCTCAGGTTTTCATGAATCTCCGTGATAAAGCTGGTCAGTTGACACGACGATTACACTCGGCGTGCAATTTGGTCATGAAAGTATGGCGACAATATCGACTTTTTTGGTGGCAGAAGCCACGACCTTTGCACAGAAAAGCACCTTGATTGATACACGGCGATGAAACCACGAGATTCCTCAATAATTCAGCCCGGGCACAATAATGCACTCGCTGTCTTTATATCTAGATTTGCCACATGAATTATGCACTTTTTGCTTAGTTATTTATTCAATGATGTTCTAATAAAACATTAGTTTGCTCTTTAAATACAATCCAACCGGCTTTATGCCCAGATAATGTTAGGCTACGACGCTATTTCCATTGCATGTAATGTGAAAAATTCATGAGAAGCAAGGTTGATATCAGTTTTGCGAAACACTAATTTTGCGAGCTGCACCAGAATGCACCATTGAAAGGAGAACAACAACATATGAACCATTAACACCGAATCCATCAACCCGCCGTATCATCAATGTGATTAACCTTTAATTTCAGACAATCAAAAAGAAGGTCATATAAAGAAAAAAGCGTTGTTTAAGTGGTACGTTCAGCGCGATGTGAGATTAACGGCAAGACCAAAGGGAATCCAAGAAGAAAATGGTCGTGCCTCGAGGGGGAGTGGGGCCGTCCCGGGAAAACAACAGTTGGTGATTGAGGGTGTCAGACCAGCACAATACACTGATAAAAAAGGACCAATCATACAACAATAAGATGTCACACTGGGAGGCGAGAAAGATTCAAATTTTCTGTGTAGGAATGTTTTTTTTCGCCTACACTATAAATACTAGAATGTGTGGGTTATGCATTTTTTGTACTTCCAAAACGGTGCTGATTAGCAAAACCATACTGTTCCATGACTTTAGAGTTGTGTGAAAAGGATGTTATTGAAAACTTGACGTAATTGATTCGGACACAAACAGTGAAACAACACAAGTGAATTAAATTGACATCACAGCTTCATTATTTACCTTATAAATTGACAAGAGGGAAGACATTGGCAGGAATTTGTCACAGTGGGCAATAAATAACGCGCCTAATAACTGGCTGACACGCCACAAAACCCGCCCGTTGTCACAGAGACAGCGGAATCAACGTATCAGGAAATTCATCAACTACATTATAAAACATTTTGCATGCGATATTAAATTGGGAAAAACAAAAGTACCAGGCCGTATTAAGACCATGCCGGCAAAAGACCACGGGCGAAATCGAGATACAATGAACACATTGACAAACAGGCCCATTATAAAGTGCCTATAAATTCGTGCAATTGAAGAGGATGCGACAATTATCACATCTTAATTTCGCTATAATTGCGCCGTTGCCGCTGCACTTTTTTCACATGGGTTTATATCTGCAGCCGCACAATGGGAAGCCGCGAGTCGCCTGCTTATTACATATTTATGGCCAATGTGTCACATCAGCAAATTGGAAGGAAGATGGCCGTCCGTCTGTGTAGGAGGCGGGAGGTCGCGAGGTGACGAACCGGCCACTTTATTACAGCATAAAGGGTCACAACAAGCGGCAGATGAACTTTCATCTTCCTGCGCCGCAGTGTCATGTTTGTTTGGTTTTATACTCGGAGTGCTGTAGAAATGAAGTTAGTGACCATGTGTTGTTCATGTAAGAAAGCATTAAATGAGACCTTTTGCATGTTTTCGTTTTAAGATTTTTGGTGACAGCCTGTGAGTAAAAATATTTGATTTAGAATTACAATAAGTGACAAAATGTATTGTTTGCTAATGAGCCGTGTGATGACTCCATCCTTGTGTCAATGATGACTGCTGTTGTGTCTGTTTGTGTTTGGTCCACCATGGAAATAAGTTAATGAATATCTTTATATTCAAACTTTTCAGTGTCAACCAATTTATGATAACAAATGTACTTATCCTACTTTGTCATGTTGTATGAACTTTTAAGTGTATTTGTATAGAAATGTCTTGTGAAGACTACAGCATTGTGGGAAAAAGCACATGAGAAAGTTTGAGATGAGCTTTCGCCAAAAATCCAGTTCAAAGTCATAGTTTAATATAAAAATATAAATGAAAACTTGAACAAATGAACATCCAACATGATGTCTTTTTAAACTTAATTATGAATACATTTACAAGCTTCTCTCACTTCTTTTCAGCAAGCATATTTCTACCACGATAGACATAGCTGAAGACAGATTTTTACAACCCTAAGCTTCCATTTGACTATATCAAGTGGCCCTGGCGGGACTCAAACTCACGACCCCAAGGTTGTGAGACCAATGACCAAATGGAAGCTTAGGGTTTGTAAAACCTGTCTTCAGCTATATCTATTGTTGGTAAAACTAGTGGAGGAATATGCTTGGTAAAAGGAGAAGAAGGAGAGAAGTTTGAACTGGGGAAACACATATATAACTATGAATAAACAAGAACTTTAAACCCCTCGATTATGAATAAACAAGAACTTTAACCCCCTCGTACCTCTGCTGGTGATCTTGATGTGTGAGTTTGGCCCCATCATGGCGGGGTGCGGCATGAAGCGAGCCTCTGGCGGGGGTGGGAAGCTGTGGTCCCCCGCCGCGGGGTCCATGTGTGGGCGTTTGGCGGGGGTGGGCCCCCCGTCCCCGGGGTGGTGTTGCGGGGGTCGGGGGGAGGGTGGGGGCGGCTGGGAGGGGGCCGAGGTGGTGCGGGGCGGCGATGACGATGGCTTGGGGGCGCCAGACGAGGAGCTGAGGGACCGCTGGGCCTCCTCCTGGAAGGCAAGCAAATTAAGCAGAGTTTTTTTAGTAAAGCCCTCAACTTTATAGCAGGGCCCTAACATTTTTTTTTTAGGACTTCATGTATCCTATACATAGCATATGGTCTCATTTTGTATTTTATGTTTTTGACCAATTTTTGTGATTAGATACAATAATAGAATAGACAGAACAACATAAAATACAAAAAATTAGTCACAAGCTGAATCGTAAAGCTCAATTGAATATACGATCTTTTTGAATGAGAGATGAGGACAAAGGGTAGAAAGTTCTTCATCCCAATCTGCACGCTGCATGCTTATTTGAATGATTGTTTTCAATGTGTGTGCGGATGAAGTAGAACCTCCAATTAAGACCACCTCTCTGTTGAAACCACCTCTCTAATAAAAGGACTTTTCACAGTTCCAAACCTTCATAAAGCAACCACACTCTATTGAGACCACCTAAGAACACTGGTCTCAAAGGCGGCCATAGTAGAGAGGTTCTACTGTACTATCATATTTGTAAATGGCCTGATAGAGAGATTCAACTGTATGTACACCATGTGTTTGAATTATGACATTAGCCTGAGACCGCGGCACCCACCATGCATTTAGTTGTACACTATATGAGCGGCACCTACCATGCGTTTCGTGGCCTCCTCCATGGCCCTCTGTGCGGCCTCCATGGCGCGCTGGTCCCTCTCTCCGGGCGCCAGCGCTCGTGGTGCCGCGTGGTGCGGCTGTGGGGTGGGTGTGCTCGGCAGTGAGGGCGCGTCATCACCGTCAGCCGGCCCCGAGAAGGGAGGCGAGAGCCGCACTGAAACAACACAGTGTCAATAGTACCGGGGAGACCAGGGTGGTTTGAGGAGCACTCTCTAAGAAAGTGTCACCTGAGCTATTGTACATGGTTTTTAACTAGGAAGGGCTGAGACGGACGCACTGCAACGACACGGCAAAGTCAAGCATTCATAATGTGTTTTTCTCAAGTTTGCTTGTGGATACAATTTTATTCTCTTTTCTATGGTAAGCAAGCTGTACCACTGTATTGGCATAGCTGAAGACAGGTTTTACAATGCTAAGCATCCAATGAGTCTCATCAGCCCCCCCCACTTGATATAGTCAAATGGAAGCTTGGGGTTGTAAAACCTGTCTTCAGCTATGGCAATACAGTGGTAGGAGCTTGCTTGGTTCTGGGACAATGACATAATGTGGATATTGTGTGTAACTTGCAATTTGGATTTTACTCCCTTCTTCAGTCTATGGTGCAGACAAAATCATGATAAAAACGAACAAAAATCAAACATCGCTCATTTCTACGATGCTGCTGCTAATTAAGGCCAAAAGCTGGTCAGATACCGAGACCCTGATTAAACACAACTTGATCAATCACATTTCCAAAGAAAGAGCATTTAACAACCACTTTCAGCATTATAATGAGGCGTCCGTGTAAATAATCACCGCTGGTCACTGTAACAATGGTCGCCACGTGATTCACCACACAGCACGCTTTTCAGCTTTTCATGCAGCTCTTTTAACTGGCGAATTATGACATTCGATATCGGAATTCATTAACATTTGCAATTATGCATCATGAGTATTTACTTTAATGACTTTCATTTAAATAGGCATCTGAGGAAAAAGCTTTAATGATGCAGAAAGGTTCTATTGAAATCGAAAACAATCTTGTTGAAAATTATTTTGACGCATTTAATTATCTTGAGAATTCTAATTCAAATTTCTTATATATCAGTGTAATCACTGGTAATTGATATTTCACAATAAGAACCGATGATTCACTTGAGGTTTACAACTTTAATCAAGAGAATGTGTTTCTCTTAATTAAAATATCTGTTAATTGAAGCATTTATTCACAAGTCATTAACTTAAATTTTTCTACGTGACAAAGAATCTTGAAATTTAAAGGTCCTGTGAAACATATAGTGTTAGCATAAAAACAAGAAACTTGTGTCCTTCAACTAATAGTAACTTTTAAAATCATTAACTTATTTACTTGCATATAGTGTGTATTTTCCTAACAAGGGTGCATTTTTGTCATGAATTTCCACCACCGCGCACTCACTAAAACTCACTCACACTCACTACCAGGCATTCCCTAATTCACTAACACTCCCTCCCTCCCTGTCCTATCCTCCAAGATGGGCAGCTGTGTTGTCAGGACTGGTAAAAGTTTTGAGTTACCTGTCCTATTATATGGACCAGCATTCATAGTCACCCCAGACATGAGTTGAAATTAAATTTACATGGAGTTTATTGATTTGGATGTGCAAATCTGAGATAGGAGGGGTATATTTTTCATTACACTTGTCTTGTCCCATGGACAAGAATGATTTTTCTCCTATTCGTGGCCCTCCATTGATTCCCTAACTCAGTAACATTCCCTCCCTCCCTCCCTCCTGTAATGTGTATTTTCCTAACAAGCATGCATATTTCTCATGAATTTCAACCACTGCTCACTCACTAAAACTCACTCATTTACTCACTCGCTCACTGACACTCGCTTGCTCACATCCCCACCCCAACCCCTCCCTCCCTGCACATTCCTAACACGGTCCACATTTTTCACTCACTGTGCATGTTTTCCATGAACTTTGCGGGATCCATGAACTTTGCCGCGACCGCGTGCTGTTGCTCCATGAACTTGGCGTGGTCCAGCATCTTGGCCTGGTGCTCAAACAACTTCGTCTGGTCGAAGAGCTTCGTTTGGTCAAACAGCTTCGCGTGCTCCATGAGTTTTGCGTGGTCGAGGAACTTTGCGTGCTCCATGAACCCCTTGAGCCCTGCGGGGTCCATCAGCCCCTTGTTCTGCTGCTCCATCAGCTTGGCGTGTTCCAGGAACTTGGAGTTTTCCAGGAACTTCACCGAGTCCATCATCAGACCTGAAACAGACGACAAAACAAGCAATTATTTATCAAATTCGTAATTTATTTGAGCAGGCACTAGTTAGTCCACATTTGGAGGGTGTGGCCTGGCTGCTCAGTCTATATCTCAACCGTCCCCTCTAAGCCTTTCGGTCTTAGAATCTGTCAGACCCATGCCCAAATGTGCATGATCTTTCTGCACGACTGCATCCTAAGTTTGGTTTGGTCTTGGTATTTGGTAAAAAGTTATACATATATGGAATGACATTTTAGCAATGTAATTGAAATGCAAGTAGCCAGAACTTTATGTTTTTGAAAACGGCCTGCAAGTCACAAACAATTTTATCAACAAAAGTAAATTGCTCGCTAGAGAGCTTCCCACCAAGATGCAATTTCTAATTACGATTTCCAACTACACCACAAACGCACTAAATCAATCCATTGATCATTTGGCCTTCACCATGTTCAAATGGCCAGCGCAATTTTCCCCCATAATCCCTCATCACCTTCTCGAGAAGACTCGGGATCAAACAATCTCCACAATGTGGCCATATAGATTTCTTTCTTCAAATTTCCGTCTGCCATTTTTCTCATTTCATGTGGAATTCTGGGATTTACATGTAGCGCTGTAAATCATTGTCATCGGCGGCTGAATAATTCTGTGAGAGGCCAATGTCAGAAATAAATTTCTTACCAAAGGAAACCATTTCTCAAAGTTCACGGACAGAATGCCTAATGCACCTATTTGCTACCAACATTTAATTGGCAGCATTTTTTCTGACCATAAAATCCCACTCATCATTGCACTCAGCAGTGCTGAGTTTACACAATGCTGGGAAACGTGATACTGTCTGCAAAATACCACTTGCTAAAAACACGCCCGCAATAAGATTATTTTCCACATTTTTAACAAATCAATGCTGCTGAACGTAGTTAAATTAACTCTGTGCTACGACGTAAACAATCGGCAGCAGATCCCAGTTTTAATGAGCGCCGCCGAAAAAAACGTCATTACATTTTAATCTAATAAGCAGGAAACGGTGCAGATTTGGCGTGCGACAAATGCGCAATCCGGTCGTGATGAGGCATAATTCTTGGCAAATTGACGTGAATTTAGTGCGGCGTATTCGTCGGCGAGATTGGCCGGCTGTGTATTACGCTGGTTTCCACGGTAATGGTCAATTTGTCCCGGCCTCGCTGACAGCCGTAGACCTGAGGAGAGGCGCGCTTTCTGTTTTATTTTCATAGTAGAAAAATGTAGCATTGTTCTACTTACAAGAGTTGAATACATCAGAAGATTGCTACAACTTTAGGTTGGTCGGACAGATGGGTGCATTCAACAACGGTTAGTTTTGTGATGGGTTTTGACAACTGATGTTGACAATGTTACTCTCTGCGGAACAGCATGGACATGCAAAATCTCAAACCGTCTGGACCAGCGAGTGCATAGGGATGAATTTAGGTCTCGTACGATGTTCTTTATTCAAATATTTGCTGGTCAATAAAGAGGTGATCATGTGATAACATTCCACAGACGGAGAAACACTGTGACATTTGCCGCCTCTCCATTATAAAAAGCATCTTGATATCTCTGGCAAAGGTTGATGATTATTTTAATGAATGGCCATAATCTATCAGTATCATGTTGCTATGCTGCCAGTGGCAAAGACAGAATCAACGAGTTTAGACCAAAGACGTGACTCCGGCCTTAATGGAAATCAGCCTTAAAGCATCTCAAATGTCTGCTGCAAAGATCTAAAACATAGACATAACACTGGCACTCAAGTCATGATCAAAATAAAGTAGAAATCATCAAAAGAATTCAAAGCACGTCAACGCAATATGCTTAAAATGAAAACTATACACCATTTGATCGCTAAAATGTGAAAAGACAAGTTCAAAGTTTTAGATCTATCAAATACACTGCCTAGGTTACCAGGTTAGGCAAATGTAACATGTCACCCTATTTGCCAATTGTTATTTCTAAGAAGCCCGATTTAATGAAGTAACCTGTTTTGCATTCAGAAGAACTTTTTTGCTGTCTATTTGAACATCAAATGGCGCTGCGTTTTTTACATGCAGATTCCACCATTGCGGTGGTCACTTTCGGCTCGAATTCCCCCAGGAGCCCCACGAAGACATCTGTGGATCTATAAATCCATCCGTGCGCCGATCGCGTCTCGTGCGGGGCTGTGATTTGTTGATAGCGCGGGACGCGGCCACAATCCATCTCCCCACCCAAAGCCGCGCCCCGCGTCAA
Source organism: Streblospio benedicti (assembly GCA_019095985.1). Classification (NCBI taxonomy): domain Eukaryota; kingdom Metazoa; phylum Annelida; class Polychaeta; order Spionida; family Spionidae; genus Streblospio; species Streblospio benedicti. Next base: position 27,024,136 of record CM032665.1, read on the forward strand.
TGTTCACCACCCAATTGAATTGCGCCGTATCTCAGCCCGATCCCGGCCGAGCCTCCGCTGTATAATTTCCCTCTTATTCTGTGTCCCTGCCATTAAAGGCCTCGGCCCGCATCGAGTGCGGGATTAGCTAAATCCACCAATGAAAGAGACAAATACCCCTATTACAGCATGAAAATCACATTGCTGCCGCCCCGGCGATAATTCATTCGGCTCGAATTGTTAATGCCGACAATGTGGCTGCCTCTGGTGGGTGGAGCCGGCTGTAATCCCCGCTCGAGATCCCAAATAAACCCCCATTCTCGGGATCCGCGTAATCCGCAGAACCTGTTGTCCATTTGTCGCTCGTCACAGTAACGAAAGCCACGGATTATGCGGACCGACTTTATTGACATATACATTAAACAGAAACGCGCATCTAAAAAGTTTGATACTCGTGTGCTTTGTATTTTGTTGAGACATTTGAAAGCTGCGGTGACTATAATTCATAGAAATTTAAGACTAATGACAACATTGTATGAAAAACATTGTCTTTCTAGCTGAACTTCATTATCAAGATGAGTCTTAGTTAAATGACAAATTTGATGTACATCGACATTACAAAACCACACAAGTAGGTCTTATGGCTGCAGAATTTGACCCTGTACACATTTCTCTGGGATAAAGCGATGACTAGGAAGAAAGATGAAAGGTTTTCAGATGGACACGGAATTCACAACACTTCTTGCTGATTAATCAATGGCTGTTGTTTTCATTACCTCACATCTGTCTTCCCGGACACGAGCCCAGCCGTTCTCACATCAACCACTGCTGTTTATTTTCGCAGCTAATCTTCAATCTGCTCAAACTAATAAGAGTTTTGGTGGAAAACTCATAAGCAAACATGAGTCGATACATCAGTTTGATTGACAGCGGACGGACAATATCGCCATGGTGACGGCTCCGGCACAGCTGCTAATAACGCAGCCGCTAATTCTCGATCAAATACTCCGTGTTGGAGGCAGCGGGGAGACGACAACTCATGGAGACAAACGTGGGCACGTGAGGCTGCAACCGCTGCTTTGTTTTGTTGGACACAATCATCAGATACATGAGACCATCAAAATGATATCTGATGACATCTGAGCAGCAACTGGCAGATCAGGAGGTGAAAAAAGTAATAACAGATACAGTGGGAACCTTTATACACAGGCTGTGTGTGTTTTTGTCTAAATGTTACGGGATGTTTTGAATAATAATGTTGTGAATTGGTGCCTTGTTGTCAGTGGCATGCACACTTTAACAGAGCCGATGTTTGTACATGATCTTTGTGAAACAAAAGTTCTTAATCTTTACAACAAACCTATACCTACTACCATAAAGACAGACACTACTAAGAGTCAGTGATACAATGTACATATCAAACACTGTTCATCTCAATCACAATCCTCATATAACTGGGTCTATTTCAATCATTCACAAGTCCATCCACTGATACCCAATAATGACCATAGACAGCATAGACTGCTGTATCTCCATCAGCAGCACCGGATCAAGTGTTTAACCCTCCCCATTATCCGCTGCCAGCACGGTGGCATCATAAGTGCTGTGATGGAGGATTACCGCGCGTTATCGCTGCTCATTCTAGGAGTGGAGCGGTGGGTGGCCACCGCTAGCAGCCATAACGCATCCGGCGTGGGCGCATTGTGTTACAGCCGGCTGACTGGGTTACACTGATCTGCATGTCCAGCTATGTGAGCTTTTTATTCACTGCTATTGGTTTATGATGTACTCCAGGGAAAACACTCGTCTACCTGGCAGTTAACACTTCGGCTCTAGCCACAGACCTGGACAGTAGATGTGAGATTTGACCGTTCAATTCATTGAGATCAATTGATTGAGATTTGAGAAAAGGGCTTTTGCATTGAGATTTGTAGCATTAGTTCATTGAGATTTTGAGATCAAGGGGCGTATATACCCGCCTATTACACGAGACTACTGTCTGCCTATATGGTGCAAACATGAGCTTTTTGCCCAGTAAGTTGCACTGAGATTAAAACCTCACCATGGCTGCGTTTTTACAACGCTAAGCTTCCATTTGACTACATCAAGTGGCCCTGGTGGGACTCGAACTCATGACCCCATAATGTTGTGAATCTAGTTTTTGTATGTAAGCGTCTCCTCACCTGGCTGTGGGCTGCCTGGCCCCGGCCGGTGGTGGAGTCCTCCCCCGTTCATGTGAGGCGAGGGCGGGATCATGGTGGGGATGGGGGAGAAGTCGTAACCGTAGCTAGGGCGGCGACCCTCCCGCCGGTTCCCGTCAATCGCAGCCTGAAGCTCCCCAGGGTTACTCAGCTTCAGCTTGTCACACTCGTACGGGTACAGGTACTTCATGTATCTGCAATGGACAGTGTAAAAATAGGTCTTAATGAAACAGAACCAGAATATACAGGTACTTCATCTACCTGGAAAAAAATAACAGATACACAAACTCATGTAGCAATGCAATGAAACACTTTATGAAATACTTCATGTACCTATAATGTACCGGTAGACATTTTAAAAGGGCTTAAAACCTTGTAGAATTTAGGATCGGGTATAAAATACTATGTCGCTGAAACATACATTACATTAGTCATTTACATAAAATGTACAGGTATTTCATGTGCCTCAAATATAGACATTTTAAAAGGGCTTGAAAAATCATAGAAGTATATTGGGTCCAAAATAATCAAGGGCAATGTTGTTGATGATGCGTGATTTAAAAAGATTTTAAAACCTCAAAGAATTCATTTTTATACGTTTTAAACATGTTCAAAATGCATTTTAAAATAACCTGTCAAATGAGTGAGTATATTGATGATATAATTTAAAAAGGGTTTCAAACTTTCACCTCAAAACTGTGTTAAAGTACAAAAACCAAAAGTATCAATATTTATTATATTCTAAACACTATTATCATGACAGACATTAAGTTTTTTGATGCCAGGAAGAGAATCACAGACGCTCCTTAATTCACTGTTTTATCAACATCACTTTCTTTGTTTCTGGCCCCACAAAACAGGTACGATTCACCACATTATTGATGGAAACAAATGCAAATTATAGATACTTAAATATAGAGTCTTTCATTAGAAATCCACCTGATACCTTATTGGCTGATCATGATTCAATTTCTGTGGAGGGAGCGGTTCGTAATCGATTCTCGTGGCATTATAGAATTATACAAGCGAAAAAATGATCCGTATCATTTGACAATAGACAGATTGGGTGGCAGACGATCTGTGTTAACAACATTAACATCGATCCTATTTGTGTCATTTTGATAATCCATAATGTGATACACAATTTAGTAGATTGGGTTTTTAATGTATTGACATTTGAGATTTGACCTTTCAATTCATTTAGATCAATTGATTGATTGAGATTTGAGAAAAGGGCTTTTGCATTGAGATTTGTAACATTAATTCATTGAGATTTTGAGATCAAGGGGGGTGTGTGTGTGTGTATATACTCCCCTCACCCAACAGCAGTACTCACAACATTGATACAAAAGTTCAAGTATTTCGTGACATCTGAGCACAATACAACCATTTAGATGCTGTGATCAATTATACATCACTCCATGTATTAACGGTCACACAATATCTTGAGCATGAAAGCATATGGCGATCAGGGAGTGGGGTAATTGGCAGTGTGAGTGTATCAAGCTATAAACGCCTCAATTACGAGACCATCAACAACGGTCACCTCCATTTTTGATGACCAGATGACCGCCACAGTACAACCTCTCTATTGAGACCAACCATGGGACTGACCACAAGTGATGTCATCAGAGATGTGGTCTATTTAAGGACATTCTCAATGTCTCTTTATTAAGCCTCGGGGCCATGAGCTATGTTCTTATGACAGAGACGGCGTGGTTATAGCGGTGGTCGTACTTTGCGGCTGCACTGTACAAAAGAGGAGGGGATTTACTACCAAGACAAGTACACGGGGAAATCGGGTCATTATCGGGGCGATTGTGTTCGAGTGAATAATTGATGTGGATAAAGAGCGATGCTGCCAATGACATGATAGATGCGCATTTAGCGGGAGCTTGTATCTGCCGCCTGTTGGCAGCATATGGCGAGTCGCCGGGGGAGGGGACCGTATTGGTGGAGCAGACGACATTGTGTACACAGATTTGGGGGTCAGCCCGGGGGTGCAGCAGGGGCTAATCGGGCGGCTTTATATCATGACAGTGTCAGGGCGGCGGGTTTATGATGCGCTGACATTGCATGTTGATATTAGCACGTTGTGAGGAGCGTATAATAATGCAATAAGGAGGTGTGACACGTTAATGTCTATTGCCGCGCATTATGTGGCCACAAGTGCGCGGAATGTTTGTCTACAAGGTGCCTCGGACATGCGACGCGCGCTCATAACTGTCATAATGCGTCGCATCGTCATTATAGGCTGACATATTTGCAGGGCAATTGAGAAAAACGCGTCGTATACGTTGAAATGTCCATAGGGCATTTCAATTTCAAAGTACAATTGCCAGTTCAAAAATGAATCTTCATCCATATCGATTCACGGAGTCGAGGGCAAATTTTACAGATTGTCCAGAATTCGGAGTCCGTCTTCATTTGGCGGCCGAGTCTTGAATCTCAATGAAGCGAGCGCTGATCTATGGAGAGTGATGCGCAAAATCGCAAAAGAAGAACATTCTCATTTCATTCTGCCAGTTCCCAGCGGACGAATCTTTTACGCTCAATATTCTCATTGGTGAAAAATCTGCGTGGGAACCCTGAGCCAGCCAATATCTACGCCGGCGAATTCAATTAAAGTGCCACATAAGGTAATTGCCGCTCCTATTGCCCAGCATTCTATGTCCATTAGCCCCGCTCCGCGCAGCCTCGATCAATACGCGCTCAATAAAACAGCTGATGCTTATTTGCCGAGCGGGAATCCCTCTTAGCCGGGGAAAGCCCCGCCACTGCACTATACGCAGATCGCTAAAGCCGCGCATTATCAAAATATAGTGTGTGAGATTAGCTGGCGATGTCAGATCGTCATTAGTCAGCTTCTGTCAGCCGAGTTCTGTCTGTAAGCCGACAAACGCGGACGTAAACCAGGCGCCCGCGTCACACTGTGCCGACTATGAGACGCCCCAATCACACTATGCCAGCAAAACATATTTTCATGAGTTGGGCATGAGCTAGGAATAAGCCTCATTTGATGATTTGAAAGGTTTGATTTCATTTTCATGGCATTATATAGCATAAGAACAGGACTTGTTTCTTCAGCCATTTTTTTCTAATAAGTTTTGCTAGCATTATCCTTTCCATTACTTTTATCCATTGATTTTTACAAGTGCCATCATTTGTGGTTGAATTTTGTCTATGCTTTAAAAGGAATAATACAAATTGCGAACTTTTGTGACGTGAGCGGAGATTTATGGGATCTGTAAGCTTCTGGAAGAACATTGGGGATGATGCTGTCGACATAAACACACGCAAACATAGCACCACAGTAAATACAAAGATTCAGTCCTTTGGAAGTAAATATTGAGAAGTCAAAGTGTGGTAAAATTGATTTACATTCACAGACACTAGCAGTTGAAAATGAAGCTTATTAAACAAATATACTTCTTTACGTTGAAAACATTTCAACTCTTTTCGAAAACAATGTGAATATCTGACAAAAGTACATCACAAAAAATGGGAAAAGGTTTCGGACGGCTCTCTTCAGAGAATGTTTAGTTTGAGTGCTCAAATCTCCCTCAATCGTGAAACAGCAATTGGAGTTTTCTACACAATTAACGTGGGTTTTCCCTTAAGGTTTCTGCTAACATTATGCGACGTGATGTTTTAATTAGAACATCACTACACCGTCCTAATGGATTCTTATTCAATTACATCACCTGCCTTTCTTGTGGCCAACTTTCAATGGACTCGTTTGCGATAGTCGGAGCGGGACTTTAGCGAGATTCTAAATGTCACAAATGTGGCATAGTTAATTACACATTTTACTGACTGGAAATGGAGACACTTTAAGGACACTAGTCAACTGAAATGCACTCATTAAAGTCCCGGAGTAAGCAGTAAAAAGGCAAGTTAGGCCAGTTCATTCTGCTTTAAAAACGTTGTACATTCGAAAGTCTCAAAACAAAATTGCGTCTGCGCACAAATGACCATAATTTGTGATTTGCTCGGGAGAAAAAAAGAAACACTTGGAAATCTGTTATTTTCTATGATTGTGCACTGGTTTGGCCATGCTTTTTTTGCAGGCAAAAGGTGATATGCTTATACGTAATTTTAGTAGCTGCAGTTATAAAGTCCATTTCTACCCTTATAAGAAAATCAATGTTTAGCATTAGAAAACAATTGCTGAGCTCATAAATTCATTATATTATGTAGCTACTTGTATATCAGAATTTTGGCCATCAAGCTATGATTTCTAACTACCCTCACTAATCATGAACCAAAAGATGTCACTTTTATAGAAAAACATTTGTTAAAATCAAGTTCTTGGACAAAAAGTGAGTTTGGTTGATTAAAATACTGACTGTGTACAAAACCCATTCTGAACTATTGCGTTATCATCTCAGAAAGGCATATTTCATTCTGCACCAAACAAGGTAGGTTTTATGAAAATTGGTTAAGATTGAAGTCAGATATGAGGGAAAATGTGAGTTACTGTTCAAACTATAGCAGGCTTCTATACGGACGGTGTGGTATTGTATTATACGTTTGTGTGTGTGTGTGTGTGTTGTGTGTGTTTATACTTGTGTGTGTGTGAAAAATGTGTGTGTGTGTGTGTGTGTGTGTGTGTGTGCGTGTGTGTGTGTGTGTGTGTGTGTGTGTGTGTGTGTGTGTGTGTGTGTGTGTGTGTGTGTGTGTATATGTGTGTGTGTGGTGTGTATGTGTGTGTGTGTGTATGTGTAAATAATATGTGTGTTGTCAAGCTCACTGTGTTCTCAGTTGAACAAATGCGGTGTGTGTGGAGGTGATGGAGCTGGGCAGGTTGAGCCCCTTGCAGATCTCCCGCCACAGCTTCTTGTTGATGACCTCCACCAGCCCGCCCTTGCTGACCACGAGCCGGAACAGCTCGTACAGGTCGAGGGGCTGCTTCGCCATGATCGGGATACGGTTCACAGGGGTACCTGGGGAATAGAGAGATGGGGGGTTATTGCTAAGTCATAGAACAGATACACAGGTGGACGGTTATTTCTTTATCATATACACGGGATCTGGTTCACAGGAGTGCCTGCAGTGAGACAGAGAGGAGGAGGGTTAACATTAGGATGTTGGTATTATCTGTATATATTGGATCCAGTTCACGGGGGTACCTGCAGATACAGAGGAGGGCGGTTATTACTAGGTGATAGAATAGACAATGTCATGTACACGGTGATCAGTGTCTTGATGTGTATTGGACCATCAGGCGAAAAACTGGCCAACAGGAGCGGTTCACAGGGTTCCTGGAAATTTACAAATGGAGGAGCATCAGAGCTTGTTAAAGGAGAAAATTATCAAGGAATAATCCACCTACAACAGTGGTTTTATTACTCTGATGAGAAAAAAGCTGTGATGCTATCCAACTATCACAGATACCTGAAAACTATGTACAGTGCCTGTAATGTGATACCATTGTTCAAGTTGCTAAATAATCATTACTTGCTGTATATTTCGTAATAATGCAGATGAACAGCATCTGATTCCCCATTCTAACTGTATGTTGTGCTCACTTCGCTTTACAAAGATAAATGAATGTTTTCTTTCTTATTTCGCCAAAGTACTTCAACCTAATTATGCTTTGTAAGATCTTTGCACATAACTGCTAATTGTAAATGTCAAAGTCAAAGAGCAGAGAATGCTGCTGCTGCTGCTGCTGCTGCTGCTGCTGCTGCTGCCACCACTAGTTGCTGAGATTGTATCAATGAGGCAGCCAGCACTCCACAATGAAACTCCATCAGCCTCGAGTGTTATCATTGTTTGCTACACGCGGTGTCAAGTGGCCTGTTCAAGTGGGGGCTCGTGCCGCGCCGTATTGAGGGCTGATGGCAAGTGATTCATGCTGCCTCTTTAAATGGTCAAGTTGCTGCTATCATAGGGCATTTAATGACCCCAATTAATGACTATCAGCATTCAAGATGTAATAGAATTGCGCTGTATTGAGTTGACGATCATTAACAGATGCCGCTTGTAATGTTTAAAGTTTCCGCTTTTCAGAGATTCCAGCATTTTTTAGCGGCGGCCGTAGATGAAAATTGAACAGTTGGCCGGAACATAAAACACGGGGAGAAATAACATGTTCTCCTGGAGCCACATTACAGCTCAACATTTATTGAGTTCAATGAACAAGGGAACATCAGCGAAACCTGTTGTGCCAAAAACACGGCACATTTCTCTTGAATTCCAGCACAAAGGAAAACAGTGAGGACCCAACAACATTGCCTCATCACTTTCAGCAGCAAAAGACAAGCGCAATTCTCTGCCACTTTCCCGCTAGCATCACAAACTGCTACTCCCCATTTATAGCATTCAAATCCTTACAGCAAATCACATATCTGTGTGATTGTTAAATGCACAGAATCTGATATGATGTGAATGTACCAATGGTAAAGCAGGATGCATTTGGAGTTATCACCGACCAATGCAAAGCATTGACTACATTTCCATTGCTGTGGCCGGTGGAAAACAACAATGCGTTTGCCACAAAACGACCTTTTTTAAGTTGCATCACGCGGGTGGCATCATCTCCGCACCCTTCACCCACAATACCACACGCCGGCAATTACACGATAAAACCCGCGCTGTTGTCTAGCTCATGCGACGACTTCCATGAAATTGCTCTCGACATTTCAAAGCATTATGCGAGTGTTTCTGCAGGGCTATCTGCTCGCTGTGTTTTTGTGCAATCTGTAAATTGCCATTGGCAGCGGCGAGGAGCACTCATCTTATTCTGATTCTGACAACAACGCAGCTATCATCATGCGGCTCAAAACACGGCAATGTTTAATACACAGCAAGATCAACTGCGTTGTCTTTACGAGAAAATAGCATTTGAAGGGCTACTTGTAATCTTAGTCTTTAATTCAGCCTATATGATCACACTCTCAGCAAGATCACGGAAACTGCGTCGTTTGAAGTTTACAGTTTTACAGTTTTACATTTTAATAAGACGTCTATCTATTATGATGATAGTCTTGTAATCTGGGCATCCTAGTAATATGGCTTATGGCGTTCCATGCTATCTTCTTACATGCAATCTAATGGTCTCTAAGTCAGGCTAAATGATTACAGTCTCAGGTTGGATTCAAACCCATCACCTATAACACCATATCACATAGTAATGAAAGTATTAATTAGGTCGCATTATTTAGGCGAAATAAGAAAAGAAAACAGTAATTTTTCTTTTAGCTTCTGTCATTGTAAAGTGAAGTGAACACAACATACAGTGAAAATGGGAATCAGATGCTGCTCATCAGCATCATTACAAAATATACAGCAAGCAATGATAATCTAACATATTATCTGTGTATTCACTGCTACACGTACATATTCATCAAATCATATAAACATAAAATGAACCCATATGCTACATACCTAATTAACAGAACATTGATTATTTAACAACTTGAACAGCATACAGTTAAAATGGGGAATCCAATGCTCTTCATCTGCAATTCTGTATTATTACGAAATATACAGCAAGTAATGATAATTCCACCACACTACCCTATCCCAGCACACACCCAGCTAAAGCGGCCGTTATTCCGCGCACGCTCTCTACCCCACCACAGCCGCCGGGATGAGGAATCGCAAGGTTTCCTTCCTCTCTAATGCAATAAATCATGAGCCCTCATCTCGAAAGATTAAATTTCTTGGCGTCTGATTTATCGCCGCAATTGGCTGCTGCTGGTGAAGCTGCTCCCAAATACGGCGCGGGTCGATGGGGGCGCGGATTGCCGCGCGCTCCGTGATTTATCAGTCCAATTGGGGGGCGCATGTGATTCTCAAAGAAATGTGACGTACTGTCATCAAAAGTACAATGAACGATGAATGAGGAATTGGCACTTTAGCGGCCTCGTGCACTGGCGCTCGCACTACAGGTTCAGGTCACATCGGCTGTTTAAAATACTTGGCCACTTCTGCTATTACATGAACCAGTGAAAAGTACGTCAATTTTTTAGGAATTTTGATTTAGGTATTAATGAATATTCATTCTTATTTTTGAGTTATTAGAAGTATTATATATGTAATTCAAATATCAATTTGATAGTAGCATATAAAATCTGTATATTGGACTATGCAATGATTTTTTGCATTATCTACTAAAACGCATCGTCAAATCTCACAGCTATGTAGACAGTATATAGTTGTGATTCAATAACCCTAATAGTCGTGGAAGTTGGTAAACAAATCGAACCAATCACAAGCCAAACTGCCAAAACGTGCAGTCACATCTTTATGTACAATCTCACAAGGACAAATAAGAAAAACCAAGTATTGCTTTTGCTCTCGACGTAAGTCAAGCCTGACAAATTTCTCCACTTAACAGCTGCTACTTAACCCACAGGTAGATATCATAACACTGAATAAATGAGCAGTATAAAAGCGTTTGCCATAGAGCGACAACACAACACCCCAGCCCTGCACTGCGCCCTACTGCTCTCACCAACAGCACTCGTCGTTCCCACTCAGAACGAGGCTGCGTCTTCCCATCATGCACACGGTGACGATGATGTGAGCGTCGTATAAAAGGCCATGGGGCATTAATGCTGCCGCCTGATTGGCTCGTGGCAGGCGATATAGAAATGAGGCTGCGGCGATGGTGTGAAAACGCCGCGGCGTCTTGTGATTATTCATTATGCTGCCGTATTGTTATGAATTCGCGATGTCTCTGGGGCTTGATGCGCCGCACGCAAAATGGATGTGTTTTTTGACGATGTGGTAATATACATACAGCCGCCTCAATGCGGGGAATACGCATTATGAATATTTCAGCGATGCGGCTGTCATAGGAGAATTACCGGGAATGAGGACAGATAATCTTGATGAAAACATGCGACTTTTATGAACGGCTTTCATTCTCAATAGCTAATAATTGTTTGAACCTTGTAAAAAAAATCAATAGAAAGGTGACAGCAAAAAGTAAAAACTGAAAGTATGCATTAAAAAGTCACACAATGCTAAAGTAGGGGTATACATAGTAATTGCACTTCACACATAGGCAAAAACCCTCCCATTATAACATATAAAACAATAAGCATGAGTATTTCACTCATTTGCACTGCGGTTCTCGCCCATATGTTGCCCCAGTAGGTGTGATTCACGCCGCGGCCGCACCATTAATTAGTATATGAGGCTTGCGTCCCCCTAGTGGGTCGTCTGGGAACCGCGCCGGCCATATGTATGCATGACTACACCGCGCCTCCATTTCATCTGCCCTTATGGCATCACTGGGAAAGATTAGTTAGCGCAAATTGACGTTATGGCAACTTATCCGACAATCTATAACCTGCTTAAGCGAAATCTATGCACAATGGCTTCATTAATGCTGACAAGCGCTACACGGGCGCAATCTGCGCTGATATAAACGCGCTAATCGCGCCTAATCGAAATACGGCACGGCCGGCCGTCCCGATGTCCATTGGTGCAAATTGTCTCGTCTGCTTGGCGGCAATAAACCGGCCGGGTAATGAGGAACGGACCCGCTTTGTATGTGCAGCCGCGAGTCGGACGGACGCAACGCCACAAATTGATTAAGCCTAATGACGCACTCGCAACGCCGCCTCGTTATGGCGAGATGAAGCCGACGGCTTGAGGGGGAGAGATGTAACGCGTGGGGGCTCGTAGGGGCGGGGAAGTCTTAAGAGGTGAGGGGCGTTTAAATGGTCATTGAGAACTTAGTGACTTTAATGCCCTGAATAGAGGAGTGTTCATACGGTCAACTGATTGTGAATAGAGATGATGTTTAAATGTAACAAAGAGGGCAAATATGTCATTCAATTCGCCTCTCACTGTTACGCCAAGCATAATATGTCATTGGTTCTTATTTGAGATCTAAAATCTTTGATATCATTAACTAACAAATTCGTAACGACCGTGAATAGCATGGAGTTGTTTTTTTCATGCTGAAGTTTAAAAGGTTCACCCAAAGGTTGCCAATTATCTTATAATGAAAAAAGGAATAATTATGTCATCAGAATCTATATTTAAAAGCATGGGCCTACACTATGCAAGTATATTACTTATCTTCATCGAGCAATTAACATGAAACTACGCAGTTTAACTGGTATTTGAGGATATTGTGACTAAATCAGCAGCAGTCCAAACCTTCCCCACGTGGCTCCATGTTGCATTAGGACCTGCGTCCCCCCCGAGTCTCCCTCGCCCGGTCGCACTGGACCAGCCAGCACTAAACTTACTACCCAGTGACCTCCAGCAGAATGAAGCCGCATTATTTGGATTGCTTTTTATCGGTGTATAATTATCAACGGGAACGACTTTGATATAAAATATTCTTTTACCATATCAATTACCCGAAATAAAAGCGACAATGACAAATAATAAAATGGCAGATCTTGGCCGGGACATGAAATCTCGCATGCAAGTGTAAAAATCCGCACACAATGATCAAATGGAAAGATTAAATACATTTTATATGACACGCTGAGAATTATTTGTCGTTTCTCCTTAATAAAAATAAATTTTCTTTATGGCACTCTAAAACATTATGGTGTCTTGGGATGAAAATACACCAAATGAATCTGCCGTTTTCATTATAAGCAGCTTTTACAATGGCAATTAATTCAACCCTTTTCATGTTTGTAATCATCAACTCTGTGTGTAGCAAAATCCAACATATCTACTGTAATCTAGTATTTTCCATTATTTGATCTGGCTTTTTTAGTCATTTATAAAATAATCTTGAGTTTGAGTCTATGAGATATACATAGAGAAAAAGACAATTCTACCTTTTAAAACCAGGTTTGTGAAGAGACAATGAGCTAATTAACAATAGCTACATGACCATGTATGATTCAGTTTCAACATTTGTGACTCTCTGACCCTAGCTGCTTTAAGAAAGATCTCACTTTCAAAGAATAAAGAACAATGGTCAAAAAAAACAAAGAGCCTTTTCTCAGACTGCAGTGCCTGAAGTTACCATAGAAAACGAGGGGTGAATCAAGTCACAAATCATGACTCTGACCCTAGTTTCTTTAAGAAAGATCTCACTTTCAAAGAATAAAGAACAATGGTCAAAAACACATGCAATTGTTGCCCCTTCGCAGACTGCAGTGCCTGAATTTACCATAGAAAGCGAGCGGTGAATTGAGCCTCACAAATCGCGGCCTGGGCACAAATCACCCCTGCCGTTTACGGTGGTTATAGGAAGATTAGAGCCGCGGGGTCGGCGAGGTCAGACTGGGGTCACAGGGTCAACTCACCGCGCTCTGTTACCCGGATTACTGCCTGATTACTTTTATATTGGAACAAAAGTATTACGTCAACATTCTTGGCCGAAACAATAGTGCGGTGGTTGAAGATTCACGTAGAGATGTGACTTGAAAACGTGTACTTGTTGTTTCAGAAGTGTAAAAATAGTTTTATGCGTTTAATGTCATGTTTGCGAGGTGGATTTTGTTATTCGCGATGTGCTGATTACCGCGGCTGTTTTATGTCCTTCTCGCTGTCATTTACCCAAATATCAGTGGCAATTTCAAATTAAAATACCATAATGGGGCGGCTATGGAGGCCTATTAGATAACCACAAAAAAGGGGAATTTAATTTTGATAATGCCATGATTTATGCGTGATAAGTCGCCCTCTGTGCAGCGACAATGTCATCTCATCACCTGTGAAAAGGTTACAAATTCGCCGCCCGATCAAACGTGTAACCCGACGCTAAATCACATTAAAATGCTGTTTTTTTGTAGCCATCGCTGATATATTCAAAAGATATCAGCTGAAGATTGCACATAATACACTCCTTTAATGCATTTCAGCAAAAGGTCACGATTTTAATGCATACTCATTAACTCCTCGTATTCTATTGGAAGATTAGTGATGATAAAAAATCACTGTTTTTGTACATTGATGTGTTTAGTACATTGACGGTCTATTTAGTAGATGGATAGAAGAGTCCCTGATAGATTCAGTTTTTATTATATATTTTATTTCACATCTCCTGAAGCCAGATGATTCGTGCCTTTGAACTTACTTTCTGATGATCACAACAATGTCACTTTGGAAATACAACTGACAATTTCACTACCTGAAAAGTACAGAGCGTCTCAGTCCAAAAAGCCATTATTATGATTAGGATATATGTTTATAGACGCAATTTAAAACTTTACCTCTTGATTGATAATGACAGAGTCAAAATATGCAATATGAAAGAAAAGAACTTTCAACTTTGCGTTTCAAATGCACTGTAGTCTCCACATGAGTTTTCAATCTTATTGCCAATACAACTACACATGTTACATAACTATTGCTTGTATTTTCAAGCATTTAGGTCAAATATCTACAAAACCTATTATTACATTACAACAGATTCACTCTGACAAGAAGCTAATGAAGAAACGTAACGTACGCGGCAAAACAGCACACTGAATTATTTATCCACCTGGTAATCATAGTTTAAGCTTCAATTGTGTTCCCAGCATTTTAATATTTTTCCAGCCTCGAGATAAAGCCGTTTTTTCTCCCCACGACTCCATGTAATTCGCCGGGAGGTCATTTTATTTGTACACGTGTTAATGATGAGGCGGCTGCGGGGATCACTCAGCATCGGCCGCTTCCTGCACTGTCTCAACCACAAATGTTTCATCCACGATTAATCGCTCAATCTCACCAACCATCAAAACTAGTGCTGCTTCTTTTGTCTTCAGTTAAAACATCAACATGTTCACTAATTATAACAAGTAGTGTAAAATGTTCAAAACTAGCTTCTTTTGTCTTACAGCTGGGACGGTCTCTCAGTTAAAACATTGACATGTTCACTAATAATTATAACAAGTCGCTTTATAGGCAAACATTCACATCCCATCAGATTCTGTTGATTTCTCACTCATGTAGATGTGATTGGTTCTGTACTCAGGATTAGAATGAACAAGTAGCCGGTATTAGAGATAAGAATAAGCTCCTAACTCTGATACCAGACGCTGGTTACTATCTCTTGATGGGACCACTAATCTAAGAAATCACAGATTGCTTCCATTACTCCCCATTTGATAGAAGATAATTGGCATACCAGTAAACAACACTAAAACAGTTCATAGAAGAGATGTACCTAAAAAAATAAAGACAATCAAATCAAATCAAAGGCAATGAAAAATCAGCTTTTATCATTCCCCAAACTACATACAATCATCAGGAAGTTTTCCTATAGAAATAGCTGTCCATCCCAAGTACATGACCTCATATCTTATGTGTATTTATTCCCTGATTATTGAGGACACATCGTACACTAAATGATGTCCATTCTAAGAATACAGGCCGGATTATTTTGATTGCAATAGAAGTCGTCTGCCAATGCGGACCACATGTTGATGGCCGCCGTAAGCTCAGAGCCAATAATTGGCGACCTGGTTATTGTTATACGTGTATATTGTGTTAATCCAAACACTTGTTGTGGCCGGCCTTGGATTAGTGGAAATAAAGCTAGTGGAAAATCTCACTCGGAATCTCGCTCAATGAAAACACCATTAGCACTGCCGCGGTGGCACGGCATGCTGGGAAGGTGGAGGCATGCTGGGAAGGGACGGCCCGCAATCAACAAGCATTCATTCACCGGATAATCATGGCACAATTCTTACGACAATTGAGCCATCATTTCTAATGTGAAGTAGCTTCGAATCTGCGCTCTGTTAAAAGCGTCAAGACTCTATCCAGAGAGCCGCTATCGCCACCCGGCGTGTTGAACATCACCAGTAGGCAGTTTACAAAGCCCCATCTCGGTATCATACACCATACATTAACTCTAATCTTAATAGATAGCACAATTTACTCCATTGTGCGGTGCGATAGAGCAATACTCCACTTGAAGCCATTGATAGGCGCCGATGGAGAGAAATGAACACTCCAGTCTATTGACCTTCCCGCGGCAGAAGACTCTGATATCCGACCATTTTCTGATTACAACCATTGTGATTTGGCCGCCTGCTAATCTTGTAGCAATTTATCAAGTGATAGCGCTTCTTCCGCGGATCTCATCCTGCAGCATTACAGTTAGGAGGAATCGAGAGCCGCCTATTAATAAGATACGCCGCTGCGTTGAAATCCTAAAAAACCTACTGAGGTCTGAATGATGGCAGGAAACTAGAACACATCGCGATGCCCCCCACAATAACGTCGTCATCAAACGTCGATGCTCAATGTGGACCTGGTTTGTTCTAAACCGTTCAGGCCGCGGTCCCTGTGTTTACATGATCAGAAGCATCTGGAGCCTCGGGATTAATGCTGCCAATGACAGCATTAAACGGCCGCCGGTGTTCGTGGAATGTTGTCTGCTGTGGTTCCCTTGTTCCGCCAGCAGGGGGCAGCATCGTAGCCGCGGTGATGGACGATACAACGTGCCATGGGGAGGTCAGGGTGGGTGGGTGTTGAGTGAATATAGTATTAAGGGGAACTATACCCAACCCCATTCTCAAATCTCAGCAAAAATACAGGGCCATTCTCATTAATTTTCTAACCATTTTCATTTCAGAATTTCACGGTTTCACAATTTCTCACAATTCTCAAAGAAAATTGACCCCCCATTCTCATTTCTCATAAAAAAATCAAGGGCCACTTTCACATCTCAAAATAGGTATATTCCCCCCCCAGCATTGGTTCTCAAACACACAGTTTCAGTGCTTGAAACTGATGGAATCAGCTAGAACAACAAATGTAACTGTGGTGTAGGTTTAGAGTAGTGATTAGAGGTAGCAATTAAGATTTCAGATCTGCAACAGTTCATTAGCATTCTTACCATTTTATCTATTCTTTCTCGCTTGTTAAAACGTATATGAAAACGCAATGATTCTTTTTCCGCATAAAGTTTGTAGTCATTTATACACCAAGACTTCAATAAAACTGTAGCGCTCTATCAGGAGCAGATGAAACCGTGATTTGTTTTTCTGACTCTGGCCTATTACAATAATGTGTGGCAGATCACGGCGGGACTACTTGTGGCACTATTTTGCGTGGCGTAAGGACGTGATGTATGCGGGAGCGCGACCCCGGCACCATGATTTGATTCTGTGCCGCAATCAACATGATGTATGCCTTATCAGCTGCAGCTTTATTGCCATTGTGAGCAGGGATCGTCATCCACACATTTAACCTGCTGTAACCGGACTGGGCGGAGATTGAACGCGGCCAATGATACTTAGGAGGTCACCAGAGGCCGGACGATGAACAACGCTAATCAGAATCTGGACAGGCACTAAAATCCTACTGCTTCTAAACCAGGAAGAGTATTTATCAATCGCTGTCAATGTTTTCGGTTCTTTTTTCCCTGTGTGTCTATTTGTTCTGTAACATCAGATGGAAATTTCAACTGTTATTGTCATAAACAAATCCCCACCCCATAGGGCGGGGTGTTTCCCATCAGCAGTAGCGTAAACTCCGCGCCCGCCCGCACCCCGTATTATCGCTCGGTCCGTGTCAAGCCTCTGCTTCTCGTTTTCACCGACACATTCATCATCAAATAAATCAGTCAGAAATCTCGCCCGAAATTGATCGGCGCAGATTAAGTCCAGAAGTGGCAGGATAACAGTTTATTTAAACGAGATGGATGCTGCTGCCCCGGATCACGGGATCCGGATCGAGGATCCACGAGGATGGGATCAAAACATTAATATTTCACATTCACGGTGGCAGCTTGTTTTTCCAATTTGTACGTGTTGCTGCGCTGCATTATGTAGGTGTCTGGGTGGCCGGCACATTACGATCAGCTCAAAACTCAGATCAGGATTTCCATGAGCAGCATAAATCATACACCAGCCGCTACAGATTGTGAGGTGAAGGTGGAAAATCACCACCAGGCTAATCATAGAGTTTTGATGATTTCATGAGAATCTATTTGATGTCCTCTACTAAGCAAAATGCACCATTGTTGTTCAACACAAATGATATCTCAGTATCAAACAGTCATCGAACAGTACGTTTAGTATCTAAATTCAAGTACATAATACTAAAAAGCTCCTGTAAGCAGCTTGCATTACTCATCAACCACTTAATGCCCAAAGTGGCTAACACAATCTATAATAAAGCCTAAAGTAAACTAAAATATACCACAATGGATGTCTCTAATCAGCCATCCAGACCTTTTTTTCGGCCTTATTCTCTAGTTTTCAGCCTTATTCTCTCCACTGCCCATCGTAAGCATCAATGACCCGCCTGCTGTAGTAGTTACACTGATGAGCCATTACCGCAGCCGGTTTACTGCCTTTTTACGCACATTCCCAGCCACTGATCACTATCGATGCCCACGTCTGATCACATCCCATCCCGTCACGTAGGAACATGAGGCGTGCTAACCACTGGCTGCTGTTATTGTAGCCATTAATGGCTGGCGAGATAGCGGCTCCCCTGGCCAGATGTATGTATCTGATAAAGCGCTACACAAACACGCTGTCAAATCGCATCAATCGTGTTTGATTTGGCCAAGTCAATCAGAGCGCCGCCTGGTGGGAAACGAGAACACCGCTGCAGCCACCTTGGAGCAATAATGGGAGAGGATCAGGTCACAGCCACTTCAAGTGGTGGTCACGCAAAGTGCTTCTTCTAAAGGGTTATATCTACTGTCTAATCACAGGTGGGCATTTCTAATCTCCACTCATTTAACTTCAAGTGGGTCACGTGTGGAGTAGTAACTTGGAGTGGTTCTTCTAAATGGGTATATCTAGTCATGTGTTTTAATATAAACTCATTTACAGCTTTGTGGTTAGAATAAAACGGACAATGCGAAATTGGGTTGTGTGGCATGTGGGTGTTTTCAATATCCACTCATTTAGAGTTTTGTTGTTAGCAGAGAATGGACAATGCAGACTTGCGATGATTCATTATTTAGCCACTTGAACTTCAAGTGGTGGTCACGCAAAGTGGCTCTTCTGAATGGTTTTGCTTTTAGAATAGAATAGATGATGCAAAATTGTGATAATTCCATACAATCATTTATCTCATTTGATTTCGATTTTAAAACACTCTTTTGCTCAAATTTAGAGCTTTCATGACCACTGACCCATGTGACACAGGTGTTTTCACTATTCAACCACCAGATTCACCTGACTGTGCTTAAGCTAATTGTCTTGCCATGATGCAAGCACAGTGGAACCTTTCACAGGTGGACACATTTCATACAAAAAAGCCAAACATCCATATAAGACAGGTGTTCTCTATGACACAGATCCATTTTTAAATGATACATCAGCAGAAACATATAAGACCAGTTTCACAGGGTTCCCATAACAGCAATAGAGGTTAAAATAAGTTAATCTACTAATCACTATTCAACAACACTACTAAAAATAATAGTCTGCATAAAAATAATAGGAACATGAGAACAAAATAAGCCACATGCGTCCACCTATTGACGTTCCCCTGTATCTCTGGGCTGCTGCGACCTACAGACATTGTGTCACTCTCCCCATTGTGCGCTAATTGGCCGCAAATTAAGCACAATAGAGACGTTCATCTGCCTGATCCCGCCACTAGATGGCGTGACGGCGATAAACCCGGCGTTTTTGTCCTAATAAAGCTCATGCTCAATAACAGATCAGAGCCGCACGCAAACTCGCGATCAGAGAAAACACGCGGTTATCCCGGAACAAAACAGGGGGAGGCTTTGTCTCTACTGTAGCAGCATGAAATAAGCTAACAAGTATCATGATGGCTTTCTGATTTAAGCTGAATGCAATGTGGATACATCAGAAGTCAAATATGGTTAACTTGAGCTTTTTTAAGTCTCAACTCCTCTCTTAGTCTACTAAGTGTGTTCATTCAGTTAATCAAACTACAGTAGAACCTCTGTATAGAGACCACCTCTCTATTGATACCACCTAACACTGGTCCCAAAACTGGTCCTAATGGAGAGGTTCTACTGTATACCTCCTCATTCTAATCCTTGAGCAAATCACAAATCTGTGTGATTGTGTTAAATGTACAGAATCTGATGTGATGTGAATGTACCCCTCGTAAAGCAGGATGCCACCAAGCATATTTCGCTAATTTTATACTGTGATTAACGACGATCTCCCCACCACAGGGTGAATACAGACACGAGATTAATGCGTCTGTTTCCCGGCCGTTTCCCACCGGGTTCCCAGGGAGCTGCTGAAGCCTCCCGTATTCCGTCTGCTGCCTCTCACCTTCCCCCACAAATCACGCCGCACGCCGCCTTCATGCACTTTGATATCACGACGCCGGCGACGCGTGATTATCAAATATTACAGCGACAGCCGCAGCCTGTCCGCGCCTGCTGGGAAAATGACCGCTCCGGCTGACCGATGGTGGACGGGAGACGGGGGACACTCGCCCTTTTTTAGGCGTCGCTCCGCGGGGAGCCGCGATCGGCCAACAATGGCGGTGATTTATCTAATGAATTGGCAGGAGTCGGCTGTTTAATAGAGACATCCGAGTAACCCGAGATCGGGATGTTTGCTTAGCGGGGGCGCAGTGGGCAAGTGGGCGCTGGCAGCTTTATTTCTGTCGCAGTCACCCAGCGTATTGTTGGGAGGCGGGGGATGGTGCGTTTACTGGTGCAGGCAGCGGAGGGTTGTTTATATGAGATGGTTACATGGTAAGCCACTTGTATCGCGGCCAGCGTGTTATCATGGGGGCATCACGCTCACATTGCGCAGGCTGGGACCGATTGTGACACCTTCATCATGCTCACATTGACCTATTGTGAACGCTGAAGCTGACAACTTCTCCGGTGACCGAAGTCACCCCCAGCCACAACTAACCACTGTGATTTCGTCGATGCAGCGGTTAACGGCGTGAATCGCTAATAGCAGAGGGAAGAGCCGCGCAATTTGCTACATTTAGCATTTTCCAATTTACACCATCTGCCTTGTATAGGGAAGCAGCCGCCTCTTCAAAGCGGCGACCGCGCGACCATTAGCCAGCCAATTACTGACCAGCCACAGATCCCCGTAATCACCGGGAGCGACGACAGAAAGTGCCGTTGTCACATCTGTTGTCTCCTCGCACTTAAAGTTTGAATTCATTGAATCGCGATTGAGAACATTTAAAACAGAGAGGAGCCTAGAGGGTCCAAAGCCATTGTAATCAGGCATAAATGCAAATGTCTGGTTTATGGTCTTCTTACCCGAAGGATCAGACGACTCTACACGTACACCAGGTTATTGGCAGCATTGGTGTCACACTATATCTTTCTCAACTCCCTGAGGAGCATACAGCACATTGCTACCGTAGTATCAATCTATATCAGGTCCACTTGCATAACTTGTACCTATTCAATGTAACATTGGCAGTGTTCTGGTGGCATGTAGGAAGATTTGTATTGATGGCAGCAGCCAAACCTGAGACTTGAGGTGGCAGCCGCAGTGAAGTGGTCAATGGAGTAATTAACAGGTGAGACGGAGCAGAAAGCTCAATGCAAACCCAATTTGCTATCCAATTAGTAATCTTATTGTATTAATTTGTCATATGTTGTTAATTTTGAAAAGGACCTGTGAGGTTCGAAAATCGACCAAATCATATTTAAAAATGTGTAGTTCAGAACCATTTTTTGAAGGAAAGTAGGTTATACCTTTAAGTAATTGAAGCATGTGAATGTAGAGTTGGATGTTCAGTTGGCTGCCATCAGCTTGTAGCCTGGTGATTCAGACTCACTAGTCTCTATACTATGTCCTGTTTGTTGACTCATAACAGCCCGTGGCAGGAATGTATACTCTCCATCTGACCACTACACACGAAGGTCTCCCACTTTATGCTCAATGTCCAATATCAATCAACTCAGCAGCTTTTGTAAATCAATCATCAGCTGTGAAAACCAGGCCGTCAATGACACAGACACTATAACATGCTTCAGCATTTCATGCAAACAATGTATGCCACTTGAGTAAGCCACCACTGACAATGCACCATGCTGGAGCCACCACTGACAATGCACCATGCTGGATTTTGCATACAAGAGAGGGGTCTATATCCTTGATGAAAATCCATTTACCAACATTTTTTTTCCTAAATCACCAGTCACCAATACATTTCATTGTCTTTCACTACAGGAATTGTAATTGAATAGGTTGCGTCACATTTTCATCACATTTCACACCCGTAAATACACGCAATTCACAATTTACACTCAAGATTTTGGGCAAATCACCAATCACATTTTTGCTATGTGACCGCCTCATTCAACGCAAGCTGCTTCCAGGTCACTGCATACAAACAATGTATACATGCCATTTGAGTAAGCCACCACTGGCAATGCACCTTGGTGTTTCGCATACAATGCATGCTGCTATGAGGTCACTGGTCAGACTACAGACTATTGCGGGACTTGATCCTCATATAAGTAAACCAGGCCATCAATGACACAGACACTATAACATGTATCATCATCATTTCATACAACAATGTATATAAGCCACTTGAGTAAGACTTGACAATGCAATGGGGCAGTGGATTTTGCATACAATGCATACTCCTATCAGGTCACTGGTCAGAAGCAGGACTTGATCCCAATGTAAGTATCCGAACACGACCGACATCCAAACAGCACGAGAATGTGCAATCAAAGCGCGATGTGTTTAGATACGTGGTAAAGCGAGCCGCGATCCAGATCGTCGGAATCCAGACCGGGTCAGCCGGATTCCAGCGGCGGGGAATCCAGAGGAATCCAGAGGACAGCAGCGATCCGACCACTTTTTATACCAATAATTGAGCAGCTGCGACGACACATTGCTCAATAAACAGCTGAGCTGAGATACTTATGTATTATAGGGATATTCAAGTTAAGCATTTGTCATCAGAGATTGGTAGATTCCTGTGATTATATGTATCTGTTTGTTGGCTGATTTCAGATCAATCTAGAAAGTTGATTGCTTAATATAAGTAAAATCATGCCTCTATCTCAATCGTAAAAATGTGTATATACATCTCCTTTTCTATGGCTATAATATAGCTGATATAAATCTTCTCTTATCTTATAATGATAGTAACAAATGAATTACAAATGGAAACGTCACAACATCAACAATTTCAAAACAGCAAACACCATTCAACAAATAAGTCTCAAAAGACCCTCATTCCAAAACAACATCAACAAAGCAAAAAAACAAAGACTGAAAAACAAACAAACCCGGTGGCCGACTTTCATTCTACAAAGCAATTACACGAGGGCCAGCGAAGAAGAATGGTCCTATTAGGCTGAATTACGCGTGCTCTTGTCATGTGACTGCGCAATGTGGCCGTTATCACACCCCGGACCCCCCCAACAACACCCCCGCCCCCACCGCGCCCCGCGAGACTTCGGAATAAACGGCAATCCGCTGATAGCCGCCAATAATCGCCGCTCCCTCATTCCGCGGCTTCACACTATCGTGGAATGAGTTTGCGCCTGCGTCGCGCCGTCCCAGCTGTGGCCCCCGCCACGATGAATTTTTCATGGCGATAACCGGCGGCTCGAGCCGCGGTGTAAATCAGCGTTAGCGCGGGAATCAAACGGGCGCGATCCATCGTCGTCCGTTTGTGGCGCCGCCGCGTGGCGGGAACTGTCAACGCGACGCTTCGTCTTCATCTGCCGCGGCCACGACCGTCTCCCCTAGCAACCGTGATGTATGACGCTCGTATCTATGCGGCGGCCGTATTTAATACCTCGTCTCAACCCGCCGCGCCGACCCCATTATTTACCACGGTC
This sequence comes from Streblospio benedicti, assembly GCA_019095985.1. Classification (NCBI taxonomy): domain Eukaryota; kingdom Metazoa; phylum Annelida; class Polychaeta; order Spionida; family Spionidae; genus Streblospio; species Streblospio benedicti. Next base: position 27,047,983 of record CM032665.1, read on the forward strand.
CCGAGAGCACTCATTATGCAAAGTCTACCACATCGGCGAGAATCTGATTATGCTGACTAGGCCGACGATATTAATCACCTCGGACGCGGAGCGAGGTGTCAGCACAGCTTGGTGGAGACCCCGCCATTTGTAATTGTCTCTCCGTAATTGGCTTTTTGTTCTATCGACATTGACCTCATAGCAGAACAATTCGCCCACTTAACTTAACAGTCCGTAAAAATCAAAGACTAAATCATACCATAAAAGTGAGAGTAGAATTAAATTTACAAGCAAACTTTGGAAAAACACATATGAAATATATGAATGAATGTTGGCTATGACCATCAATAAGATATCCAATGTGATTTGAGTGAATAAAGCGTTACTCCGCGTAAGACTCTGTAATTGGCTTTTAGATTCTATAGGTATTGACCCCATCACAGAACATTTCGCCTACTTAACAGTCTATAAAAATCAAAGACTAAACGATGAATGAATGTCGGTTATAACCATCAATAGAGATCTAATGTGATTTGACTGAATAACACGTTCCCCACCACCTGCCCCCTCCCCTTCCCGTCACCATAACAAGCCTGAGTGTGAACAAATGTGGCCGTTTTCCGGCCGACTGCGTCCTCAGATTTGCGTGCCCCGCCATTACTCTGTATAAAATCAATTTGCCGCTTATTAGCCTGTCATGACGGCTTTTGATAGAACAGCCGTTAATGCTGTTACGATTACAGCCGACACCCACGGCTGAGCGCACACACGAGACGCGGGTAACGCGAGGTCGCGATCTGACCGTTGATCTTTATGGCTTCTGTCTATTGTCTGCTTCTTACACTGTCACTTAGCTCTCAATGCCCTCAAAAGGTCGTTATGTCCAATGCATTTCATTGGCCTGCAAATCAAAGCTGCAAATTGTGAAAAAAACATATAACTTTCAACACACATCTCTTTGCTTGAACAAAGCTTTCGAAAACATTGTGCTCTAAAAGTTGAGTGAGACTTTTGCAGGTGGCCACATCAATATCTCCATTGAGCCATCATAGAAGCTGCTGAAAAAGTCATGAAAGCTCCGAACATTAAAACTGATCTGCGCCGGCATCTGAGCTCGGAACACCTGAGGCCCCAATAAAGTACGCCCATTGCCGAGCTATTACCAAGGATCTCACCCGCCGGCCGGCGTAAACGCTCGGTGACATGGGGGGGGGGGGCATGTGCCTCTGATAGGGGTCACCTTTTTCCACCACTCAGTTTCACTAGGGGTCATGATTTCAACATTCCAGCCAGTTTCACCAAGGGAGGTTCACACTCAAGGTTCAATATCTAGCTCTCTTTTCATGTGTGTTTGCATTATTGAGCTATACAAAAGCATAAAAAGTAAATATAAGTTGTAGAAAATTTTTCATTACAGTATCACATAGAATAATACCCCTTGGGATACTCCCCATTATTTTCACCAGGTGGTGTCACTAGTGGTATCATTTCATTATTTAGCCTCGCTTGAAATAAAAGCTATATCATTGAACTAAAATGGCAATAGTGTAACCATTGCACCTTAAAACTGTATATGGTGCTAAAATACAAGCATGTGTGTGCTATAGAAAGAATATTATCATGTATTTATATTCATGATATTAGGGATTCACATTATCCCGGTCAATTTGCTGACTTTAGGCCGTCACAATATTTATATTTCATTGACACTCTCCTAATAATTGATCTAACTTAATTTTACTTTGTCAATTTTCTCAATTGGAAAAGTTATACATGTATTCCTATGCAAAACATTATTCTAATTACCACACGGACACTCATAAGCCTTGTATGAACTTTTTTTTTATGTACTACTGCTATCGTAATAGGAAAGTCTTCAAAATAGCAAATAAATATAAACAGATTTCTGTACGAAGTAGGCCTCTACTTATCAGAACCCACAAAAGATATTTTTATAATTGTGTACCGAACTCCTTATGGAGTTCAGCTCAAAAACTATGATATTCACACTTGAAGTACAGGATGATTTTCAGAACATGAGGATGATAGCAAACATAATATATGAAATCAATGTCAGAGTATCCTTCTTCTTGTATTAAATCTATATTTCTTTTAATGACACAGAGATCTGTCAATATTAATATACTTATGCAACGTATAAAATAAAGATAGAAATTGTAAATAATAAGGTATTAAACGCACATATATAGCTTGAATCGGTAACACTATATTATTATAATTCTATACACAATGCACCCTAGCTTTCGTGAATTGCTAGTTTCTGTCTACATTCTTCTATTAACAAATGGTTTGCCTTCTCATATATTCAGGATGGGTAGGACAATCAAATGAATTCCAAATAGTAGAAATTCTGTATCATATCTTTTTCTATTTTGATATCATGACCTTTCATCAGTGAATTGTCGTGCGCGCTCGCCAAACAAGTGGTCACGTCGGGTTTTGCTTGGTTTGCTCGGTTTACTCAACTTTGACCTGCTGAGTCACTACTATGAAAGGGCCCTGTCATTTACAGTCTGACGGGGAAGGGGGTCGGATAGAAATTGAGGGGGAGGGTGTCATACTTTTAAAATTAAAGTCATAGAGGGGGGTCGAACTTTCAAATTGAAGACCATCGGGGTGTCATAATTTTGCTTGTGAGGGGAAAAGAAAAAAAGAAACGCAAGCAAAATCACATAGAATTGTGATAATACCCCATTGTTTTCACCAGGTGGTTTCAATAGGGGTATCATTTTCATAGTTTCACTGGTTTCACTAAGGGGTATGATTTGGGACCTTCAGTGGCAGCCCCCTACCCAATCACCTCTGAAGTACCCCCCCCCCCCAAAACCCCGAGCTCGGTGACCAGACTTTACACGACGTCCCCCCGTCGTCGTCTCGCTTGATTCATGGCCCAATTCTCTGGCACGGATGTCGTCTGTGGTGGGAACCTTGCCGCTCGCTCACATCTCATCGCCAAATTGAATCGGTTAATGGACCTTTAGTGTCTCCATGCCGTCTAATTCTGAGATACGACGCTAATTGCTTCATTTGTTGCGAGCCGATGTGTCCAATGTCGCGATATCGTCGCCGGTGATCGCATTATGCGGCGCTAAGTTTAATTGTCATAAGGGGCTCGGTCCCACCAACAATCGAATAAGATAAATAAACATGCGAGTGATCCTCATGAATAACGCGGCGTGTGATTCGATAAAGTACACGCCGCGGCCGCGTTATTTCATTACGCCATCTTCATGTCTTGGCTAGGCCCGGCGTCTCGGGACGCAAATTGTGAAAAAAGTCATTACACCCGCGCATCGGACATCTTTTATGGGCTGAATATTATTACGCCGATATAAGTGGCCACAAAAAAGTAGTTCGGACGAGGTGGGACTTTATGTTGTGTGCGGAATCACGCGGCGGTGCTGATGCGATTAGCGCCCGTATGCGCGCTCATTACGCCGTAATTTCCCGTTACCTCCCTAATGCAATTTCATGTCATAAACATCGCGCCTCAGCCCGTTCCTCAAACCCGCCTTCTGCATATTTCAGAGCCTCACACAAACAATATCAGCAGCTCCATATCACATTACATTACGACGGGCAGCAACCTTGAAAGGAAATTCTTTTAAGGATGTTATGATATGTAATAAAACGAATTATAATGCCGTATTATGGGTGCTTGACATTCAGCAGCGACCTTGACGTAATCAGCCTTCGTCGTACGGCTTCCGTGATGCTTCTTCACCACTGAGCCCCGGCTGACAGAGAGCAAAAAGCGTGTATTGTTCCGGGAAAGTTCCGGTGCTTCTGATAATGCACTTCAATGCAGAATCGTCTGCCAAAACGACGTGCCATGCCGGCCGTTTGCACCCGCTTATTGGATTTAAAGCTCGCATGATTTTCTAATACAATTGCCTGCTGAACCTGAGTTCATCAGAAAGACAGCGTGTTTTGGTGGGAATGTGCGTGGATTCTCACCTCACCTCCTTTCTTCTCCCCAATTTGATCCCATTCGGCCTCCGCCCCCATGACATAACCATGAAAATTTGATCGCTTGATATCTCGGTGGCAGAACCAGACATTGTGCCCGATGTGGCGGCGCTTTATTACATTTTGTGAGCGAGTATTCATAATTCAGCGGCGTCTTTATTGGGTTAGCGACATACGCAGCCGATTCGCCGCCGCGATCTAATTATTGATGATGAAATTATAAAGAAGGATTGCTCAATCAAATGGTATTATCGATCATTGGGAAGTGGGCGCAGATTTCTGCACCACATGATGAAATAACGACAGCAAAGCATATGGCCTGAAATACTAGTGGGAGCATTGACGACACTTTGAAGAGAAAGGATCATCCACATCGGGGAGTTTATTCAATAGGCAGATCTAAAGAAGCTAATTCTGATGACGTGTGTGTGGAACAAGTCCGGATAGAACGCATCACGTTGTATTTGCGGCTTGCACATTGATGTCTTTTATAGCAATAACGCGGCAGGCGCATGAAATTTGCACGAGTCTGCTGTGATTGCCGTAATGCCAGGAAGGCGTGTCAACATATAGCAGCATAGAGGCTGTAATTGCCTATCTAAAGTACGCGCGGCTGCTTTAGTATGAAGAGATGACCATTGCTTCACCGAACAACGCCACTAACAGCACCCCGCGATTTATTGAGCTCGGGGATTGGCCACAATGCAAGATTTACAGCACCGCGCGCACTGCTGTGTTATGAAAATCAAGCAAAATGAGTCAAAGACTATAAAGCAACATTGTGTTTTAAAGATAATTACATTTGAAACTTGCTTGAAATGCTTGTAGAAATGATGCTATTTATGAGATATAAAATGACAATAGGAATAGTAGCAGAAGCTGGTGACTGTAACCCATTACATTCATTTGACCCCAGTGCACTGTGTACTACAATCCGCCCCGTGCACTGTGCACACTCTGTGCCTGGACCTCATACAAACCTCACATCACCCGCCACCTTACCCGCCCCCTGATCTTGCTGCTGTCATGCATACTAAAGCAGATATTATTCCATACGCGGCGGCTGAGATTAACTCGGGCCCAATTGGAGGCTTCATTTATCAGCGGCTGACATGACCCAGGCCTCAGGGAGCGAGATGGGGCAGGGAAAGAGAACTGATGATGAAATGATGCCTCTTCGATCTTTACAGAGACTAAATTTAAATGGATCTAGGTATCTAGAAAAAAATTCTTGGAAAAATGAAGTTCGATCTTGAAAAGTCATTGAAAAATCATTGAATCTTAATGTGCAAATTCCGTTGGGAACCCTGTGTGATACAGTTAGTTTCACATTATGAATATGTAGCATTTTAGGACTTCACCCCATCCTTAAGAGGACTTCACCCTGCTTCACTTTTAAGCACTGGCATATATGGCATGGCATGCGTTTTATCATAGAAGAATCATCTGATGATAATTTTCAAAAGGACATCAGTGCACAGGTTCATGATCACATCAGCAATACAGCTAGTATTTGGCCCCGAATCCTCGTCGCTGCGGTGTGATGTTTACGGCTGCCACCAGAGGGAGCGTGTCCCCGGGGTGTGATTGGCCGCTTGATCTACGGGGCCGCTAATGTCGAGATACAACCGGCACTAATACCGGCCAGGGCCGCAAGTGGTCTCATTACGGAGGTCATGGTGGTAAGAAAGGTTTGTTTGTATTGAGAGAAACATTGTGTTATTTCGCACAAGTGGTATCTTTATCAAGGTGGTCTTTCTAGGAGACTATACTGTATAGCTACAAGATTTCTATATTTCAAAAGTAACAATGACTTTATTTCCCCAGGAGTTTTTCAATCTGATTTTCACTTTTCAAGGGTACCAAATTCAGCCATCAGGCAACAATGCAGCAGCAGCAGCAGCAGTTGGAGGGGGGAGTGTGATAATGTACGGTGGTCCGATGCCTGTAAATCTCCATAAGCAAGGAGCGGCTGATTCGTGCTGATTCCATGGGCAGGAAATCAGTGTGGAGGACGTTATGGGTCCCGCGGTGCTCGTTGGCTCCTATAGGCCGTGATCTACAACTTCTGCTTATCAAAAATGCAACTTTATTTGGCAATCACATCAAATCGACATGATGCATTATGCTTTTGTAAATAACAAACATATGGCTAGTGTACAAAATACAGTACTGACATAGACATTGCAAGGTAGAATGATGCACCAAATTACGTACGTATTCATTTCCTCACTTACAAGACACGGACGTTTCTCGGTGTCTCGACAGACCCAGCCCTGGAGACTCAGGCCGTAATGCCACGTGGCGCTGCGTCGCTGCCATTAGCGCGGCCGCGGCGCGTGCTTTACTGCGTGACACACTCACCCGGTGCCGACAATTAATCCCGCCGCTCGTTATCGCCGTGTATCGCTCGTTACCCATGATGCCGTGTATGCTTTATGTGGCTGCGTGCGGCCGCGCGGTCTAGTTAACCCCGCGACCCGCTCACCTATAACGCGAGTGCGCCGCCCCACTACGCGCGTCACGATCCTTAATTGCTCGTATATCAGTTACGTATGACAATTAATGCCTGCCGAGTCGCAACGAGGATTTCATGTTAATTATACACGGATAATTTACATGTGACAATTAATGCTGCTGTTTCACGTACTTGTTTAATTTGGATTTCCGTTGTTTTTTTCTCGTACAAGACAAAACGCAGACTGCTGCTGTTGTTGCTATGAGTTTCTTTAAAAATTTTTACAATAAACTGCAGATTACACATATTTACACTAACTTAATGAGTTCTAGAAAAGTTGTAAAGTGTGATGTCACAAATACCCCAGACACTGTGGGAAAGGAACATAAATGTTGTTCACACGTGAAAATGATTTCTTTTCTCTACAACAAAGGACTCCAGTCATAAGAGATTTGAAAGATGCCGTAAAACCAGATGAAATATTAATGCTTCTAATTGCCTTGCTACAGCTAATCAATACTTATTGCATCAAAATGCATTATACAACGTTACAAAAATCACAAAGAAATCAAAGTCACACAAAGAACTCCCCCCCGTAAGGATCATTAAATTATGATTACACGTATTCACGCTGTCTCTATCAATTAACAAGTTCCCGGATAAAAAACGTCATCTGCCACAGACGACGCGCACTGCAGAATCACAAAAGAAACGAGTTCATCATAAAAGATTACACTCGTAAGAGCCATAAAATATTGCGTCTGCCCGCCCCCTGCTGTCTGGAGACTGGCGACCTCTGTCTCCTGTGAGGAGTGCGCGACCTCCGCCCGAATCGTAATTATTACGCGGGCGTCGCTGAGTAAACATAGAGACAGCAGCACCATCTGGTGTGACACCTAAACACGCCCCCCGCAGCGACAACAGACTCCCGCATTGACTCCACTCACTTACTCCACCATCAGCTCTTCAGGCGCGGAGTTTGATTAACAGGTTCTTCACGGAGTCGTCGGGTCCTTATGGGGACTTTATAGAATGGTTATGGGGGGCTCGATGAAATGGTGCTTGGTGATTTGGAAAATGTTTTCAATTGTTAGTTTTTCGTGATTTTTTTTTCAAAATCATGTATGGGATTGTCTTGCATTTGCCCCAGTAAATGACTCAACTCATTAGATATTCAGATTTCAACTTCTTACTATTGTCATTAAATATTATATGTTTATGATATACTTGTGCTATTATACATATATGTTTTAATAAACATATCCTTGTTCTCTCTTCTCCATGCATATTAGCTAATATTTAATTACACATATTTAGAGGAGAATTTATGGGAGTAATGTGACGAATGTTTAAATATGTGAACAGTTACAAGAAGAATAAAACTGTTCTAGAAAAAAAACACAACAACATTTCAATGGCTACAATTACATAGAATTTCTGCACAAATATATCTAATTGTCATGCAGCTCGCAGCTGAAATGTGTCTGGAGAATATTGCCATAAATTCCAATGAATATTTGCAATGAGACAGACGAGACAAACGAGAGAATGACAGAGCACGAATTCTGTATTCTTTAAGCACTCTACAAAATAAATTACCGCTTTCAATTGCTATAAAGTTCCATTAGCCTTTAGTAAGCTGACAAAGTAGGAAAAAGAAAGCAAATTTGCCCAACTCGTTGTAAAAATGACCATCCCGTCCAATAGTCGTCTGCTTGCGGACAATGGCGCCGTAATCGCTGCTCCGCCGATAAATCATAATTTGATGGGTGATAATCAGGGCTAATGGCGGGCGTCTTGTCACCGACACCGCGACACGCCCACTTTTATGCTCGCACGCGGCTAATTGTTTGCTGCAGATGCTCATCCCACTGAGTCTACACTGTAGTTAAAGTCCACGCTTTGTTATGGTCATGCCAATATTTAAACTACTACTTCCAAATGCATCCCATGGTAGCATTGCCTAATATTCACAATACTGATATGAGAGATCATTCACTGCTCATCCCACCGAGTTTACACTGTAGTTAAAGATCTCGCTTTGTTATGGTCACTTCTCTATGCAGGCCAGGGTAGAATTGCCTGATATTTAAAATACTACTTCTAAATGCATTCCGAGGTGAAATTGCCTAATATTTATAACACTACTTCTAAATCTATGCCAAGGTAGAATTACCATAATATTCAAAATGCTACTTCTAAATGCATTCCAAGGTAGAATTGCCCTAATATCTAAAATACTGCTATGAGAGGATTCTTTCTCCAAGTCTTTCTTTATATGCCTGGCCTATTAGGGCTATATCACATAGCCTCTGCTGGGACTCAAATCCAAGTCCATTAATTCCAATACATTTGTGCATTTAAAATGCTACTTCTAAATGCATTCCAAGGTCAAATTGCCTAATATCAAAAATACTGATTTAACTCATTCATTTTTCTAACCCATTCACATTCCAAGTTTAACTTCATCTGGATCGAAAATATATGTGCATCGTGCAACTCAATTCTTGAAGTTGCAGAATTGATGAATGAATGTGACAAATTACATGAATTACAATGAGAGATTTCAACATGGTTTCACAAACAATAACAGTGGCTGGTCCCTGGATTCTCCAGTGACTTCTTTTAGAATGTTCAGATGCACATGAGACCGGTGGCTGTGATGTAGGTGGCATGCGTCTTCATCCCGGAAGCATCAGCTCGCATCACGGCAATCAGCCAGATTTACACCCGCGTCACCCTCTATATCGCCCATTCCCAGCGACGTTACGATGAAATATTCAGTTTACGACGCTGGTCGGGGGACGATTCCCATCGTCATGGCAACAACGCGCTGAGTTCATATTTTTTGTTTTGTATTTCACAGTTAATTATGCACCATGACAAGCCGAGAATGCCTCAAAAGGAGATGATGGCTTTTGCCGTGTACTGCGGTCTCGTATAGAAGAAACAATAGAGGAAAAACATCAGCGGCCAATGTGCAATGTGCAGACGTCAATGAGAATGGATGCTTTTGGAATGACAATGTATTTGCTTACAGCTACAACCTCTATAAAGAGTGCCATGTACAATCATAGGATCTGCGCCCTTTCTACCAGCTGATATGATTGTAGTGACTTTTAGAAGTTTATGCACGTGTAGTTGATAAATAATTTGCTTATTCATGTATCAAAAACGCTATGCCACGGTAAAAAATAATCATACAATTTCATTAATAATGAATTAGTTTATGCGGCTGTGAGACGTGTACTAATAGTTCACAAAGGTGGAGCGCACCCTGACATTTGCTTGATATTTCAATATCTAGTGCTAATGGAAAATTTCCTCATTAGATATACATAGAGAAATAAATAGGTACAAATGTTATATTGGATTATCAGATCAAGATAGGTGAAATGTTAATGTGGCAGAAACGATCATGAAAACACATGAAATAGAAAATTAGTACATTGTTTTACACATTCAAACCACAATGGTGTAAGCGTTGCAGTTATTTGAAGCCTGGAATGTGACACACATTGCATCATGTGACACCACCATTCTCCATGTATCCTTCATATGGTATTTACATTTTGACCAGCAACAAAGAATCCAGCGGGCCGTGGACATCTGTTCTGCCGTCCGTGTACATAACATTACCTCCCCGGCGCACATCAAAGAGCGCTACTTCCCATTCGATTGTGGCCGTTAAGCAGATGTAAACGGCAGCCTAATTAGCCATTGTGGATGGCGCGGAGGGTCAAATCGCCATTTACGCTAATAGTGTATTGTGCGCGGGTGTCGGGCATTTGACCGGACAATGCGAGGGCTTAATGAGGTGGTTATATTAGCTGTAACGTTACATCACGCGTTATTGGCGCGTTTGGCCGCCGATCTGGCAGCGTATGTGTCTGTGGCTGACCCCTGCTTGACCCCGTCGCGACCTCGCCGGTCACCGTAACAGGTGAATAACACAGATTATCGGCTTATTTATGGCGCTTAAATCACAATGACAAGAGGTGGCGGCTATGTATACAGTAGAAGCATTTCAAAGAGACCACCTGAGGCCACTTGCTGACCTAAAGTGGTCTCAATAAAGCGGTGGTCCCTTTATACATAAAGGTTTGCTATCATCTAGTTGGGAACACACAAATATCCTTATAGTGGTGGTTTCTTTCGTCTGTAAAATGTCTGTATTCATTTCAGTTTGATCACAAGCCTATGTTATAAAATGTAGCAAAGGGAAACACTTTTCAAAATCATACAGAAGAGTGAAAAAGCTTTTCAAAATGTTTGCATCAAAACATGGCATTTTCTACTGCAAGCTTCAATGCTAGCTTCACAGCATAAACTGACTGTATTTCTGTCCCCCTGTCGGTGTTCCACTGTGTATTGTGCCTGATGAGGTCCATCATGACCTCCACATATGGTGTAATCAGCAGATAATCCCGTTGGCAAGAACGCGCCAAACACTGATCATTACGTAATTACACTCACTTTTATGCATAATAAATTGCCTGTCATTTGGGCAGGTGACGTAATTTTTTGTCTCTATTTTATTGTAGCTGTCGCATAGATCAGCATAGAGTTTGAATAGATGGATCGACAGCCAATATATGACATTTCTACTAGAGCATCAATTGAAATTAGACTTGAACATTTCACAAACAAATTGGGGATGCACCAAGATAGTGTCAGCGAAACGCGATCCCCGACACCAAATTCCCCAGAGTCCTGTGTTAGATCACGCTGATAAAGGCTGCTGTCTTCTCATGTAATGGGCGTGTAGTGTGCATAGAAGTCAAAACCACCCACCAACCTTTTACAGCAGACAACATTAGCTGGACCCCCGGGTAGTATGTTCTAATTGACAGCAGTGACCCCCGCACTCCCCCCACCCCATTCATATCAAACGTAAAACAAGAGGCAAAGAATCCACACTGCGTATTTCACTGCATTGTCAGCTCGTTATGAGCCGCAGCCTCATTATTTAGCCCGGCGGTCAGTATGAAAAATGACCATGGGTCAAACTGACCATTGTGGTGTGAGGGGAATAATCCACAACACGCCGGACGCGTGTCGTCCATCCATCTGTCTATCGCAGCCCGACCCTCCATAATTATCACTTTGTTTTCATGGCTGAAAAATGACCTTTTTACGACGTCTCAATTTTGTCATCTTCGCCGGCCAAATGGGAATTTAGTGAGCAGATTTTTTGGTTGATTTGTGGTTCTGATAATCAATAAACCATAAAATGTATTATCAATATGAAATCCCCCAATAAAAGCCCTTCATTTCAAAGCTTGTTTCTGCTCTTTCAAATTACACTTTAAAAAACCCGATTGAAACAACCACAAACAAAACAACCTGCAAGGAAAGTGGACTTGAAGGCGGTCAGCCGGTCGTTTACCATCATAACTCAGAACAAAGAAAGACAAATTCAACTATTGATGAAGCGACACAGCCATTTCTGCGAGCCCCCAGATCCCACTTCAGGTACACAGCCTCGATCGATGCTCCACACGGTGACGACAAAACAGATCGTCCCGCGCCCTTCATGTCCTGTCCGATCTCCAGCCACTTCCTGTTTCGATCACCTGACCACAACGCGCCCAAATTCATCACCAACACAGCCAAATACAGACCGAAACAAAACAAACAGCCGCTGTCACCGCGGCGAGAGGATTCCCCCGACTTCCTCCGATCGTATTTATCACGTCGTCGCGCGAGCGTCATCGCTCATCAGATCTGGCGGTGGCCGCGGTAACAAGGGCCGACCCGGCGGTGCGAGGCCCGTCGCCAGGTCTCACGGCCCCATTTGTCCCCGCTCCGACAGGAAGCTGCTGTCGCCCTCGGCGATGGATCCGTGAGGCAGCGGGCGAGTGGACGGGATGGACGCAGGGAAAGACGCGTTCGTCTTGGGGCGGCGCGCGATAGCTTCTCGATGCTGACATCGTTACCTTTGTTCACCTTGGTGAGTGTGACGAATAGGAAGGTGTTATGGATCGGGGATGAAATATGACGCTCGAATTTAAAATGCATGACTTTGTGTCCAATCTGGTATGTTTTCGGCTGTAGGATTTACTTTTCGGGATTTCAAAAGGTGGAATATTTGTTGAGAGAGTTATACTGTGAATGATTGTGTTTATCATGGCACAATGTAAAGGTTACACAATCACACAGGCCGGTCATGTCGTGACAAGCAGCAGTTACAGCAGGTCATAAAATGTCTGATTTAGCAATTGGCAAGCACTTCCCATTATCAATGTCCTATAAAGCTTTAATTTGTTTAATGTCTGTATTCATTTTGACTACATTACATGCAAAGAAAGATTGCACAGGTACTTTTCAATATATCATATAAAAACATTGAATGCATGTTGCAGTTTTAATTCTTTAACATACAATTACAGGTGTATCTGTGATTGCAAAAATAACATTGCATTAGAAGCCACCTCTATTGAGGCCACCTCTCCATTGAGACCACTTTTCACGGTCCCAAACATTCATAAAGCCACCAAAATGAACGTTTGTATAGGAACCACCTCTCTATTGAGACCATCTCTGTAATAGGATCATTTTTTATGCTCCCAAATGTTCATTCAGCCACCAAAATGAACCTCGGTGTAGAGACCACCTCTCTATTGACACCACCTAACACGAGTCACCCCAAAAGTGGTCCTAATAGAGAGGCACAAAACCCAATCTGTAATGACCGCACTGTGTAATGATAATGAGCCGTACTGACCACCACAATTACCCTGATCACTGTTTATAACCCTGGCTGCTGCTTTATAACTTTGACCCCCTTGACCCCTGAGCGACCCCCTGACCCCCACGGCACTGATGACCAGAAAGTGTCGTAAAAACAAAGGCCTAAACTAATTAATGTCCGGCTGATTTAGCACTGGTCGGCCTAATCACGGAGGAACTGGCTGACGTGTGGTTTACGACCACTGACGAAGATTTCCACTTCGATTTGGTGAAAATGCTTAAATGTGTTCATCAAAGCTGGGAGGAATCTTGATATTTTATTTACTATAATACTTAATATAATGTTTAAATAATACATTTTTTAAAAATCAAATGATATTGTTTATCTTTAGAGTGTAATATGTACAAAATGTCCATTTTCTGGCAGCAAGAGCTTCAAAGGCCAAAAAAGTGAAGATTATCACAAGAATCTACTATATAAGCAGCAATCAAAAATATCTATTTCCCTGAGGTTATACATTGTATCTTTGGACTTGATGTTCTAATGCCAAAAGAAATCAATTAGATGTTGTTTGAACAATGACGTCCTCAATAAGAAGCTTGAGGTCAATGTTGAGATACGAGAAATATAAAGCAATTATGGCGCAGTATCTGATGGCAGATCGCTGACAGTTGAAAACACATTAAATACGTTCATTGCAATTCTAACTTTATGTATATATTTTACATCTGCTACAATTTAGTCACATTTTTTTACAATTGTTTTAGTGCTGTTTTGCACCAGCAATATCAATACTTTTTAAAAAGGTCAACATAAAATTCAATTTATTTCATCTTTTAAGATTTCCTGAATTTGAGAATGCTGATGTGTTTGTGTGAAAATAGTTGAAGCATTTTTGTAAGAAATAAAAAATTTGTGGACATATCTAACTTCAACAGCATATGGCTGTTTTAATATTCATATTTTGCTCATATCTAACTTTTAAAAGATGTGTTAGAATAGAGTTTTTCTATTGTCAATTGAATCACAATGTTGGCTGGCACTTCATTCAAAACAGACGTTTGTTGTTTTGAAATCTTGTAAAAAATGTTTTCAAACTTCTCTCTCTCTCACACACATCTTTATACACATAAATATAACATCAAAAATAAGATCTTATTCCTGATCACATATATATAGTGTAAAAAAATGAATCAAATAAAATCATATTCAAACTGATAGATAACACAAGGACATCAGTATCCTGCAGTACCACAACAGGTGTGATCAAACACTCTCTCTCAGCCAGCTAATGTATTTACACGGCCGTGCACTGATGTGTGACCCGCGTCTGCTGACCCTGGTGACCTGTGACCTCGCGGGGACAGCCAATGAACACGTCTCTATCGGCCAACAGCTGATGCGTCATGCTTCAGCGAGCAGGAGACAATGATAGCTTCATAACCTCACAGCTCACAGATGAGAAAGCAATCAAAACCCAATATGAAATGCAATGATAATGATGTATTTGATAACATGTGTATAAAACATACACAACTTTCAGTGGCTTTTTTGAGGTGGAAAAATTGCCTATTCAAGGGGCCTTTACACAAATGTGTATTTCAATGATCCAGACATTGTCATGGTCATAACTTTGGGCTGATCATACAAGTGAGGGCCCAAGTGAATGGTTGTATAGCATATGCTAGTCTCAAAAAAACCTCCTCATCCCTCTATCTCATCCTGCTTTACCATTGGTGCATTCACATCACATCAGATTCTGTTCATTTAAAAATCACACAGATGTGACTTGCTCTAAAGATAGGAATCTCTCTCTCAGCCTGTGTTATTGATACAAGCTGATCCAGTGATGCGGCATCCAGCGATTGTTTTAATGACGCGGTCGGCCAGACCCTCCGTTACATCACACTAAAAGCCTCGCCAGATCCGCTCCATAAATACGCGGATAAACAGCTGTGCCAGGGGTCTCCCTCACCCCCCACAGCTGTGCCAAGAGCCTCCCTCACCCCTACGTGAACCGTGAAATATGATTGGTTTTTGAGCTGGCTCTCGAGTTTCCTATGTTTTTGTAGCCGCCATGAGAGATGATTAACCCAATGATCTGATGGGAACATAAAGCATGCCACGCCGCACCGCTGACCCCGCGCGGAGTATCTTATCCTGCGGAATTCAGACGCGATTCTCTTTGTTGTTGTTTCAATATTCCATACAGCAGTGCAATCAATAAGCTGTAGAAGAATGTGGTTAGCTGAACGCTGCTTGGCCGATTTCTAGAAGTTTTGTTTTTTGATGAAAGTATTTTTTAGATCAAGCATTCAAGCATAATATTAGAAAAATGATAAACAAGATGGATGTGAACCAATGCCTGCAAGTTGACTGTGTATCTAATGTTGATTACATTACAATCTCCTCATTATATTTCTAAGAGTATTGTTTTTTGATGAAAGTCTTCTTTAGATCAAGCATTCATCAGATGTTCATTAATGGGGGGAGCAGATTCCTCGCTGTAATCTCGTGTGTATAGAAGCCGGCTCCAGATTGCATCGTTATCTAAATGATAATGGTGATCAGACGGCGCGGAATCTCAGCCATCTTGTTGGCCATTTTGTCCTCACCAGGATAAAAGGTGATAACGACGTGTAATCAACATTAAATACACAATTAACTTGCAGGCATGGCTTCCCATCCATCGATCACACTCGGCCACAGAAATCGAGAAGCCATCAATGCATATTTGACCGGCCCACTCCATTTTCTCCTGAGATAGACGATGTCAAACGACCATCATCCTCCCCACCAGTCGCTCCATTAATCAGAACAGATCATAATATTGCAGCAAAAACCCAAACAACCGCGCTGCCTTTTTCTTCTGCCATCATCATCATCGCGGGGATATGATGATGATAAGTTTTATCCCAGCTGGCGAGCATTAATAACTGCCACGTAACTCGACGTGGACTGATCACGGGGCCAGGGTCGCGCGGGGGTCACGTTTCAATTGGGTCACATGCACGGCTCTGCTGCTGGCTGATGTCCAGCATGCCTGGTCACTCACTGGTCAGTGGGTGGTCAGTGGGAGGTCATTAATGAGCGCCAACCAAGCGTATTGTGTTACGCCACGCAGCCCCCACTTTGTAGTGTCGAGTGGCGATCACTTCCCGGGGCGGCGATGTTTACGCTCTATACCAAAGGCCACCGCCGCTTCTTCAAACAGGAATCGTCAGCAGCAGCTGTTTTTTGCGTGATCTATGAGCCGCTCGCCGTCTTTTATAGTGAGCGGTGTTGTTTTGAATGAGCATAACTTAAACAACATTAATTTAGTTATAGCTGTCTCCAGGTAATTGCTTCTGTATGATGGAGAGATGTGGCGGAAAGTTAATTGATCAAATATCTCTGCTTGTCGGCGGATTCTTTCAGATGGTGGAAAAATGTTACTGCTGTACATATTTCCTTGGAAGTTATCATGTCATTTCAAAGGAATGAATTAAAAGAAAACAGATCAAAATAGCCAAGTTTGTTTTTATAACAGATGTACTTGATAGAATGGGAAGGTCAGCTAACACTCAACAGTTTCCAATGTAGATTGTAATTCCTAGCAGTAAAATTTGATGAGTAAATCATAATAACATAAGTAAAACTCTATCAAAAACATGCATGTCATTGCACTAGCCAATGCAATGACATATAAACAATAATCGTGCCTAAAACAATCAATACGTGACCTTTAGTACCATCTTTAAAGATGGCATCCAAGATGGCCGCTAACAAATGACATCAACTGGTGTACAATAAGCCGACTAATGACACAATAATCGCTGGAGATTCCCATCCGCTAATTGCGCCATGGATCAGACATGACCTTCTGTTTTACACAGATCTCCGCCGCGCATATTTTACTCACATGTCTGCCGTTTCCTGCCTCCACGTTTTTGATGGATCAGCTTATAAGTTCGGGTCAGCTGGCGGCAAACCATTACCCACAGATCCGCGTGTTGTGATAACCTACTCGATTTCAGATGGGAATACCGCATGTAATTGCAACATTGAACAATAACAGATTAAAACACTCTCCACTGCTCGTCTGATGGTTCTGGCCGTTTGATTCGATAGTAAGTACATGATATGAGTTAAATACACTGCCATGCAATGTGGTTTCTCAGGCAGTTCGAATTGAAGTGACAACAAAGGCAAATTATTGACTTCTCTAAGATGCATACGAAAATGATAGAGTGAAGTCACCTGCCAAAAAGCAGGGGTCATTTATTAAGCCATAAAGCTACAAACTACTGGTTTCACTTGCAGATAACGCATTGAAATGATAGGGCAATGGAAGCAGAGAGGGCGAATATTGAATTATAAGTAAGCCAACGAACTCTCACCACACAAACACACAAGAAGAGATAAAAGTTTCTGCGGACAATCAAGACAGATATGATTCCTGACTGCGCTGTGCAGTAACAGCTTCCACCTCTGACCCACCCCATGGCGGGGGTCCCCACATCTAACATCTCATCGCAGCCAATCACAAACCCCATTAAACTCACTCATATGCCTCCTGGTCACAAAAAACGAATTCACAATTTGGGAGCTTTGAAACGGCCCATTTGAGTGTCTCTTCCCTCGGGGTGGTGTCTGTGCCAAGGGGCGGCCTCCTCTATTATCACCCAGTCTGGGGTCTCCATGTGTTTGTGATAACAGCAGACTGGGCTTGGAGTTCAACCATTATTACAGCAGCAGCAATCCAAGATCAGACTCAATCAGAGCAAAACGCGGCCACCAGAATGATGCCTCAGTATTATCACCCAGTCTGTGGTCCAACGCCCCATGTGTTTCTGATAAGCATCCAGTTCAATCATTATTACAGCCCCATCGCATAGCAGCAATCCCGAATCAAGCTCAATCGGTACAAAAAGCAGCCACCACCACCAGAATGATGGGCCGAGTCCCACTACATCAAGGTGAGAAATTAGCCCGGGATCCGCGCTGGAATGTAGTGATTAAGATCCAGAATCAGCGTGGGTCTCGTGTGTCTGGATGCAGCCACCAGATCCCTGCAGTGGCATTTGTGTACAATCATAGATCATGCGATCCGGCATTCTACAAGAGATGGGGGCCGCACTCCGCGGTATCAGATCCGCGCGGATTATCCGGGCGATCCGGCGGATTATCTCACTGATCCAGTCATCGGACACCCATAAATCAACCATCAAACATGTGGCTACGGGGAGGAGGCAGTGGCCAGTGCTTTTAAACTCAGGACTTCTCCCAGAACAAATAAAACTATGATATAAATCTATAGTTTTATGTTTTGGCTGTATATTTGTCTGTTCTAATGTTGAAATGAAATCTTTAAAAACATAAATTTCAACTATATCAATGTTTAAATGTTTTCTAGCTCCTAAAGTCTCCTTTTCAAATCAAAACACTACAAGAAATGAAATACAAGTGAAATATACAGTGTAAGACAACATTAGCAGTTTTTAATTGAAACAAACAATAGAATGTTTGACAACATGAAGTTTAAGAACCAGTGAGACTATTTTACTTGGTATGCTTTTGGTAAATATCATCCTCTTAAAAGCTGGCTGATAGATTTGCTTGTTTCCATCCCGACAAGACAAGTTTGTTTACATGATTATTTTTTTAATGAAATAGGCAAGTAAAATCCCTTGTCACAAATTCAAAATAGAAAAATTATACAATGAAATTGTACAACCTTATAGGAGCTTGGTTGGAACAAACATTTTTATTTAAAAAATGAAAAGAAAAAAGGATTCTTTGTGGCAAAGTTTGAGTTGAACAGTTTCTTGGTTACGCATCTAATTTTCATTTGCTATACTTATACCTATAATCATCTTTCTATCTAATGAGTTTCACATAGCTGAAGACAGGTTTTACAACCCTAAGCTTCATTTTCCATCTTTCTATCATATTCCCCTCAAAGCCCTTGTCACAGATAAGTTAAGTTTAAGAAATCTCTGCCCTGATCATGGTCCATGGTCCCTCCACAAGGTGGTCCTTCCTCCCCCCAGCCACTGGCCAGTCCCATCAACAAATACATATGTCACTCTGATCCGACTTTGTTTTCTCTCAGCAGCATCAATGTTGTTGATGCTCGGTTCTGATCACACAATCAATGTCGGTGGTTAATGCTGGTGGATATAAAGATACATAGTCAGCCATCACAGACCACCACCCATCAGCAGAGTCTCATTGCTACTTGTGTTCACAAATGTCAACATTGCTCTATCATAATAACCATTTCTATGTTCAATGATTAGCCTTCAATCAATGTAGATATTGGTAGGTTTGATACCTGAGCTAGCTACCATACAGATCCTTGTGACAAGGCTAGCTTGTCCCTCCAATTAAGACAACCTCTATCATAAGACCACTTTTAACAATCCCAAACCTTCATAAATCTACCACAATGAACCTCTGTATAGAGACCACCTCTCTATTGATACCACCTAACACTGGTCCCCAAAATAGTCCTAGGTTCTACTGTATGCAGGTTTGATAACTGAGCTAGCGTACAGGGCCTTGTAACAAGTCTAGCAGTGCTAGCCTGCCTTGCTGCTGCCGCTGTCTGGCCCATCATATCGACAATCCTGACGTCCCTAATGAAGCGCACCACAACATGCCAGATCCGCGGAGATCCGGACTCCGGTGTCGTGATCCGACCCCGAGAGGACAGCGAACCGAGGGTTACAGCAACACACAGCGAGACGTACA
This sequence comes from Streblospio benedicti, assembly GCA_019095985.1. Taxonomy (NCBI): domain Eukaryota; kingdom Metazoa; phylum Annelida; class Polychaeta; order Spionida; family Spionidae; genus Streblospio; species Streblospio benedicti. The sequence goes on from CM032665.1 coordinate 27,067,839, forward strand.
GGATGGTCAGTCACATCATACACACATCTCTGGTGCATGACAAAAGTGTTGGCATCAGAGAAAAATAAGTGCACGAGATAATATTTATGATTCACTGCCATCAATTTAGACCTTGTTTCTTTTTGTCAAGATTCCAAATGGAAGGAGAGATAACAATTACATTATAGCAAAAAGCCCCACAAGAACTAATAAAAAACAAACACTACATATAAAAGTTTGCCATAGTCTTAAATTGACTGAAAAACTATAACCCAGTCTTATTTAAGCCTCTTTATATCATCTGATACTAACAGGATCAAGAGCACCTTCCATTCAGTATTTCATTGACTGATCGGCTGGAATAAACGCGCATCTAGCAGTGCTAGCTGGCAGCCACTGGGTCTCCAGCATCGCTAGCGCATTATGATCTCAGCATCTGTCACTTCCAGCGGAATCGCTCATTTCTCTCCCTTCTGGTTATAATCGGCGCGGATCACATGAAATATACTGATCAGCAAAGTCAGATGCAGCTCCCTTACACATTATCATTCAATACGGTGAAGCAACGTGAATGAGAGTGGCTTCTTAGGGACTAAAGCTCAGTTAGTAGGAAGAAAAACCTACAACTTATTCCATCGGATGCACCGATTGATTGTATAAAATCAATGACATTGAATCGAATACAAATTTAAGACAAAAAAGATAATAAACGTTGATTTTTCTCGGCTCCAGACGCGCTTGTTTTCAACAATCGCTTTTGTTTCACGCCGCCAGATGAGATTTTATAAACGCCAGACGCACTTTCGAGAAAGGTGGCCGTGAAAATATTGAGAAACCCGAGCTACGATGGGCGCTGGCAGCAGCAGCCACAGTCGCTGATGTCTTCTCCATTGAAATCGATCAAATAGAGGAGGGAGCAGACGACGTCCAGATGCCGCATTATAGCCCCGACCACCGGGCGGGAGGGAGGGAGCGGCCAACTTACCCAACACGCACGCTACAGCACAACCATGCAATAGGACCTCTGGTCTCACTAGAGAGGTGGTCTCTATACAGAGGTTCCTTTTGGTAGCATTGTGAAGGTTTGGGGCCATGAAAGGTGGTCTTATTATAGAGGTGGTCTCAATATACAGGTGGTAATAGAGTCTATAGCCTTGATGATGATCCATTCACCAACATTTGTTTTCCTAAATCACCAGTCACCAATACATTTCATTGTCTTTCCCAGAAGTTGTAATTGAACAGGTTGCATCACATTTTCATTACATTTCACACACTTAAATACAGGCAGTTCACAATTCACAAGATTTAGGGCAAATCACCAATCACTTGTTTGCTATATAACCCCCTCTAATAGGACCTTCAGGTCCCATGGTCTCAATAGAGAAGAGGTCATAATCGGAGGTGACAGGCAACTTTCCATCTCCAATAGACCCTCTTAAAGGAGAAGCTTCTTGATTTGTCACTATGCAGCAGCCATCCAATAAGACTAACTTCAAAACATGAGCATCTATCTGTATAAAATCACCATTCCCAAAACTATATGACTTTCGGCTTTCCACTGGCATCATTCCCCCAGCCAGACGTCGGCCTGTATCGGGTGTAAGTGGTTGTTTCTGGAGCTCATACCGCCAACTGCCAGCATCACATTTATATCAACGAGGAAACATTCGCAGCTTGTTTTTGATTCTCCGCATTTCAGCGCTCAATGGATCTACTTTATTACTCACGTTTGTTGAATTTGCTCCAACAACATCGCCTCAGATCTAATGGATGATGCAACTGGAGCAAGAGGCTGGTCTGCGAGCCAGGCAGTCGCTGATTTGAATTGACACAATGGCATTAACTAACGAATAAACATTGTTGTTGATTTGAATTGCTGCTGACAGATTCAACAAGAGCCAAATCATCTTTTAAAAAATAAACACAATGTTCTTCACCCGTAAAATGCACGGACATGGTCAAGAAACGACTCAAACTAAAACTCATTTCAAGAAACAAAGCCTTATTTTCCAACTCGTCTCCCACATTAAGCGGACATTGACGCAAGTCTCCACAAAAGAACATCAGAAAACAACAATTGCATTTGCGCATTCCATCGTGTGACTGTTCGACTTTTGCTCCACACCAGTCATGCGACTCATACCACTATGAGACCACACAGTTCTGTACCACACGACTCATACTACCACCACTACAACCCACACTACAAGTCCTATACATCCCCCCCCCCCCTCCCTCCGCTGTACGTGGACAGAGTAATTACTTGTACACTGACGGATGGCGCCGCGCGGGACCCACCAATACAATTACAATAGCTGTTTATATGCGCTATTTGGCCGCCGATAATCACGAGATTGTGGTGCAAATTGCAGCACGACACGCGAGCCGGGCCGAGCGGGGCTCAGAGGGCGACGTCCCGCGGGGCGGGCACGGGGGAAATCGGCCGATAGCGCCATCTCGTGGTGATGATCTAACGACAATCTTGTAATGCGATGGCAGTGGAACATTGCATGATAGTGGCTGATTCAGGGGAGGGGTGGGGGTGGGGTGTCAAAACCTCCACACCACTCACCAATTTCATTTATTTGTCCATTTAACCAAGTCCCAGACAGTTCATTTATTTGTCAATTTAACCATGTCCCCGACAGCTGGTGTCATGACATGTCCAGCCGTACCACACACATTTTGAGCCCTCCTCGTGGACACTCCTGCCATCCCTCTCCCGTTACTCACCAGGCATCAGCAGCCGGCGGCCAGAGCTGTAAAGTCTGTTCCAAAGTTGCAGCCTCCATAACGGCTGCCTCGTGGAGCCACTTAAAAGCCCCTAAAGCGGCCCGAGTCGGCGAATAAAACTCTGCCACCGTTATTTAAGACAATGACTGCCCATTGCGAGGAATAAGCGGCGTTATGCGGCGGCCATTGCTCCGGTTTATGTATCACCTGTCTCGGGCGCGGTCCCACGGGATCCATCGCCGGTCAAATCCCGGCCAAAATCGCTACAATGGCCGGGATACGCCGTCGTTACCCGATTATCGCTCAAACCGGACCCCAAATCACCGCCGCCATCGCAGCAGAGAAATGGAAGGCAATTTCATGGATGCTGGAAATCGGTGAAATTAGATTTAATGCTGGCGGTTGATCCATCGAGCCGGCCACGCAGCAATGTCAGGGAAAAAACGACCGAGCTTCACAAACCCGCTCAATGAGGATGGATCGAACATACATCGCGGAGTGTTTAGTTTATAGCCCACTTCTCTCGTGCTCACTCGGTTTCAATGCGTAAATCATGTCATCTCGGACGTTCATGATTCTTTTCGCTGTTTCATTTCTTGCTGAGATATGGAGTGTGTGTAGACTACGATGCTGCAATTGCATTTTGTGTGCTCATAAAGGCAGCTCCAGGCAATGGCGCCATTTACAAGCACTTGTCAACATCCCATATTCACCACAGCAGTCAAAAGGCGCAGTCTGACAATTATGCGCCCACAGACACAACTGGACAGCACCAAAAGGCAACATCGCGTTATTGGCTTTGTTTACCAAATCCTGCTGCCTCAAACAACAAAACAGCACAAAAAAGGAAAACTCACTATCGTTGCCATCAGGAGCTTGTACATTGAGGCAACCACTAGTGAAAAGTGATGAACAACAGACACAACATAGACAACCGCTCACAAATATGGGTCATATACATGCGTATGCCGTAAGTATCATAATGCTCTGTCAGTCGTGGGTTTATTTGCCACTAGAAGCTGTCATATTTTCACTCAGATGCAGCGAAAACACCATATCAGTGAATCATCTCAATAATGGGGACTAAAACTTACATCTTGCTGTACATCACTCATCGATATGAGTATTATAATATTTTGAATACGATTTTAACAAGTTTTAGACCAAGTCATTACGAGTGATATTTTTACTTAGATGCAGCAAAATGGCATATCAGTGAATCATCTGAATGACCAAGTTACATGTACATCTCACCGTACATCCCTCATGTTATTTTGAATACGATTTCAAACAAGTATTAGACCAAGCCATCACTTTTACGAGTGTGCCGCCGTATTAGGGTGTATATGAGCTGAGCAGAGGCAGCTGCAGCTGCTGCTGCTGCTGCTGAGATGAGCAGTGAGCCCCAAACACCCGCCCCACCACCACACCAGCCGCGATTCTCTTTGATAGGACTGGATAAAAGTGCATCAAGCCCGTGGATTGGCTGTGGCAGTCCAATGGTGGTGCTGTTTCGGGGGTGTGGGGGGTGAGCAGAGAGGCTCACAGCAGTGGCAAGAGCTGGGGTTGGATTAATGCCATCAAATGATATCAAACGCGGCTGCGGTGGCGGGTGGTGGTGTGGCCAATAGCAGCAGAGATGGTGCGTTATACAGACAATGCCGCCGCCATATGGGGATGTATAAAGGGAGCGGTATATGTGCAATGCCGCCTTATGTGGAGGTAGGTATAGGCTGGGTTAATAGAGTGGGGTTCAACGGGGATATAGGCACAGTTTACAGCCACAATAGGCGGTGTAAGTACTCTAGGTGTACTGTTTGTGTTGTAAGCCAATGAGTATACGTATATAGCTCACTGCTGGGGTGAGGAGGAGATACTGCCGGGGTGTAAAGTACAGAATGAAGTGTATGGGTCGAGTGGGTGGTGTTCATATGGACATTTGGGTCCTCTTTAGGTGCTGCATCATCAATGTTTACTCAGTGATATATGCTTCGTTCAAAACAGCTCGTCTGACATCGCAGACATGAACATGAGATCAATATGACTCAGTTAAAGCTAACTTATTGCACTAAACAGAACCATTTACAAGTGATCTTTTCTAATAGAATGATTCTGTGTAACATGCGATTGTTTCCTTTGTACCCTGGATTTTCCCATCAAATACAGTGGCTGAAAAGGTTATCAAATAAACAATTAAATTGGCAGTTGATTAATTTGATGTAGTTAGGGTTTTTCATCTCGGCATGATACCGGCAATTATGTTATTATAAAAGTCTTGAAATCGTGGCGCACGAATAATCACCCGATAATGTTTGGGTGCAGGTTTATTTATGACGTGTCTGCCTTACACCAAATAGAGACTAATGGCAATTTTCCCCTTGAAGACGCTCTGCATTGTGTAGCACGTGAAAATGTCCGATTGATATGTTCTATCTCTTTGGGACGTTGGCCTCAATTAATTCTGCCCACCTTTATAATACATTAGATGGTAATTGTGTAGTCTGACGTCTTAATCAGTCACTGCAGTATAAATGAACTTACAACAAAAAAACGCAGATTATTTCCTGCAATGTCGCCATAAAAAAGCAAAAACTACAGAGAAAAAACCCCGAGTCAAATAATTACACTGTAGGAGGAAATTTATGATTGAGATTGGAAATTATAGCGATAAATTCCATTGATAGCATCAGCCGCATCCCTTTATAGCCCGAGGGCCTTCAATGGAGGCCGAACTCCAACACGCAAAACCAACATTTTATAGATAATGCCCTTTATTCGAATGACCTTAGATGTCAATGCTTGTTTTTGATATCTCTATAATTAAGACAGATATCAAACCGCTGTCAATGTGAAAGTCGATGGTGTAAAGCTGGTATTGCTGGAACCCGCTATTAGGTGAAAATCGCACACAAGATTTACCCCGTCCTCTAAGGAATCAATTAGGGATTCCACAATTGTTGCTGGAAATTTAGATGACTATGGAACGTGATAAAAGTCAATTATGAACTACGACCTCATGGGGGAATCGAACGACGAAAACTGATTGTTGGTTTTGCTGAGCATTTCTGTGTTTGAAGTTCGGGCATTTGGACTTTTCAGTAATAAATTGCAAAGTAGCAGCTAAAATTAGATAAATTTCTATCAATTTCTTGATTTTCTATTTTGAAAAGCCGTCATTTACAGGTACCATTACATGTACCACAATTGTCTCCATGGATGTTCCCCAGGCAGAGCTCATTTTGTTGGGTAAGCAGGATATGGAAGATGAGAAAGTTGATAAAAATGGCAACATTGACACACCGTGGTTTGATGCCTCATCCTCTTGAAGGTGATCAAGACAATTATTCCATATACTGGTCATTTGCGGATTCCAACCGTGGGTCAGAGTTCGTAGCTCAAATGTCGTCGTTAAAAAGGTGGCGACATTGATTTAAGTAACATTACACCTGCAAATTGAGGCATGTGGAATAACGTGCAATTTGCGCGAAATGTCACAGTAGCCGACAACAAACCGGCGATAATATGATAATTTGCCGGCTATTCATACAGATTTCATACCATCCATTTTCTGTTATTTGAAAATAATGGCGCCTCTGATACTTATATACAGCGACAATGGGATGCCTTTCTCCTGGCCAAGGTCGGGCGAATATAGATCACATTTCAGCAGATTGGGACTTTTCACCACCACACCTATTATCATAATCACCGACATTGAACACATACTTTCATTTTCTCAAACAGACACATTCTTTTTGGCCGCCGCGTTATGAGGCTGTTTTATGGATTGTCTCTGTTCCACGTCACTCAGATGAGATTTTCGCCGACTTCAATGATTAATCCGTCTGCCTCCTCCATCAGATTGGACGACCTTTGACCCTGAGGCACACTGCTACGTTTGTTATGCTTGTTTAAGGGCACCGAGTGGTCAGGGCTGGGGTCAGTTAGGTGATTAGATGACCAGTGGTCACCAACAATGGTCAGATTGAAACCAACAGCTTATTCTATGAGCGGATACATTTTTCTCTGTCATTGCCGCCCTTTATTCTGGGCTGGCAACTTCCGGGCAAATACTGCAATAGGCTTTTGATTATACGGCGAGAGACTTGATCAAAGTGAGGCCTTTTACAGGGAGATGATCATGCAGATCTTCACGAGTCAGTGTTGTTTGCTCAAATCACGCGCCTAAACGGTTTAAAGACTAAGCTGTTTGTTCAAAGAGCGCATGTGTCTGTCTCTACTCACTCGTGTGTTTGAGCATCTTTCTCAAGCTGGTGACAAATACTTATTGGATCAATTGCAAATATCAACACATCACTGTGACACTTGGTCTGTCTAGCCAATGAGCTCATACATGTTATTGTAAAAACGTTCATATTTGATTACAGGTGCAACGAAAGAAACGTAGAAGAAGAACAAAACATGAACTATAAACTAATAAAATCATCATTTCATTTCTCCACCTAATCTGCTGCCAACGACTTGTTTGTCCAAATTCTTAGCTGAAAACATTATTTAGAAAATGCCATCAAATGTTCGCCTTTCTCCCGAGGCGGTGACGATTAAGTAATTTTGCCAGTAGAATAACGTCATTATAAGCTTGCTTAGAAAACGTTCCGATGCTTTTTTGTAATTAATTTCTTACACTTTGAAAGCCGTAGCATGATGCAATGATTGGCTGCCAGAAATCACAGAGACGGCAAACGGAACAAAGATTCTAGAAAATCTCGCCAACTAACTTGGAAGGGGAGTTTGGTAAGTTTCTCTAATTACTGGATTATAAGCTACATCTTGAAGTCACATGAACCACCAGCCCGTGTATCATGCTACATGGCTTGAAATGCACTCAGTGACTATATGGGGCTGGCCATAGTAATATAGGGCCTGGACAAACCGGTAGTGGAGCCATGACCAAGCACAGCAAAAAGTGGTTCAGGCCACCTACAGTCAGTGAGTTTGGTGGACAGAGTGAAGTTTCACGTAATGACTTATCAACCCTAACGCTTGCCCCATAAACCTACATGTAAAAACATAGCCATCAGTTCAAAACAATCATTTCAAACAATAGATTCCTGGTAATTCTGCTACTATCAAAGTATAAAGCAACATCCCACTCAGTATATCATTATGATGTATCAGTGATGTATCACTATACAGCAAAGAATGTACCTATGACCTAGACGCGATTGTACCCATGAACGGAGGTTAATCACGTCTACCCCTGAGGCCTAAGAACTTTGAGGCACCCCCAGCAATTAATATGCCTTTATATACAGCTTATTTACAAAATTAATCATTTTTTCTCCGTGCGTAAGATAATGATTTAAGTACACATTCATGCATACATTTTCTTTTATTAACTTCTTCGTGGGGTCACGTACCCACTTAATGAACACACACCAGAAAGATCAGAGCATCAGGTAGGAAGATCAGTGTATTTATGACACAAAGTCAACAATCAACAAATCTATAGATGGCGATTATGACCCAGTAATTAAACTGTAACAAAAGTTCACGTTAACCTACTGCACTTCGACATGGCAAGATTCACCACAGATGATGCTCAAATGTGTGTTGCATATTTGTAATTATACTTATCAACAATAACATTTATACATTTGTCGATTGTGCTAGATGGTCTAATACGAGTTCCACTTTTACATTGTTTGCGATTGGAAATGACAGTGTATATTATACATGATAATCCGGCATGTGTAGGCGGCTCTTTCACAACTCCTTGTCTAAACTCTGAATAAATCATCCGTGATCAAGATTCAAGAATGATGCATTATCAATTGCACTGAATAAGTGAGGAAACGATCATTGTCTTACAAAGGACTAGTAATGTAAATATTAAGTGCCCACGCCCACGGCAGGTTTTGTGAAGGTCGACATGACACAGCAAGGATCACTGCATGTGTTCACTGGTTGGAAAAGTTCAATGTGTGAACGCAGGGCAGGGAGGTTACTGTATCAGGTCATACATTAGCAATTATCATGGCTTATACATACATAATAAAGCAGTAAAAGGTACAATATTATCGGCAAATCAAAACTGTAAGATTACAACCTGCTACTGCAGAAAATGCAAATCACACTGAACATGAAAGTTACATTCAAAGCGATTTTGTTCTGTTATTACCATACATGACCATCCAAGTGCCCAGGGAATTTAAATTCATTTTTTCTTGAATAAAAGACAGGGTGGCATTGAGTTTTCCATAGAGTTGTTGGGAATGATTTGACAGATCATAGGGCTGTTACATGAGGTGGGGGTCCTTACATGGTCATCTACGGTCATCATGTTCAAGTAAGAGCCACTTGAATATGATTACAATAATGGAATACAATATTTCATTGTTATGCTACATATTAGCAATTATACTTATCAACAACAGCATTTACACATTTGTGGATTGAGCTAGATCATCTTATATCTTTACACAGCTGAATCATTAGTTTTCTGCCTGAATGATGACAATAGAATAATGCTGTAACTATGGTAACTATGGTAACAACAATGGAAACTCACCTCTCTTTTGCATGAAGGAGAACAAATCGTCCAGGAATTCTCGCCGCTTCGCGTCGTCTGATAATTCATATAGCTGAAAAATACAAAACGAGAGATTTTAAAAATCACAACTCCTTGTAAAAACACAGAAAACACAGATATCTAAACTCTACCACACAACATTTCAACATTAATCTAGCACATCCCCCCTCAGTACATTATGTAACTGTACATGACGTACACGACGCTATTGACTTGATTCATTATCAAAAGTGAACGGGCAAAAAAATCAAAATGGAAAGGCAACAAGTTTCCAGAAAATCGACACCAGATACTTTATAAAAAGTGGTCCTTATCATATATAAACCGAGATGAAATGGAAGAGATATTCCTGGGAACCGTCACAATAAAATCCATATGCAGAGATCACACTGAATTTCTCACCATATCAAATACCTGAGGATGTTTACATTTAATAAAGTCAAAAAGTATTTTTATAAATTATCTAACCACATGCTGTGGTATAAAATTCCCTGTTTGCGCTCAATTAATTTGACACAAGGACAGATCCTATCTCGCTCCAGCTGCTGCGAGAGTTTGGGGACATGATTTAGCTATGATGTCAACATTTCACCATCTTCTCTGACAATAACAACAGAGAAACCTGCTTTAGAGGACAATGTTTGATAATGTAAAAAATTCCTCTTTTTTGTTTGATGCGACTCATAATTGTCTGTCTTGTCATTTTCTGTACCGATCAGATGCAGTGGAACCTGCTTTTATGGACTATACTAGATATATGTAACAGCTGACATGTAATGTAAAAAATGCTTCTTTTTCCTTTGATGAAGATTAATAATTATCTGTCTAGTATACTTGTGATGTCTACTTGTTGAAACACATATATATCTATTTGTTACTGTTCTCTGCTATTGTGGCCATGTTGGATCACTTGACACTATGGAATATTGTTGATACAATCACATTTTAACCTACCAACAATGGGATCTGCTGTTTCCACAATCAACCTGAGATTAGCAAAAGAGAAACTTTGCATGTTTAACCCTTTCACCCCCACAAAATGCTAACTACTACTTTCCCAGAATACTCCAATCATAAGCTATGCCAGTAAATCACCCGGTCCCCAGTATACAGCATTCCGTCAGCCGTAGGGTCAGCTGTCAGATCATGTTTAATGGAGCACAAAAACTCAAAGTCTCCACAAAGTCCGAAGCCGCCAAAACGTTTTGCATCAATTTTTGTTATTTTTTCACGCCACTGAACAGATGTTGTCTGCTATGTCAGATCCGTGGTGAGTGTACATGGGAACCCGCGGCTAGTGCGACCCCCGCGCGACCTCTAGTGGGCTGATGATGAACCGTCAGCCAGGTGGGAGAGAACAACGGTCAGTACTTTGTTTATGGACGCTAAATCCAGGCAAAAATGTGAGATGACAAGGTCGCGACCGGCGGTGTGGTGTTCCCCTTTGTAGGAGCTTCACGGTAAGTGATGGCCGGACCTGGACTATGATGCTCGCTTTTTATGACATTTGATGTCATTTGTTTTTCATTTGACATTTGCGTAGAGTTTACAGCCATTACAAATGGCAATAAGCGTGATTTATCTGATCGTCATTTCTCATATTCGCGGTGGTTTTGCACCTGGAACTCAGTGATTTACACAAACATCATCATTTCTGACTTGATCATGATTTAGCAAACTACATGTTTTTTTCGCTTTAGTTATTACACTATCAGTGCCATCATCGTACACGGTTAAACCACTATATCCTCTTGCCATTCTAACTTATTTTCGAACCATTCTCATTTCACAAGTTCCAACAATTCTCAAAGGAAATTGACCCCCATCCTCATTTCTCATTAAAAAAAATCAAGGGCCATTTTCACATCTCAAAATAGGTATATTTCCCCCTCAACCGTGTTACACTATGGCAGATTAAGGCATATACTGTTAAACCACTCAATCCTATTGCCCCAGACTCACATGTTACAATATGGCAACAACATAAAAGTGCCAGGTGAGATCTGCCAGCACATCTAAGTGGATCAAAACCGTAAGCTCATTAATTGCCGCGATCATTACACAATGGACACATGTCCCTTTACCACCTCAGTCACACTAATAGCATTTACCGGACTTAGTGATATAACCACGGTGCCAACCCGGTCCTGTAATGTGATTTGATGCCCACGGAGGAAGCTGCGTGATTGTATCAGGTTGCTGGGCCTAATATAAAGCAGATAGAGACATTCAGCGATAGTGAAAACACACTTACAAAACGAAGCTCTTCACACAAATGTAAACCACTTGACAACCTGTGGCAGACGCTTCTATCACACAAAGTGAACGAGCCAATAAAGAAGCAGAGTGACCACTCCAGCATTATCTCAGTGACACTGTGTTTTCAAGCACATTATCTGGCGTAATGAAGCTAACTGGAGTCGCCAGGATGACCACAGGAAAACCAGACCCACCGTATCACGTTGCTATGGCTACCTAATCACCCCCGATTTGCGCCCCGGCCGGGGGATTTTCCCCAGGACACCATAGGCCACGACCCCGAGACAATATGGCAGACAAAATCGCCTTTCATCCCGCACAGACGCGCTCATTTGTGCGCAGAATCCACTTTTTAATATGTCAACTGGATCTGGAAACTTGTCACCAGTAAATGGTGATTTATGCTCGCGTTTGAAAAGCTAGTTAGGAAATCTTTATCTTTGGCAGACGTGGCTGAATTAAGCAGCTGGAAATCAGTTTAGAATTCAAAATAGCGATAGAAATGTCAATGTCAAAGTGTAAGAAGCATCATGTTTGGCATCCTGCTAAACCAGGACTAAAATCACATCACATCAGATTCTGTTCATTTAACAATCACACAGATATGTGATTTGCTCTATATATAAAAGATTAGAATGCATGTTTGGTGGTTTGCTACAGAACAATGTAGAAATCCTCTATTTTTGTCACCAATGGACAAGTTTTGGCTCATTGAGTCTGCGCAGGTTATTCAAAATAGCAATAGAAATGTCGATGTCAAAGTGTAAAATGCATTATTTTTGGTGGTTTCCTGCAAAACAATGTAGAAATCCTCTATTTTTTGTCACCAATGGACAGGTTTTGGCTCATTGAGCCTTGTGCTAACAGATCTGTGAGGAGCGGAGTACTACGCTGATAATGGAGCCAAAACACACCGATGTTACAACCGACTCAATGGCACGTGTCAACAGAGTAAACAACGCCACAAAACCAGCCTCAGAACCTGGTATTCCTGTGATCCGCCCGCCCTGGACATCTGGCTACGGGGGAACCTCTCTATTGAGACCACCCGGGGGATTCATGTGGTCTCAATAGAGAGGTGGTCTCTTAATGGAGGTTCATTTTCACTTTTCTATAAAGCCTTGCTATTGCGAGAAATAGTCATATTATACTGAAACAACACAACTTGTATATGATTGCTGTTAGAGATGTATTTAAGGATTAACAATATAGAGCTGATCTTACTAGGATGTTCTACTGTACAAACGACACCTATCTTGTTGCTTCTGATGTTACAATTTTTTAGAACAAGACATTTATGAGCATCAAAATGTGCAAAATCAGAAAGCCACAAAAAATGCTACATTGAGCAGCTGAAAATCATCACCGTGCTTGAGAATGTTTGAGATGTTGAATTGATGCTCGGAATCATGAGACAGGAAGTGGGGAGAATAGTTCAAAGAAAGTGGCCTATTAAAAAGATAGTCCCATCTTGTTGACTTCCTGGTGATTTGATCCTGTAATTCATTGTGTGAGTTAATGGAGACTTGTCTATCTTACCACACGCCGGCTCATGTGACACAACGGCGCGACGGTTACATATAAATGTAATCACGGCGGATATTGTCGGGTTATTGACAATCATGTACAAGACAACTACAATCTTATAAACTCTGTTTCCCTCCGTGAGGGCATCAGCAAGACGTTACAGTCTGTTTCAGGAATCAGCTTCAATGAATACACTGTTTCTCTTCACGTTTCATTGCTTTATTGTGCAGTGATTTAGATCTACGGATGATGTGCATTTTGTCACATTGTTGTACTTAAGAAAAGTGGGTGTGGGAGGGGGGGGTGTAGGTCAAGTGTCAGATATTCCACTTTGTTTTTGGTCGAAGATTTCATTGTGCAACTTTTCATATCACAATTCCACTATTTACAATTTAAATATGGCATTAAAGAGATACACACAGCAAACATCACATCATTGCATGTGGATTTAGCGCTCCGCTGACGCCTCACACGTCAATCGCCACCACTTTCTGATGTGATTGTAACCAGCGTCGGTAAGCGCCTGTTGATGTCCGCCACACAATATGTAATAATCCCGCTAACCTTTTTGCTGCATTTTTGCCGAGTCGCGGCGTGTCAGTGTTTGAGTGATGGACGCCACATGCCCGGTATCAGCCACTTTATAATATTACACGTTGGTCAATTGAGTAATGACGGCATATGTCCGCCGCATAAAGAGAGCAGCCGCATACTCCGCATAATGAACCGAGTGTAATATCTATTGCTCCGCCGCCGTATGGCTATATGGCAATAGAGAGAAATTCTATTGATATTAGAGAATTCTTCCCACAAGTCAATGGGGCAGCTATAACACATGGACTCAAACCCTGGATGCTTGGAGTCAAGTCCATTAAATGTCTACATAGAAATTGCATTGCAGAATAATATTAGTTGTATGGTTTAGTAGATAAGACCTTCAATAGGCTAGTGTAGAATGCGCAAGTGTTACATCGATTGAACTATTAAAAGGTCTCTTATAGACATACAAATCCATCAAGATCAAATATATAGATATCTATAGAAACCTGTCATCTTTGTATTTGACAAGACTTTCGCCTCAAGGCCTAATTAATGAAAAGATGACCAACTGAGATGATCTATTTCATTCGGCCCGACGAAGCTATTGAAACAAGAGCGAAAGACAAAGATGACAGGTTCCAATAGGTATCTATGTATTCAAATATCTTATTTTGATTAATGAGACCCAATACAATATCCACGTGTTGATACAAATCCCTGTTTGTGACGGATGAGCCGACAGCTGTTCTGATACGTCATGTGACTCGTCATAAAGCGACAACAACGTTCGGTGCGACACTTTTTCTACTATTTGTTCAGTTGCAGTGACGTACGCTCAATGTTTACGCCTGTTATTGATGCAGACGTCATCACGTGTGGGGGACAGTTGTGCTGTAGTGTCCCCAGAAATGATACCCGGTACTTGAGAAAACACACAACAAACATGTGTTCAATACAACAGTGTACAATCGCCTGATAGCTGATGGAGAGAGTTGCACTGTAAAACGCTGTAAGGTCAGAAAGGTCGGAGAGAGTACAGGCCGGGAGTTATGTCTCATTGTGTGACAAGGACAAAAGCATACGTCACAATGAGTGATACCTAGAAAGGGCCACCTCTCTAGCCAGGCTACCTCTGTCAATAGGTGAATCTTTCACTACATGAGCAGCCATCTCACATGGCTGACATATTATAATAAGTAACATACTTTCATACACAATTCAACACCTTGTGGTCGTGAGTTCGAGTCCCACCAGGGGCCACTTGATAGTCAAATGGAAGATATGTCTTCAGCTATGTCAATACAGTGGTAGGAGCTTGCTTGGCAGAACAGTGAGAGTAGAATAGAATTTAATAGATACCTATAGATACCATGTACCTGTCATGTGAACTGATGAATGAAGGAACTCAGGATGCTATAAGTTTACGTTCTCTGAAGTACACTGTCTCCATAACAACACATTGTACACGACCATCCGAGTCACTGTAAAAAAGCTATCACACAACAACCACCTGCTACTGACTCCTCATCCACTGACCCCTGGTCATCACCCCCTGGTGACCACAAACAGGCCCCGCAGGAGGGCGCGCCCCGGGGCAGGAAGCAACTCACCCCCGGGGCGACCACCCCCTCACCCCCACCACCACAGCATGACCCCCGCGGGACGCGGAATGACCACCGGTCAGCCTGAGATCAGGCCTTATTGGCCCCCAGATCACGGGTTATTGGGTCCATGACACACACAAGTTTTAATGCCCCAATTACACCGTGTACGTCTTGATTACGCTGGCAGCCTCAAATCTCACGGCTTTAAATCTGGCCGGTTCAGTTTCCCGGCGGGATGATCGGCGGCTGATTAGCAAAACGTAGGCGCTGTAAAGTCTCAATGAACGTCAGCTTCACTTTTGTCTGATATATAGAGCCCACTAGTTGAACGATTTTCTCAAAAGATGCTGTTTTGATGTTTTTAAATAGACTTTAACTTCGAGCTTTCAGTGCCATGTTACAATCTATTGTTTCACTTCATGTTGATTTCTTTTTAAATGATCAAATGGAATTTGAATCATGGATCTTTATAAAAAACCAAAGAAAAGACATGGAAACACAGCTGCATTTCAATGTCTCAATCCATGTACATAAATTGTAGCAATAACATCAAAAGGCAAAGCAAATGAAAAGTGAGTTGATGCAATAAGTGACCGCCAGTGAGTGGTCAGTGAGTGGTCAGGGGCTCCTGCTGGGCAGTTTTTGCTGGGGCGTGATTGGGAGTGACCTCTACAGGGTTTCACCGCGGGAATCCGCGGCCTTATCTCACCATCAATGACTGCTACAGGGAGCTGCAAATTATCTCCTTAGATCGATGTCACACTCTAAAATGATGTCCAGCTATAAAATGTCTGTTTTCTTTTCAAAAACCAGTAAAACACACTTTGATCAAAAGGTAAAACTGACAAAAGGGAATATTGAAAATCAGGTTTTTATACAAAATAATTGATGACCATGGGTTTCTTGTCTGTGCATGTACAACTACAAAAAAGTCTGCTCTAATAACTAATACTGTCAACACAACACAGTCATGAATTTTCATTTTACATTTCATTTTGCTGCATAACCAACTTAAATTATAAAGTAAATATACATAAAAAGAGCTTATTGAAAATCAGTTTGATAGGTTTTTAGACAACATAATAGATGACTATGGGTGTTTGCCTGTACAACTACAGTAAGGCGTCTATTGTCAACATAAGACAATTACGAATTTTCATTACACATTTCATTTTTCTGCATAACAAACTTAAATTATACAATCAATATACATTCCTTCAGTAGTCACCAAGTAGTCTCTGATTGCACCTGCCTTGGTAAGTGCCGGTTATTGCACCTAATGCTTCGCCTCGATTTTCGCCCTGCAGGGATCATCGCCGTGGCAAGTTTTCAATTTTGCGGCACTTTCTACTTAATCAAATCTCGCAATGACCGTCTACGGAGCTGCGTTATTCGCGACCCGCGGCGTTCACTTGTGCTGCGACATAAAGAATTCATTCTTCGTCGTTGACAGGTGAGGATTTATACACGGCGAGATTCGGCGCGACCCTCCCCGGGCGAACTGTAATTAAATCATCCTGGCTGATGATAACGGTGAATAAGGCCGATTGCCAAACACAGTTAAAACGCAGAAAACAGAGGCAAAATCTTATTCAGCAGCAGCGATTGTTGGTGGGTTTTTAATGGCTGTAAGTGTTTTGATGTATGGTGGAAGGTGTTGTTGCCCTTTTGCTGGCTGTAGTCTGCTATCTTGCATTTTTGGTGCCCCTCTGATAGGGAAAGGTTATGAGGTAGCTTCTTCTAATTGAGTCCCTTATAGAATTGTTACTTTCACTGCTATATGTTAATCCCTTTACTTCTTTAAAGCTCTCAAAGTACATAGAAGTTGGTGTGTTAAAGCACATAGACTATTATCAAGATTATGAGTGAATGCTATGTGCTGCTGTTCCTCTTCAAGATAACAATCATTTAGCTCATTCTTACCTACTGGGAAATTAATTCTGACATCAGGATAGGACGAGCAAAAACATAAACATGCTACCCACTGAACTATGAACCTAATTAACTAAAACTACCTCTTTTATGAGCTTTGTGCGGTGAAAGAGTTAAGCACCGACTCTCCGCTATGGGGAGGACTATTTTGAGCGCGTCGTATAAACAAAGCCGTTAACATTAAAACAAAGGCATGTTTGCTGCGACCTGTCATCCCCAAATCCTCCGCAAACGTCAATAAACGGACAGCGAGATGCACTTAATTAAGCGCGTTTTGGCCAGATGAGAAAATGGCCACGTCGGTGACAGATCCAATCTCCACACAGAGTGATTATCCAGCCAGATGCTGCTGAGGGGGAGAGCGGAAACAAAGGGTTTGTGGCCTTGATTGGTGAGGAGATTTGCACAGGACACTGTGCATAGCTACAGCTCGCTACAGGATGAAATGTCATTGTAAACTGTAAAGACGACATCTCTATAGGCAGTAACTCTGAAGGACGAACCACGGCATAACACTTAGCCAATAAGTTTGAAGGACAATTGCACAAAGTTTAACAGATCATATGATAAAGGACTGTAATTACAATAGGGAGAGAGCGAGCTCAGTTACAGCATCCTCACCGACAACCTTGTATCGATCAGTATCTGTGGGATCTTGTAATAGAATGTCAAGAAACAATTCTAGCTAATGAGTCATTATAACATCGCCGGCCATCAAACTAATCATCTCGACAGCCGATCCCTGGATCATAAAAATACACACAACAGCCGCAAAAACAGCGCATTGTTGTCACTTGTGACTAATCGTATGACGGGTTTGACACAAATCCGCAGCTTTTTCTTGATCGGCGATAACCATCGATCATCCTCCCGGCCCCGATACAACACACAATGCTCCATCACACGCGATTTCACAGCCAGGAAACTCTACACCAATAATTTTCTAATGAAAAGGAAGGAATGTGGTTGTGCAAGTTTACAAATATCGTTTCATAGCTGCTTTGTAATTTCATCCAGGCAGATACATAGTAAAGTTTGTCATTGTGTGTGTTTCAAGCCTCAAGCGTATTCACACAGATATATATGACAAGTGAATGTCTTTTGATCATTTTGATCTGTCTATAACTTTATGGTCTATCTATCTGAAACACAATGAAGCCCTCAAAGTTACATACACAAGTGGCCACTTCAAGCACTTGTGAAAAACTCTAAAAGTCAAAG
Organism: Streblospio benedicti; assembly: GCA_019095985.1. Taxonomy (NCBI): domain Eukaryota; kingdom Metazoa; phylum Annelida; class Polychaeta; order Spionida; family Spionidae; genus Streblospio; species Streblospio benedicti. Next base: position 27,086,190 of record CM032665.1, read on the forward strand.
GTGTGAAAAGAGAAGCGACATGGCAGTTAATGACGGCGACAATCGTCCCATTAACCTGCCGTCCTCCCTGCGTGATTACCCACAATGCACCAGGATGTATAAGGATAAAGCCGTAAAGAGGGCGTGTGCATAATTCACGTGTTTTATGCTGCATGGATGTGTAATTGTTGTTGCAATACGTGATTGTTCGCTTCACGGAGCGATCGAGAGGCACAAATCCGTCGCTGCATTATTCACTGCGCCGCATTACAAGATATCATCGTCTCCCCGGTCGTAATGGGGATCTATATTTCATGCCATTGCATTATAGCGTGTTGACGAAGTGTTGACATGAAATCACACAATGCCCGACCCCCTCCCAGCCACTCTGTTTGCACGGCTAATTCCCCCGTATAAAAGGCATTATCAAAATGAGAGGCTGCAAATTGGCACCCAATACGGTAAGCTGTATCAAACATAGGTTACAGTGTCGCTGAATGCATCTCGCCTGGCAGTAATTTAACTTTTAATGCCTCCGCGACCTCCGAGGTCGTAACTATTATGGCTGTAATCATGAGGATCGTGGTCTGTCCGGGGCGTGATAACCGCGGATACGGCTCGTTGTCACGACAACCCGGCGAATCTAAACAAACACACCGCTTTATGGCTCCTCATATGTACCGGGTCTTTGATTTGGGGTTTATTTTTGTCATTGAAATGTCTCTATGATGTGGTAGTAAAAAATGATGTATAAGAGTTTCGAGTTTCAAGTTCCAAATTGATCAAAAAGTTTGAATTTGCACCCACACTGATATTTCATATTTCTACTTCAATGTTTCCATCTGTAAAACACGAATTTAAAACTCGAACCATCAAATAAAAATCCCTCCCCCCAAATTATCATAACTCTCGATCTATTGTCTTGTTTTCAAGTACTTAAAATGCAAATAAAAAGCACTTTCTTTCCATGTCAGAAAGCGATTAATTTCGCGACTTGTACCTCTGTGTCGGTATTCTTACCGCGTGACATTCATCATCTTTCACACTGTGTCATTAGAAATTAACACCTCCAATGAAAACTTTATATAAAAAGCATATAAATGAGATCGCTGCTTGGCGCTTTGTTTGGGGCTGATTTATACCTTATCTGTGCCTGATACGGGTTGGTATTTGACATTATCGTGTAATTAGCGTGTAATTAGCGGTTATCTGGGCCGGGGCCGGGACTTTATCAGCCGTGTAATTACAATACAGCGAGGGATGCACCACACCTGGTTTGGCTTAATTAGCCGCAGCCCGATTATGTTATCATCTAATAGATGATGGGACTCCGAGTGATACACTCCGGCTGTAGATGTTGTTGTGAGAGGGACGAGAGATTGGGGGATTGGTGGGCATTCACGTTTAATATATTTAATATATTTAATATATTAAATATTGAGGTTGAAAAGCTTTTCTATTCTGTAGTAGCACATGTAGAAGACAAAGATACATCGACACCTCAATGTTTTCTACAAATTGATCTGTGGCATTTAAAAATGCCCGGGCCAATTGTAAAAGAACGACAGTGTTCCTGCCTTCCAGAAACTGTTGGCTGTTGCATGTAAAACAAAGCAGGCTCATATTGACCAAAATCCTGTGAAAACCTGACAGTGCCCCAGCCAAGCCCATTGGCAGGTTCAGATTTTTTATCCAAAAAAAGGGGGCGGGGGCAGCACTTAAGGGATCTCATGGGTTTCTTATGCGCGACTGTTAGAGGACATGCCAATAATACTATGAATATTAGGTATTTTGGTGGAAAGATGCTGGATCTGCCTGTGCAGCCAGCCCGGCCTGTGTCACTACAACCAACAACATGGCAGCATGTGGAGCGTTCAGAAGCCGCGATGTTAGATTGATGGAGCGTCTCATCATCAGGCTGATTGCACCAGTCGAATGAGGGACGAGAATTAAACGCCATATTTAGTGGTGCCGCACAAAAAAAAAAGAGCATTAATTGCACATCAGGTGATTGAGTAGCAAGCGGCAGTGGCCATTTACGCGATTAGTGTAATTGTGCCGCCATCTGCGACCGGCGACTTAAACTCACATTACGGCGGCCATTAAGTTTCACCGTTCAAGTGGCCGCCTCCGTCCGTTCTCACAACTTACAAATTCTGGCCGTGGGTCACGTCGTTTATTTGCCATTCGCCGTGTAAAACAACGGCTGCTGTTCGCCCGCGTGATTTAAAGCCTTGGTGTTTGAGCTCAACGATTAACGCGTTAGCTTTAAATAGCACAGAATCAAACAGAAGCTCACGTCATTTATATGTCATTAGCAGCCACAACAAAGGCTGCGATGGACGCAAGATAAAGTGTGCTGATTAAGGATGATAAATAACATCTGCCCGCTGCCGTGGTATCAGGTAGGTTGGTGGGGAAATCGGGTTTGACGTGAACGACCATTGAAGGCTTTGATGTGCCGGGGAAACAATACATACGGTGGCACCCTCACTTGTAATGCGCATCTCCACTATTGTAATCGAATTCTTCTAGTGTTCAGTGAACTAGTGAAACATTTCAACTGTTAGTCAGCATTGAAGATTGTATGCTATTGTTGACTACTAGTTTTGACTACTGGGATGAATGGTAACAGGTCATGTGAAGATACTCTGACCTATTTATTATGTACAAAGTTCTTCTTAACACAACACAAAATGAACTTTGTGTATTATACATAGGATTCCACCACAATGAACACATATTCAAGGATCTCATCTATTTGTGGGTGTTTTGAGCTCAGATTTTGAGCATCATGAATAAGACAGCATTCAATATTTATCCAAATGCCCCTCATTCCCCCGGCTGCCTCCCCTCACCCCCTCCGCCCCCACACCCGCTACCTTTGCTGCCCCCAAACCCAACTACAGCCTTTTCCCGCACTGATGGGCCAAATTTGGCGAGGATTAATGCAATTTGTACTGTTTTAGATCTAATAAAGCGCCATCTGATGACAAGCAGTGGCTAATTCCCAGATATAAACTGATTTAGCCTCAGGTCTTCAATTCAATTACGGCGGCGAAACGCGCTCTATAGAAAATGATGATGCCGGCAGCAGCGACTTGCTGCATCACGCGCTTTGTCTGAAGGAGCTTTACTGCTACATCAGTGACGTACGCCTTGTTTTCACCTCTTAAGCCTAATCACATCTTTTATTTGTTGAAAAGAAGTTTTGTATCAAAGCCTGTGACTACTTGTAAAGCAATTATTAACATAAAAAAGCAACATTCCCTCAATCTCTCCAGTGTCATTTTGGTGTGAGCAGTTTTTCATATTTTTCCATCATCAGCTGATAAATTTGATAAACATGGCAGATGAACTGATAGAAGCAAATTAACGACACGGATGACGCTCTATCAGAAAGGTCAAATTCTCCCAAACTGCTGCCTCTGCCTCACAATCACTTAACCCTATATAAAGTCCAGTCACAACTGAACGTTGTTTTTCACAGAACAGGTCGGTTCGCCCCATTGTGTGGACGATTTGTCAGGCTCTGAGGCGACGTTTCAGATTTATAAGGATTTAATGGACTAATTGTGGCTCATTTAGTTGGTGGCCGGGGACCTTTTTCTATTACACATGGGCTCAGTCCACAAACATCCATCAAGTGCGCAAATCCCGCTACATCAGCCCCCTTTATAAAAATAATCGTGGAAAACTCTTTTTATTCCTCAAAGCGCCATGGCAACAGTTTTATTACACCGTTATGATGGAATTGTTGCTGCTTTTCATCTTCCTACCAAAGAACATGGTGATATATTCCTTACATCATCATCCACGACTCAAACGATCGTCTTCAAAGCTCGGCAGCCACTTTGTTCCCTCCAGATTGCCGGGGCATATAATCAAGTTTAATCCCGCAATATCGCATCATGAGACGGGCGAATTTCACACCTGGATTATGCAATTCGTCGATCCAGATTGGGCTCGCTGAAGCGCGAGGATCATCGCAAATTCTCATCTGAAACATTTGCTTTGCTCCGCCACGCATGACTGAGCGTGAGGCTCCCGGGTCTCGCTGGTTCCCGCACACCGTGGTCTGTGGCTGTGTGAAGTGTGGGGGTGGGTGGGGGTGGGTGGGGCAGGAGCCATTAGAACATCATAGGATGCGTCCATAATGGCATCAAGTTCAAAGTGTCCCACTTGAGTAACAATGAGAGAGATGATGGTGATGATTCGCAGGGAGCAGGCGGGGAAATGGTAAACGTAGCTTTAGTAGTTGGTACAGTAAAACCTCCAATTAAGACCACCTCTCTATTGAGACCACTTTTCACGGTCCCAAACCTTCATAAGCTATTAAAATGAACCTCTGTATAGAGACCACACCTCTATTGAGACCATCTAACACTGGGTCCAAAGGTGGTCCTAATAGAGAGGTTATACTGTATAAATGTGTCTTTGATAGTTGGTATAGATGTTTCCTAGTTGATGGCATCATCATATGTGAAAGGTACCACCTGACAAGATGACCTTCAATAGCAAAATCAACCTGCACGTATGAAACAGAAATCTGCAAAAAATATAAGTGTAATCGACTTCCAAACATTATCATATACAACATCTCTTTTCATTCCTGATTCAAACAAGATTTTCGAGGAGGGAACAAAGCAGAAAACACTCCAGCTTTGCTGCGTGGCTCTCGGACCATGAAGACGATAATGAACACATCTGGAGAATCAGCATCCAAATGATAATGTATGAAGCACAATGGCTGCCGAAAACGTCGGCATAAACCTCCGCCGACGCGGCATCGGTGGCAAATTAATACATCCATGTATCATATGGCGGTAACGACTACCAGACCAGCCAGCCCGCGCTTGCATATTGAGTGCTTGATGGCGAGTTTATGCCTTTGATCACAGGCAGATCGCCGATTCTTGATGTGCCGGCAAATCCAGCGTGATTGCTGGTGCTGGTGGCTACAGTAAAAACCGGCCCCATAACTCTGGCCCGTTACATCTGCCGGAGATTCTAGTATTTTACGCAGCGATTGAACTTTGCGGAATGAAGAATTATGAATCAGCATAAACTGTGGGGCGAGATATCGTCTGTGAACTGAGACGGCCACGTGAGAACAGGAGCAATAGACGATACATGGATCTAACACTACAATATACGATACACGGATCTAACACGACAAAAAACCACGATCTACGATGCGCTGCCGCACATTCCATGAATCTTTGGCCGCTGGTATTAAGACAGCATCTTTGTCCGCGTCAGATGCAAGACGTTCTGATTAAACACGATATCAAAGCGGCTGATAAAAGTGGCACTGAATTCCCACCTGTTCATTCCCCGCAGCAGAATAATGAGACTGAGATTGAGAGAAGGCGGAGGTTTGGAGGCCGCAGATCTCGGGATAATTGGAGCTCACTGCTGCCAGAGAGCAAAGGTCGCGACCTATCAGATTAATGTCATCATCTGGCGCGGTGAGGCTGATCCACGGATATCAAGGACAGAGGCTACAGTGTGACTTGCAGTAAACACCACAGAAACCGCCTCTATAATACGAGGCCATGAAATTATTTCTGAGGTCACAAGCCTGTATAACGACCGCTCATAAAGAGACCACCTCTATGATGAGATTATTTCTTGTGATCCCAAGCCTTGATAAAGAGACAAAGCAGATATGAATTAATGTAGCTAATGAGACCACCTTTCAATTGAAATCATTTTCTTTTGGCTCACAACCTTTTATAAAGACCTTAAGTTCCTCCATAAAGAGACCATCTTCACAATAAGTTCATATCTTGTGATCCCAAGCCTTAATCAAGAGACCAACGAGAAGCAAATTAATAAGACCACCTCTTTATTGAAAGCAGGACTCTAGCCACTGGTGATCTCAAGTCCAGTGTACTGGTCAGCAGTAGACTGTGTAGCAACCACTGCTGCCAGGACACCTGTCTACATCCAGTTTCCACGGATACTGCAAGGTCACTCTGACCGGCTGCTGAGTACTTGCAGACTTTTTATTAGGTCAGCAGTTTGCTTGTATTTGTACCGTGTACCAATCAGACACATCACACTGGGCCATTACCGTGATCAGAGACAGCTGGGTCTACAATAAAACGCGGAATCGCTGGATCAGTTGAATGACCAGCCAGATACGGAGTCCAGTGCAACCTCAGACTCAGTGCATGGAAATCAGTTAGCACAGAATGAAAATATTTAAATCAACACAGAATGACAGAGAACGTGAACACGTGGTTGCACTTTGATGTACGTCATATTCTCATTAGATGCATACAGACGAATCTGTAGGTAAAAATACATGTTACAGTATTGGTAACCTTTTATATTCTATAAGCAAATTTCTAAATGACGCCTTTTCTATTCTTTCTTGTATATTGTTTTTCTTTTGGATATACCACATCTTTTGGTGAATCTAATGATTGGATTGAATTGAATCGAATTGAATATACAGATTTTAAATGAGTTTTAGATTTAGCCTGTTTGTCTTCCATTCCCCTGAGGCACGTGTCTATTACAGATGGAAGCAGCCGCCCGCCCGTGGACGGACTTTAATCCTGCACTCACATCACCGCATCTTTGATTTGGCAGACAACCACCTGTTGTTTACCAAATGCTCCTCGTTCCATTTAACCTTCTGTTTCATTATTACATAGTGAATCAAATTGGTCCGGCTCAAGTGTGAGGTGGAAGTTAATAGGGGAGGTTCACCGACACCATAGCGCAGGCTGCCATGAGCAGAATCATTTTGAGAGAATTTTAAATTTACAGCATAATGTTTTTTTCTCATCAGCCTTTTATTACACGGGCCCCGCCAGCATCCTCCGATCAAAACAACATGCGTCTGGCAGCCATCTTTAAACTTTGCCATTTTGCGATCCGCGTATCACTCGGCACTGGCGGGTTATGACGCTACATCATCATCTGTGTATCGTTCGCAACCCACATGACGGATTAGAGCGTGCGCAGAATTTGTTGACGTAATTAATGGCACAGAAATGTGAACTCTAGTAAGATGTACAAGTCACAGTTTTGCCAGGTGGTTTTTGTATGAATTTTTATAGAGAAGCAAATCCAGGTATTAAATAGGTGATTTCTTACAAGGTGGTTTACATGAAGTGACAATGTTGGATGAGTGCATAAGCATATTCAAACTCAACCAATCAAATACTAAGTTAATGTAAGAAGGCCCTAATTGTTCCTCATTCAGAGCGTGTGGTCTGGCTGCCCAGTCTACATCTCAACCGTCCAAACTGATAAACTGATATATCTAAATAAGCAACCTAACATACAAACTGATTATCTTGTCGATGAGAGATCGGCAGATTTGAGTGTAATAAACTGATAAAGTGCTGTTTTCATTTGAGTAGGTGAGTAGCAGGTTGCATGATACATCGTTACACTGGATCCAGCAGCAGCAGGGATCAAATCAGTGATTGCCACCTGGATCATCTGGATCTGTAGATCAGGCTGATGCCAAGTCCAGCCTCACGGATCACAATACAGCCGTGATTTAAAGCCCAGCCAGAGGATTGTCCATGGAACACAGTAAATGTTGGAGCTTGGCAGGTTTCTTCATCTTCAGGTGCGAGTTCCCAGATGTCACCAAGACAAAGTTACCATTTACAGTTTTTCATATTAAAGCAAATTTTCACTCAGCTTTCAACAGCCTCTGCTGTCTTGGTTGCAGTCATGTTTAAAATATAAAAATTATTTTTTATCTATGAAACCCAGGATACATGATCTTCCATCAGAATAGGTCCAACCTGTTCATATTAACAGATCCTCATAGGATTTGCATCTGTGGGGTAAAAAGGACTAACAAGGAAACAAAACAGCTTTTTTTCATATACTTTCACACATTGGTACAGATTTCATGTATTGCAGCATCAGGTATTTTGCTCATCACGGAATTCACCTGTAAGTGACGAGATTTATTGATAAATATCGCACACTGTGCAGGAAATTTTCAATTCCTCTTCGCGGCAGTGTAAGACGTTTGGCCGCGTGTGAAGTAGCGCTGGTTCCTGAGGCCACCTGCGGTTCGATGCGCGATGATCGCCGCAGATTAATCTGCCCCATAAATCATCGTTTACACGCATTATTTGATTCCCGCAGATTCTAAATGATGAGGCCGATGATTCGTGGTTATTTATGCCGCTCGTCTGAACCCGCAGTCTTCCATCTCCACAGGACACGCGGCTGATCAGGTTATGAAATACGCTTGCTGCGACGGGCCCACAGCCATGTGCTGGTGGCTTGTAGTCTGGGCCGACTGCTGATGTCAACAGGTCATACTTGAGATGTGGTCGTGCAGAAAGAATTGGGCATGTTTGGGCATGGTTCTGATAGATCCTAATGACCAAACGGCTTGGAAAGGACGGCTGAGATGTGAGACTGGGCAAACCCTCTGAATGAGACTGGAATTAGGGCCTGCTCAAATAAACTTAGGATTTAATTGATTGATTGATTGATGGTCCAATGGTCACTTTTTGCAGCTGAGTTTGCTGACCTCTGCCAATCCTGCCAGACGTCTCCTTTACCTGCACCGAGGTGGAGCTACATATGGACATAATTAATCAGTAATCCACCTGTGCTGACTGATCAGGCTAAAATATCACAGCCACCTTGAAGCGCCATTAATGTAATCAGCCGGCGAATCAAGACCAATCTAACCACATTATAGGTGCGATGAAGTTTCACAATAACGGTCATTAAATCATATATCCTGGTCTCGATGCCGGGGGTCGGGTTATGGTGAGAGTCGGCTAGATGTCACGAGGCTCTTACAGGTCGCGTCCAGGGTGAAAAACGGGGGATTAAAAACCAACACAAGTAACATAGCATGAGTGAAAGCACTGTGTGTTGGGGGGAAAGAGAAATCAGGGGTCAAGGACTGTGGGGATTTTCCTAAAAACACCTGCTGATGGTATACATACAGCAAACAACGGGAAGATTAAAAAAGTTTTAAGTTTGTAAGTTTGGTGATGTTGTTTGTAAAGGTGGGGGTGGGGAAAATGTGGTGGTACTATGCATCACATCTCATGCAAGTCATAAATACGAGATTTTCAGTTCTGATTCTCATATTAAATGCTAAATGTGAAATCAAAGAGAAAGCATTCATTTTAAATTTCTAGAAGCAAACATTCACTATCAAAGCTGCACAATTGATCAACAATGACAATCAACATCGACAGAACTGCTCGGATTCTTCCGTTCGATATTTACTGCCGGCGTTTAGTTAGGGCAATCGTGGCCCGATACTCCCAATGTCCGCACTAATCTCCACTAATCTGCAATATAAGCGATGAATTTGCGCGGATCACGCACAAGGAAAATCCCGCGCTCCGACGGACGAGATCAAACCGGGAGAAAACCGGCCACTCTCGATCAGCGCGGTGTGGTAAGCCTCACAGCGCCCGCGGACGCAGCGCAGCGAGGATGGAGGGAGCGCGATTTAATTGTGCAATTCTTCAAAATGTTTCAAATGTCCATAAACTTCCTGGCAATGGGCAAATCAGGCCGTAAAGGGCTGCGGGGAACAATAGACAGGGCGAGGGGGGAGGGAGATGTGACCGACGCACGCCACTAGATACAGGGGGACGCCAGTTAGGGACATTGCCGGGAGTACAGGGCAACCTCAATTTAAGCACACCTGTACACTAAGACTCATGATTCAATTATTCAGAGTTATTACTTGCTTTTCGACCAAAAATAATTCTAAAGTTCAAATTATAAAAACAATATATTATCGATTTTGAACACTCCTCTTCAAAATCAAACAACATGTGACAGAATAATACAACAACAATAGGATTACTAACTCAGCCCATTTACACTGTCAAGATGTTCATAACTGAACATATACTGAGACTGTTTCTGAGTCTCAAGCCTTTACCATTGTTTACTGTATCTTGTCTATTGGGGCCAGATGAGGCCAGTTGTCTACAAGAGCTTTTAGAGAATGACTTTTAATCAAAAACATCTCTATATATACAGCCAGCCTACATGAGAATAGCATTTTTTTGCACCCCAAATATTCATAAAAATACTGCCTCGTAATTGGGACATCGTGATGTCTGGATATTTTTGACAGCAGAATTGTTTGATCATAAACTCGCTGGTAATTCTGAGTTCATTGAATGGGCACTTGTTTATGCTCATTTCATGAGGTTCAAATCCCATTAAAAATAGTCATTTTGATGGGTGAATTCTGAGCCGATTTACTCCGTAAGATAAAGAAGTCACGTGTTTTATTTCGTGCTGGTTGATGTGGGTAGATGTGACTTGTTACCACAGTAATGGGGAATCACGGTGGATCAAACTGGGTCTTACCGCTGGATCATGTCAACACGGATAACGGCAGCCCAGTACCGGTGTCACGATGGTCGAATTACGTAGTTGTAAAGTACCACATGGAAAGTCTCCCATCAAACAAAGAGAGATCATTAATATCTAATTATAAGCAATAATAAATCCAAATACATGTAAAATTAAAGGCCAAAATACCATATTTGCAAGCGGAACAAAAGCTCCCTCAATGAACACAATGCAACAATGTAACGTTTTATTGCATCATGATTATTTCATTTACCGCTATAATCCGCAGATTACAGGTCGTCGAGCCATCAGCGCGCGATCTCGTGACATTCGCGCGTTAATGAGCGCTCAATTGAGTTTTTACGTCGCCACGACAACAAAATGGCCGCCGGTAATAAGCGGTTGGTTGCCCTGATGAGTCGCGATATCTGACATTAGCCCCGATCGCGCCGCTCGTTACAGCGGGATATCTGATATTAGCCTCGATCGAGCCAGTACTTAGCCACGATAACAGCCCCTATTAACCCCAATCAAAAGCCGCCGACAATTGCTGCCTCGCGCACTTTTCATTAAGCCATAAATTGATATCTAATTTGGCGTGTTCGTGGCGCGGTGGTCGTGTTGTTGTGTGCTCAGGGCCGATTATAGCAGGGTGGTGGGGATGGAATTTCCGTTTGCCTTCCAGTAAAACTTCTAAGAGAAGAAATATAAGCAATAAATGATGATTTTGCAACATACAACAGCCTGTTATTGTTGTGAACAATGCTTGGTCTCATCTTGGAGCCTTAAAAAACTACCATGATGATTTTGTAATAGACATCGTAAAATAGCCTGCATAATCCAACTGACCAAATCAAATCAAATCCTAAAAGAAAATGACCTTTACTGAACAGCAATCTTCATGTAACCACCACCATATAAAAGCACATTCAATGTAACTACCCACATGTAATAGCCCATTCAATGCAATAGCCTATTGACTCCATGAGCCGCGACTTGAAAAGCCTCGCCTTATTACCCCCAGCACTTAGCGGATTGCCCCACGCATCATGCGCCTGATCGCGCCCTCTGGAAGTCAATGATTAGCACATAAACACCGTATTGCCTCCGCTGACCCCTCCATGACCCCCGGCGGGGTGACAGCTTGGCTCATCACCCTTTGTGTCCACAAGCATGGCTGCACGCTGGCAGGCTTTTTATTCCCATAGAACACAGTGTTCGGCCGCTTTTCCTTTCATGTCAACTATTTGGTCCATGTCACGCGTTTTCAGTAATGTGGCCATGTTCTGAAGTTTTGAAAATCACATTTTTTTTCAAGCTTCCATAAAAATCCCATGATGCTATTAGGAGGTCATGTTCAGCTTCCTTATAAAAGGGTAGGTTTATAAAGAAGTAGGATGTGAAAAAAAAGCCAAAAAAAGAAGGAAGTGGGATATGGGGAAAAACCATTAAAATTTGTGGTATTTAGAAACAAAAGACCAATAATTTAGGAAAGTGAAAAAATAAGGACAAACCAAATGGGGATGTGTGATTTCTTGACCCCTTTAAACCCTCTCTGTTATGTCAGGCCCCTTGAGAGGCGATGTTTGCCTTTACAGGCGGCGCATGTCGATGCTTCTGGCTGTTTGCTGACTATTGTACACACACAATGAAGTGGCACAACGATGTGATTCCACCACACAACAGTTAGTTCACGCGTAATAGTTGATTGATAACACGCTTCTTTCAATAACAAGAGTTCAATGGTAAATAGTAACCTTCCAATGGCTAAAATGCCACCGTCTCAGTCATTGTCAAACTGGGTGATTTTGATAGAGCTGCGAGTAAACAGAGAGAAAAGTCGGCTGCTTCCTCTGTTTGCCAACAACAATTGAATCCGTAAGAAAGTGGCTTTAACCCGCGGCACAAAACAACCTGTGAATTACGCGTTATCAGCATGTGGCTTTGAATCCGCGGCTGAACAACAGGGGAATAAAGCGTCGGTAATCAGTCCGCTCCGGAATACGCTACGGCCCCCGGCTCACAGAGACGGCGCAGACACGGCGGAAAAACGCGAAACCAAACAACGCGCACTTTCATCCCGGCCGTTGATAGCCGGAGCCCCGCATGGGCTCATCATGACAGGGGATTGCCGGCATGGGGCCGTTATGTAAGCAGCGGGCGAGGCTTGGATCATCGGTGCCGTAGCCTCGGGCGAAGACGCTCTCAGATGTTCACTTGATAGAGCCGCGATCGGACGGAGGCTAATCCACACCGACAAGCCGCACCACGAGAGATATGATAAAATTGCGCAAAAAACGGCGCGTACTTTATAAATAAAATGATCGGCCACAAGTGCTGCCACCTGCAGGTGTCAGTGAGACACTCGCGTAATCATGCCGAGTTTCATCCTCGCAAGATTCTGACAACATCACGCACAAATAGAGGAGAAAACGCCACAAGTGGCTCTTTGGATCAAAGTAAACAGTCTGAGGGGATAAATCGTGGTTCGGTTTTATTTCTTTTTGATTTGGTGAGCTTCGCAAATAATGGAGGTTGGCTGAACCTACGTGCAAACTTTGTAATTAATGACTTTTTGACAATAAATGTTGGTAATGTGCAAAATCATACAATAAAGACGTCCCTCAGATTGTTACACAAGTTGCTGATAAGCTGTCAAAAATAACCCAATTCTAAAGAAAGAGCAAGTAAATCCACAGTAGAAACCATGCCTACATGTTGTGGTTGCGCTGAATGTTTTGATCAGAACAAGAGAGCAGCAACTGGCGAATCTCAGCTTGCACCAAATATCAGAATCCTACACCACAAACCACACTGATTCCCATTGTTCGAGTGATTGGGCCACAGAGATACTCTGTTGGTCTGTACAACTCCATGCAGTGGACAGATCTGTGATGGTTCAGCATCATGTATGGTAGACACATTACATCTTAAACAGTAAAGACTCTTTTAAAAAGGTAGCTCACAAAAATGTATTATCTAAATATGAAGAGGCTTCATACATCTGACAAACTAAATTTTTCTGTAATTGTTCAGAGTACAGAAGTAGTTTCCATCTGTATCATTCACTTTTATCAAGGAGATGGAAGAAGCTAATTTACTAATTTTAAGTATGATGCATGATTTAAAATTCCCGGTGAGACTGAATCAACTTTATTTTGTTTTATCAGACTTAAAGAATATACAGTCAAGTTACTGTGACAATTCAATAAAACAGAAAAAAACACACCATGAAAATCAGAACACAAGAAACCAAAAACTAGAAAATCCACAACCATGTGACTTGCGTAAGAACCAGCATCAGACGTAATGGAACCACCATGGCTTCTGTACGCGCTGTGTACAAATGTGTACACTCCGCGTACACCACACGTGGCTGTGATCAGCCGACCTCCGACCCCAAGGTCGTGTGGTGGTTAATCCATTAACCCTCGCGCGGCCACACATCTATCTGTTGTAATCACGACGCAGTGAAGTGAACGCCAGGAGACTCAATCTGGTGATGGCACAAGCAGACGGGATGTGGTTATTCACTGGACACAAGTTCATTTGATTTGATTTTTTTCTTCTATTTCTGCTGTGTTAAGTTCTAAAATGGCTCAAAAATATAAAAATACTTGTTGTTCCGTTCTTTATTTATTTTATTTAAATCAAATCAAACCACAACATGAAAAGAACCACGTACGACCAAATAATTAATCTTAGTAATTCAATCAAATGAGACATATGCTGTATACCAAAATTACCATACTTTTATATATGGACAGAAGTTTGGATATTACAGACGTTTTTTTTAACTAATATTATGGGGTTATAATTTCATATCCACATATTGGACTCAAACCCATTACCCCTACCGTTGAGGTGACAATGTTTACACACACGCCCTTCAAAAATAACAAGCAAATGTATCCACTACCTACAAGGAAAGAACTTGTGCCCAATAGGACCACTTCATTGAAATAGAGACTGACTAAAACTTGAATAAGGAAATGAAGCCTGCTAAACCCATAGTGACCGTCTGGTGACAAAGACTTTAAGTCCAGGCCAAATAGACTCTGTGGCCACTTCACAGCATCATCAAAGCATGTGGCCACAGTAATTGACCAGCATGATCTAAATCTGATTGCCAGGGCCGGTCAATGTGTGTATAATTACATAATAATCCTCCGAGGAATCGAGGCATGGAATGTAGTGCGCTGTAAGAGGTATCATATGTCACATACGCGGCTGCCACGTGTTAACCAACTATTCCATGCCTCTTGTCAACACCAACATTGAAACTTTTCATTTGATAATGTGTCCAAAAATCGATGTTGCGATTAAAATTAATTACAAGCTGAAAAATTATAGCGTTGCTGAAGAAGATAGAATCAAAAGAATTCAAGTACAAATCTTTTGATAAAAAATGCTAAATATTATACACTTAGATCACCCGCAGAATCACTCCATGAACCCGACATTTGAAAGACGGAAATAATGTAAATATTGCTATTAATCTTCATAAACCTAATTTTATTGGGTCGTTTGGGTAAAAATGTGAATTAATAACAATAACATGTCAGCAATCTACTTTCTGTGGACCACCTGTTTTGCACAAAACTATTCAATGTTTGCATTTTATTCAATTTGATATATTTTCCTCAAAAATAAAATTATGGCATAAAATGATCAAGATTTCTCCTCCCAATTACTTTTAAGAATGCGTTTTTGCCTGAAGAATTTGTATGATAATCTGGCTGATCTGGCATCTGTGTAAACATCACTGGCAGGGATCCGTTATGTCATAATCAGGCACTGTCTGATGGCATAATCAGCACAGCATTAACAGGAGAGTGTACAGCGCAACTACCGAACCACCCAGCATACAGCGAAACCTACATATCTAGGTTCCAAGGTACATGGAGCATGACTGTCTGTGGTGTACACGGTTATCACCTGGCCACAATGTTGTATAAAGTGCAAGTAATTCCTATTGATCTATCCATTATGATCATAACCCATATTAATCTATTACTTGTTACAGATGAGGTATAATTGTGACATTAATGTCAAGGACTTTAACCCTTCCACTAGGTGATTGGCTCATTCAAGCAAAACATCTTTCCGTCTCCACTTGGAGAAAGATGTAAAAAATAATAATCATATTTCAATCAACAGAGATATTTGTCAAAATAATTGCAAATGACAAGAAAATTGTTCTGAGAACGAGGGTGTTGGGATCGGATTCACAAAGTCAGCACTAAACACTCAATGAAAAAATGCTAAGGGTTGAGAGAGAATCATCAGAAAAGGCCAAAGTTGAGGTAAATATTTCATGTAATTAGATGCCATGATAAAATACAACAATGTGAAGATTTATGTTTGTCATAATGATTGCATCGTATTATGGAATATCTATATATCAACATGTTTATTTAATGACGATTCACTTCTTTCTCCAGTCAATATCGAATGCATAACACGCTTATATCATTATACGATTATTCACCGTTATGATCATTTGCATTAATGTGCAGACATTACACAACGTCACCATAAGGGTCTATGAATAATCCCGATAAAACAATGAATTAGGTGTCATCAAAAGCGTATTATAAACAAGTTACATGGATGCAGCGTATCAATAATTACCAGCTTATTATGTTTATCATTTACTGTTTCTGCCAAATACAGAACAATACATCGTCATAACACTGAATGCTGCATAAGCCTCTGTGTTCTTGCTATCATCATCACGATTTCATGTACCTGTTCAATGACAGGTTTTCACTTATATCTACTTATGATTATGTAAATGTAAATGTGCTTATCTACAGTCGCAATTCACATTTTGTCATGCTCTAGCAACTTTACATATACACCAGGTCATTGGCATCCTTTTCACACTATATCTTTCCCAACTCCCCAGGGAGCATACAGCAATATTATTATCCATTAAAGGAGAATGGGATAAACATGTGAATATTATGACATACATGTATACCCCTAACATCTCCTATCAAAGCTTTCACCTCATTTCCAATAATTGATTGAGATTTTGAACTCTTCTCTCCTGTTTAATCCACCACCTGGAAGATTCGCCCATCAAACCAGCAACAATAAAACCTGGAGTCAGCTGCCAGCGGTCACTGATCCTAATCCAGATTCTGACCTCACCACCACTCCAGAGCACTTTACAGGTAAATGTAAATAAATGTAAATGTGGTGGTTTGCAGTCTTGATCCTAATGTGTCACTCTCTCTTTCAACCCAATGACCTGTACCTAATTAATGTGTAGGCTTCAAGGAGCAGTGTGCAACTATTCAGAGATGAGTTTGCTCAACACATTTTTTAGATGCAACCCTTTGAGTACAAGTTATCAACTCAAACTTTTACTTTGGAACAGGAAAGACAATCAATTATTAATATAACATCTTACTTATCATAATTAATGGTTACGCTTTACACACACATAACCACAAAAATCATTTCCACCAATATAACTTGAAATCTTATGTAAAATCCAGGACATCACCTGCGGCTCAATAAACGTAAAACATTCAGCAGTCTGATACAAAACAACGTCAATTATTGAGCAGGAATAAAAGATAATGTCACAGGATTCAACTCAGCCAGAATCAGCAGTAGAGATGATATCTTATTTAAGCAGGTTACAAGGTCCCATAACATGGTAATCCAGCGGATTAAGATTAATCATTAATTAGCACTGTAATAGGAGGTTAAGATTTCTCAAGATATTGTCTTTACACTGTCAACCAATAACTGTTGGTAGGTTGCACAATATTCCATGTTACAACTATCAATACAGTTGATGAAGCAGTCTCTACTAAATCTGCCAAGCTAGCCTACCAGTCACTTGGAGTCGATCATGGTGACAACCCCACGGGTGTTCTAGTTCCTCTATACAACAATCAAGACAAAAAATGACTTCGCCTCTACAAAAAATGAAATCTACCTCTAAACCCCAACTTTCGCGATAGTTAACAGCTAATTACATGTTAATGCTATTTGCGCGGCTTCCGAAGCTGTCATGTGGTAACAGAATCGCACAAAACGGGGAAATGTGATAAGCTGCCACCTACGAGGGGCTAATCCTCAGGTCTCGGGGCACAAACTGAAACATCAAATAAAAACGCTGGTGTTGGGGAGGGTGAAGGGCCGATACTGGGGTGTGAAATGGGAGAAAAAAGGCCAAAAAAAAAGATGGATATGGGACTTGATGAAAGTGAGAAAAGGCCGAAAATTTGTGGGATGTGGGTAAAAAGGTCAAACAAATTAGCAATGTGGTATTTCTCGACCCCTTATAACCCCCCTCCCCAATACTTGCACCACGGTGGGAGGCACAGATAGCAGGAGATTGGGCAATAATCAGGATAATGCTCTGCATTGATAACCGCCATCGAACACCGAGTGTTTTGTTCTCGCAATGTCGGACTCGCGGCTTACATAACGTGGAGTGGAGAGGATGGAATAGAACAAGTTGCTCCAGGTCGATTTCATTGATAGCAGTAAACACAACAGGCGGTTGTGATTGAGGGCAGACGCAGCAGCAAATGGACAGAACTGACCACCGGTAGATGGGGAACATCTCTAGGAAGACCACTTGTGGTCTCAATAGAGTGGTCATTTTAGCGATGTTAGCCTCTTTATCAAAGCTTTTGATGACAAAATGGTGTGATTATAGAGGTGGTCTCTTATAGAGGTGGACCTAATAGGAGTGTGTACTGTACAAACTAGCGATGGTGTGGTCGCTCTGTATCCATAAGACAATGACCAGGAAAGCTCGGCCCGAGGGGAGATTGCATCACCACATCAATGTAGAGTGGGGGCTGGGAACTAACAGCTGGCAGGATAGAGGCCTCATCTGCCTGGATCACACTATAGGTGCTGGTAGAGTCGTAATGTAAAGCCTTGTAGGAACACTATGATTTGAAATGAATTTGATATATTGGAATTGGGAATTTATCATCATATGTAATTAAGTCATTAGACTTATGACTCCAAGTCAGGCTAGGACTATATCACAGTTTCTGGTGGTTGCTATCTTGTATGAGTCTTGGGTTCGAAACTCACTGGGTACATGACTTAGTAGAATACATCAAGTCCACAATGTTATTTCCACAATAAACACACTTATCATATAACAAAACACCCACAAACACACTACTAAAAGAACAACACACAAACGCAGCAATCATCAAATATTAATCACCCATCTAACAGCAAACAACGACAAAATGCACGTCCATAACTCCTTCAAACCCCCGCACCAGGAGCCCTGGATCCTCTCTACCCGCCCACAGCCAGAACTGGACAGCCACCTTTATATCCCAGAACCCCCCTGGTTGACAAATGCCATGTTATAACTGGACGTAACCCCCCCGTTTGAGCGAGTACATTTAAACTACATTATAACCGCATTACGTCCACGGACCCGGTCCCACTCGACCGATCGGTCTTAATCGTCCCGCGATGCGCGGTGGCGGCGCTATTAGGCGTATTACTCCGCATTAAACCCCCCGGCGTGTGACACATGGCAACATTACAGCCGCGGAGAGCCCCCTCCATCTCCCCGCCGTAATTGACAGCTCCCATCCCAGCCACATCACCGTCTGATCCTGACACCCATTAAACAATGTATAATACATTCGGCGCGGTCCCGCGGGAACAATTCACCGACTCCGCACGCCCATAGATAAACCCCGCAACATTTCAAATTCAGCTTTACTGCCGTTAATAAAAAAACACTCGGTTTTGTCTGCGTCTGTGACAGCGGATGACATTGCGGAGCAGAACGTCCGTATTGTGCAAATGAAATTACGCAGAATGTCCGCGAGAGTGAGACGGCAGTTTTTTAATTTCTACAAATGGCATCAAGTGAGACGACCATCGTCTGAGCTGATAAGTGGTCAGCGTATCAGTAACAGTAAGCTCGTAATGAGGGCGTCTATTAGAGAGATACATGCCCCGGGGGCGACACCACAATGGCCGCTCTGTGCTCTACACACCGACGACCCCTGGTGGCAGAAAACCCAAATGCTGGCTGCGTAACTGTACGCTGTTGTTCCGGTAATGACTGATTTCTGATCAGCCTACAGCGCTGCGTGGTTAACACGCTATAAACGCCGACTGAAAGAATGAAGGTGGCTGACCGACTCTATTCAATCACACGACGTTTTCTTTAAAACAAGCGTTTGCTGCCCAAAGCAGATTCTTTTATATAGAACATTGAATAAAGTGTCGTCGGAAGCGATTTGACGATTATAAGAAATCTATGAGATGGTTAGCACAGTTCACCAGAATACAAACCACCAACGGCTAATTCTTTACCATTAATACGCCGATCATCATTTTTAACCTACTTCTCCACAAACTAGATCTTGATTTAACACTTGATTTTAACACTGTTTAAGGTCAATATTGGTGCAAGCAATTTTCAGCTTCATTGTGTCTAATTGATGCCTTGTCATATAACACTGTACAGGGGGGATGGTCAACAGTTCATGATTGTGGCATTTTTGTGACGAATTTAGGGTCTTTTTTGAGGATCCTTCACTGAGTGTTCAGTGCATCATGTTAGGGGTTTCCAATGTAATGATATTAAACCAACCAAACTCTCCATGACTATGAGTCAACAAACAACTCGAAGCAACATCTTTGTGACGCAATTTTGATTTTGAGATAAATCCAAAATAACATTTGATAGCAAATTAATGCAACTTCTCTAGCAAAGAATTGAAGTTCAGTGCAAACTGTTCTTATTGGGCCGAATGTTCCTACATAAGTTTGTATTCATCTCGCAGTGTATAGAAATGATAAAAATCAGATAATTACAGAAAAACCTGTCTATGTAGACCGCCAGGAGGAGTGGGTCATTAGAATGGAAAAAAGGAGTTTTATGTTTTTATATCACATCAAATTTGTTCTCTTGTTTCTTTTTCTTCTGTTAAATTTATCTAAAAAGATCTAAATAAACGTCAAATATCAATTCAGGACATTTCAATTGTAAACATTTTCGAGTTACACTCCTTTTCAAACCAAGCCAGAACATCTAAAACTTTATATGAGCACAACTAATGCCGTTTCCATCCCAGCGATCTCCATAGCAACGAAATCTCATAGGCAGATCCAGGGGGGGGGGGCAGAGGGCGCGCGCCCCCTTTCCCCACCAAAATACTCATTTTCATACAGTTTTTCATTAAATCAGTTTTCCTTCAATGCGCCCCCCGCCTGGATCTGTCATTGTACTCTCCCCACCACCTACCTGTTTGAACTGCTCCTCGAATGTCCAGTGGTGTCCTGGCGACGCCCCCACGTCTCCATTCCCCATCCCCCCCATTGTATTGGGTGTAACCGCCCCTCCGAGCGGCGGACTGCCGCGCGAGAACGGCCGGTCCATGAACGCCGGGTGCGAGAAGTCCAACGGGGGGATCCTATGCTCCCCGCCCCTCTCCAACTTGTCCTCAATGTCATCAATGTCATTCGACGTGGACATATCGGCGTCCTCCGCCCCAGACTTATCCAGCAGCATGTCTGCCGCGGTGGTTTTGTTCTCCTTATCCTCGGCGTTTCTCTCGGCGTCTCCGCGCTGTTTCTCGGCGCGCTCGCGGTCTCTCTGCTCGCGGTCCACGTGCGTCTTGGCCGTGAGTCCGTGCTGGGCGAGGAGACCCGGCGGCCTCTGAGTCTTGATCTCCGTCTGCACCGGACGCTCAGACTCCTCGTCCCCGCCTCCGCAGCCTTGACGCTGAAGCTTCTCGAGGATCTCGGCGTGCGCCGCGTCCAGTGATCCAGGCTGCTTGCTGTCGAGCAGGAGGTCGTCGCCGGAGGTCGCGCCGGGGTCACTCAGACCGTCTGAGTCCGACCCCGCCAGGTCGTCAGACTCTGTCGACTGGAAGCGGAAATGGGGGGGGGGGTTATTTTTTTGTAAAGTCGTCAGTGGAAAAACTTGGATCAAGACTATAAACAGACACATTTACATTTATTTCTGATCTAAAAGTTTTTGGAGCTGTTCGTACCGAATCATAGTAAAATATTTCTGATATGGCGTGTTCTTATGATTTTACGTCTATACACCAGGTCATTGGTGTCTTTATCATTCTATTTTGTCTTTCTAACTTGTAAAAGTGCAGGAAGGGGAACATAAATATTTGATACTCAAGGTGATTAGGCATGATTGAGAATTTCTTTATTTAGAACCAAAAGCTATCCAGGTATTTTTCATTAAAGGGACAGCTAAATAAGAACTAGGCATGAACATTCATTTTTTGTAAGTAATTTGTTACGCAAATCATACTCTTTGCTGAAATTGACAGTACTTGAGCCTACATTCACACGGATGGCACAAAGTGTTTGATATTGAACCGATGGGGTTGAGAAAGAGCTGCTGTTTTGAGCCTGAAAGCTTCCATGATAAAACTGAACATATTAAGTTAACAGAAAGTGTCCCAGTTGTGGGGAAATATCTTAGTTTGTTGAAACAGGAAATGTATACTTACATACCATATCAAATGCAAGTAACACTTTATAAAAGTTTTTTTAAACCAAACTGTAAATGCTGTTACATGCATGTTACTTTATGACACCAATAATATATAATAATAAAGTGATTCTATGATTATATACTGACAAATTTAGATTCACATCAAATCTCTTCCACACAATGGGAATACAAAGCAGAGTGCAGCAATAATTGATGACAAGTTGAGGTCATCATCTTCTGTCCATTCTGTACATGACAGTCGCTATACGAGATAATGGAATAATAAACCAGTGGATTGTACATCTTAATTGTGTCTCATTAATGATTCATTAATTACACACATGAGTGGTATCAACAACAGCTGGACACAAAGAGACTGAGTCAATGTCCGAGCTCGTATCCAAACGCTCACTGGCAAGTATCCTTCTTAAAGTGCCATAAAAATAAATAAAAAAATTGAAAAGCACAAAATTGACAAACTATCTTTTCATCAAAATCCAAATTCTTATAAACTTTAAAAATCATTCAAACATTAAAACCATTTTAATCGAATGCCATAAATGTTTATGGCTCATGTTCATTATACTTAAATAAAAGAAGTCAGCTTCGTTTAAAGGTCTTCATAAAACGAACTTGTCACATTTTGGACTGTCCTGTGAGAAAGACAATGTTTTAAAAACAATTTGTAATTTTGAAATCAACAAACAAATATTGCAAATCTGGTTTTGAAACCTTGTCAAAGATCATCTGTTTATTTACATGAGTGTGAAGTGACAGAAATGTGTATAATGATGATCAGAATCAATCAGATTTTATCATCAAATAAATTATAAACTACAGATGATTTGAACTTGAATAGCTTTCACCTACATTATTGGTGTCATAAAGTAAAACTCATTTGATAATTCCACAATTATCAAGCAGAATTCAAAAACAATTAAGACTCAATGGCTGGTGTTATAAATCTGTTAACTGCTGATCAGACAGAAATCTGTCCTCTTCAGCTAACTACAGGGCCGTCATTAGCTGATGGGGCGGTCTGATCAACTGATACAATCAGCCGATATCAATCTAATGACTACAATCACGTCTAATGATGTTACATTCATAACAAATTTAGAAAATATCAAATTGCCATCATATAAGTGATTGGTATAATTGAGACTATTCCATGTTCATCCCTGATCAATCGAAACCACTATTTAACGAAGAAAACACTGTGAATTCCTTCGCGAGAACCAACAAACACAAAACACAACATCCAATTAATTGACCATTTTGATTGATACAATTATCCCTGCTTGATATCACTGGGTTGAGCAAACAACATTTATCCTCGTTCACACACTGGATCACATCCACTTTTTCAGCTTTTAATTACCAGAGCCTTGAATCCTGTGAAGTGCTGATTTGGGTCCATTCTGTCGTGGCCGCCCATGGCGGGGTGGGGGTGTGTCTGCCCGGGAGCCAGCATTCTCCAAGCTCCCATGTACCAAGGATACACCCACGGAAAAGCCAGCGTAACTGGTAACTCTCTGGTATGTCTGTTGTCAACGGGCGCTACTAGAGACAAGAACTACAACGGTAATGGTAATCCTGCAGTGGAAGCATCGACTCTCTTGCTGACCACGGTCACTCCTAGTGGACGACGACGATGATGAGATCAGATGTTTGCTGAGATGCTGCCGCTGCCGACACTCACACGCATGTAATGAGAGCGCATCACTTGTTCCTGCACGGGCTGATGACTCCGGCGGCGGCGGCAGCTGACGGTGCCTCCACCAGCTTTCCCAACCCACCCGCCCACAAGCTCCGCCCCTTTCCGATCACACCAACGTGCTTTCACTCTACTCACCAAGCTAAATTTGTATCCGTATACCGTCAGCTCCATTGCCGCCACGCGATCTTACGAATATCTATTATTTTGGCCGGCCAGGTTTCGTTGGCCACGTATATTCGAAGTTTGCGAAACTAGAAACAAAAAATGACAGCACCGCATTTTGTAGTCACTTTCATCTCTACCAGGCGCCGCCTCATGAATATTTAATGAGATGGGCCATGTGCTTCCAGATGTGCAGCCTTTATCACGGCGTTGTTTTTCTGTAGGTGGCGCAGTGAGCAGTATCTGGTAAAGAGTACGTGTTTAGACAATATTTATAGTCGCAAAGCGAGTCATTTCTTAATATGATTCGCATTTAAATGCATCAAATCATTGCTTTACAGTACCTAGGCACACAAAGGTCATTTTCTATTATTTTACATTGCATTAGAATCATTATGATTATTCATTAATTGATGTATTGATGTATTGATAACATTTGTGCGTTATTTACGTATGGAGACTATATTCAAAATGGCGACTTCCTACAAAAAGACCGTGATAAAAAGTTTCCCTAAAGTAGGGGAGAAAATCACAAGTGATACTTTATACTGGAAGAATTTACAGGTATAGCCCCATAACACATTTTAGTAGCAATGTTTTGCCCATATTTCATAGATATACGTTCCCTACAAAGCTTGTAATCTCAATAAAACATGGCAAAATTGCTACCCACGTGGTTCGATTTTCAAAATAAATGTAAATAAATTAGTTAAAATGGCACTACACACTGGTTTTTAAATGAAATGCAAGTTACACAATCAATGTAGAACCATATTTCTGAATAATTTAGTGATATCATAACCTAGGGTGATACACTGCAATAGTTGACTCAGGGGGTAGGGTTGGCATTTGACAGTTTGTCAACACGTATCTTTGAAGCTGAAATAGTCAATTGTAAAACAAAGTTGATTCATGGCATGCATTTGGATTTAGGAGCACCCCCTTGTGAAAAAGCCTGGATCTGTCCTCTGCACTGTACACTTGTCCCAATTTCTTTAACTCATCAATTCATCATCAATTCGTTAAATGTCCGTTTGCTTCATGCAGTTTCTTTCTCTCTGCATTATGCTGGATGCGAAGATCTTTCCATGGTGTCCGAGACCACTTCGATGGCCATGTCCTACCCAGCGCAGTCTGTGATGGACACATTTTTGCAATTTAGCACTGAATATTGACAACTTATGGAAGTGTACTTTTTGTAAGGCCTAAGTTCACATGCATTATAGCTAAGGATGTAACTGTGAAACAGTAATTCGATATATCATATCAAAAACAGCCATGATACACATCAAGATACAGGGACTATATCTATCGCATCGAACACAGTGCACCCATGTTACGCAATATATGCTGTGTGTGGTTACGTACGTACATGTATTTGTTTCTATCAAATACTTAATTTTTCCAAATTTGATGCTTTTGACAACAAACAAATCCCAGCCATTTTTCTTCTTTGTATAATGACTCTCCCAGCACCGCACTGTGGCGTCTTTGCAAACTAACATGTAGGGCGATAATAACCGGATTTAGACATGGCTGCGTAGGTTGACAGATAGAAAAATATTATATTCTTTGCATTTATACGACAAATACATTACTAATATCCTGTAAAAGTGTAAATGAATCAAAAGATTTTAATGTTGTGAACTTTATATGATTTTAGTGAATTAATATTATAATGATTCAATTCCTGTTGTTATTGTTAAAATATCTGTTATTTGATAAATTGAAAACGAGTCAAAGTTTATCAGTTTATTCATTCAAATCCTCAAGGAAGTCCCCAAGGAAGTAGTATCACAATGCATACATGTATCGTATCCTTCCTGTGTCCTCATGACGCGTATCGTATTGTTGCTCATGTATTGTGATATGTATTGTATCGTGACATTGTGTATGGCTGCATCCCTACGTATAGCTTTGAGTACTTTAAAAAGTCAATATGTAAATACATTGGCTTGAGATACATCCATTTTAAACTTACTGTCTTAGTAATTTTGGACATATTCTATGGCCATTGTGAGTGCTTCGTCTAAAGCTTCCTTCTGTCACTAGGTGGCAGAACATGATATATGCATTTCTTATGTATGATCTCGACCAGTGTGCAATGTGGTGAAAAGGCCAATTATGCATTTTATATATATTAAATCAACAACGCTACAACTGCATGTGATCATAGGACACGACAGTCGTAAAGCATTGTATAAAAAAATCCGAAAATCGTCTGGTTACTATAGTGCCTGTCCACATCTTTACAACAATTAGTTGTAAGCTAGCCATGATCCTGATGAATTTTTTCATGAAATAAACAGAAGCTGATAAAAAATGCTAAGACCAATACAGTTTTTAAGATTATTGATTAGAGCACAGAAATTGTGTTGATATATATAATGCAAGACGCTCTGTCGGGTCGCAAGGCTGTCAACACAAACACTAGTAACGATGACATGCAATCATAAGTCCGTAACTGAATATACTCATTCGTAGCAACGTAATCAACAGATTTTGATTGAATCATAGTCGTAGGATTAATATGACAATATTAGTGCAAGGACTCGGGTGGAAAATTGGCTCTCTTCATTCGGTCTGTACTTAACGAATCACGTCGAATTGGAGGAAGGGTATTGACCACTTACGTAGACATGCTCAGTATACGTACTATGTGTACACCAGTGTAATAAATTAAGACTAAAATTTTGGAAAGCCGTTTGCCATCATCCTCGTTGACAACATTTCATTTGGAACGCAATGACAACAAAGATGGCAGCGCCCTTACGGGTGGAAATGCGAGGAAATGGAAATAAATTGAAAGATTTAGAATAATTTTTACTTTTTTTTTGCTCTAGATTGTCTTGATTCTAGTTGATTCGATTCTAAAATATTCAATTCCTATGAGGAATTTCATAGACAAACGAATCATAAACTGAGTGAACACCGATTCGTGTACAGCAGTAGATAATATGCTGTAAAATTTCAAAGATTAGAGTGGGGAACAAATAAAAAATGTTTTCACACATGTATTTTCAACCATGAAACAATATGCAATGTCTAGTATTGTGTTTCCCATGCAATGAATGCACAGAGTTCAGCAATCTATGAAATTTGGAAGAAAAAAAATTCTGCCTCCTTCTTAAGCTTCATTTTGCTTTGATCATTTCAAAAATCATCAGAAAGCATTGTTAGGAAATTTGATACACTGCCGAGCTGTCAAAGATTCGCACGTAAAATATAAAACTAATCAGGTTACATGCATTTTGATGTAAAAGAATACGACTATATTTATTATTCATGGACTTTAAGTTATTCCTCACTGAGTCATGTTAATGTGCTAACGTTCCAACTCTACCTGAGTCTATGTGATATGTTCATTTCTTTTCTTAGAGTTGTAGGTCTAATGATTTATTTTTATAGAGAATGCATGTAACGTATGTGATTTTTTGACCGGACGATTAGGAATGAACATGTCAGTCAGAACGACTGCGGAATGAGAGCTGAAGGAGTTCAGAAAATAACAATGATCTGGTGTATATTTAAGGACTTGTGTAGGTCTAAAGTGTTACCTGTAACTTGGTTAAACATGTCCTAGAAGTTTGATTCATGTCTTTGTAATGCCCATGTAATTTTTTGTACACCAAATCATAAAAATTTCAAAGTTGTAAGTTTAAACGCTGGATTTACCATCCAATCATTCTGTCCAAATCACAATATAACTATACCCGAAAGTCCAGGTCAACAATATTGATTTCAAATCTCACCACAAAAAGCCGTCAATGTCGAAATCCGCTTGCGAGCTGCATCGTCCGTCCCGCCAATTGACCGGCGTTTACCCCCGCCATTGCCGTAACGACCTGCCACGATGCGCTCATGTCCGTACATCTGCCCGGGGTGCATCGTGTATCAGCAAATGAGGCTTGTTTGCGCGATCTGATGCCGTCCCCGCCGCCCCGACACACGTCCATATTAGCCACTTAAACCTCGCTCTCGGCTCTCCCCACATCGGCGTGTTGATGCCCATATAAATAACGATGATCTATCGCCGATGCGGCGAATGACGCCGGCTCATAACATATGGCCGCGGCCCGACAGCGCGCGATGAATAGAGCCAATAACGTCTCTGCGCGGATTCGGCGGCCGGTCGGGGCATTAGATCAATTAGGGGCCAGCGAGGGCGAGCGGCTGACAGATGATCCCACCGCCACATCCACCACACCCGCCGTGGCCTGATGTATTATCGCCAAATTGAAATGGAACATTTTTCATAGTCATGTATCAATGACGGCGGCTCCCTCTGTGTGGTGCTGGTGAGTCAATCGACGCAGCTCTTTGTTTTAAAGGCTCTTTTTTTCATTTGCTCGTTTGCTATTGTTCGTTATGATTGTTTTTGATAATTTTGATAACATACATTGATAGACCCTATTCCATTTTACAACATTCAATTAAAACATTCAATCCCCTGATGCTGTGTGATTCACTCCCCACCCCATGAGCAGCAGCAGCAGCAGTGTCCATCCGGGGGGCGGGAATTGAGTTTATGGCGACTGATGATGGAGCGACGTGAGTCGGCGGGTCAGACTCAATCCCGGCTCCCTAACCCCCGACCCACCGCAGCCCGGCTTAATCAAAGACGCCGTAATCGGATTGCGGTGGTCGTGATGCGCCACGCGCTGACATGTAATCTCGGCTCCCCCCGACGGGTTACTTACTCGATTGACTCCAATTGACTCGTGCCGCGATTCTTACTGAATTATTGGATATTATGAGTCGGCGAGATGAGGGATGGGGGTGGATCGGGGCTGGTGGGGGCGAGGATACTTACGCAGATTGACTCGCCGCAGCTCGGTGTGGTTTAAATCTGGAAAAAAGATCATCGTGGGATTAGAGGCTTGGACATTGCGAAGGCGGGGAGTGGGATCGAAATGGGGGTTGTGGGAAATTGAATACATGGAAATGTGCAGGAAATTTTCAATGTCAGAAAAAAAATGAGCAAATCCTGTATAGCTCAAAAAGGAACAATTCATCATCATATTGATTTGGATGCAAAGAAGTGCAGCAGTTGCATATTTTCAAACAATATTTCTCGTCAGAAAGTTCACTTATATGGATGAGTGTTGAAGTTAAGTTTGCTATTTTATGAGATATCTGGATTATTTGGGATCCACACGCATGGATTGCTAATCTGGGAACTAAGCGATTTGCCGAGTGACCTTTTTAGGCTCTATTAATGCGCGGAGTCAATGGGCCTTGAGGAGATTAGATTGGGTAATCTTCACCAGCCAAAGTTTATGTAGATAGTAATCAGATCTTATCTTATCTCGATTAATTCGGTTTCATGTTTCCGATCCTTTTTAAATGTACTTTTTTGAAAACCATTCAGATTATCATCCAATACTCTCTATCGGCCCGACACAATCTACGCAAACAAATTGCCGTCTATCATGGATGGCGGCAGTTTTCTCCTGTAGCTTTAAACAATTGAATATACACGTAAGGAGAGTTTATAGCCCTTAAGTTATTTAACTTGTCTGTCATTAAACTTGACCATTAAAAGAGACGAGTTCTTGTCATCTTTTGACATTGTTTGATTTGTTTGTCGTTGCGCGATTTACATGGCTATTGTTGTTAATCGTCTGCCCATCATCTTTAATGAGCTACAAAAAACTGTGTTGATTATTCGGCAAATAGAATTGAGGAAGAGATAATCATTTTGTATAATCTAATCATCAACTCATTACATCTTATCTCAGTCACAAAATTCTTATCTCTTGGAAATCTAATCGGTATTTTATATGATTAATCTATTTAATCTTAATCTGGAACCGTTTAATCTGCCCAGGTCGATCATTTTGGTTTGTCCAAGTTTGTTCTGAAGTTCTTGCTTATGTACACGGAATAATCATTTATTGTAAAAGCCGATCATGTGAAACCTTATCTTATTGGCGTGTATATAAATACATTCAAAAAGGACTGTGAACAAGTAGAGATGGTAAGATACAGACAGAGTAAATTGCTTTCCAATAAGAAGGTCGATTAGTTCAGTGGCTGACCGATGGTGGCTCATGCCACACACTTACTTCTATTTGGCAACTTGTTGTGCAAATGTGTTTTAAGCATCTTGACTAGTAGTATTAGATATTCTTGTCATAGTTCAATCTTTTGACAAAAAATAAGAAAAATTAAAATGCTTTTAGTCAACAGTAACTGGTTGCAAAAGAAATGCCAAATTAAAGATGCATGGAAAAAATCTTTCATGTTTTCAATTTTCAAAAGTCACGTGTGCTACTCTGCAAAGCTAAAGCATGTCAGGGTTGGTAGATTTTCACCCCTTGATTTGAACAGATGGCAAACACATATTTACTTTTTAATCATAAACAAACAGTAGATTAGCTCAACATCATAGCTCATCCCTGTACTGACTGGGGAGGTTTTGCAACATAGAATAAAGCCTGAAATTTACTAAGATAGATGTCTAATGAACCCAAATGCAGTGAGTGTGAATAGTAAGTTTGAGCTTATCTTATGCTTTATTCAAGGCTGCAATATACCATTTACTATTTTAGGCACTACAGACACCTCCAATACACTTGTTTTCTAATAGAAATATTTGGGTATGATCGTAGTACCAAATTCAGTCCCTTGGTAAAGTAGTCTCGATCAACCAGACCATGTGATGGCGGAGGCGAGATAATAGCCTCAGTCTCTATCAATGTGTCTAAATAATTCCCACAATGCACCGTAAACCATACACTAACCATTGTTTGAGCCCCGTAAAATGTCACGTGATTTGGTTTGTTTGTCTAAAAAAAAACTCCCAGAATTCATAGATAAAAAAGTGGTGTATGTTTGAGCCCCCATGTTGCTGTTGTTGTAGTTCCCGGTGACGAAGAAGGAGCACGCTGCGGTGACGTCCATCGACTTCTCTCCCGTCTTCCCGTATCTGAATGTATGTTTAGTTCATCCTGGGCGGGTAAGTCAAAGGCTACAGCAGTTTTATACATACCAAAAAGATATAAAGTTTTTTTTAAACAAATATATTTAAATGGCATTGTAGAAATGCTAGTTTTGATGAAAATCTTTTTTCTTATGACTATATGATTTTACAGTGTTGTTAAATGATTGGAAATTTCCAGTTTATCATTTTGATTAATCAATGCCAGTTTTTGAGTCATGAAGCAATAACTTCAGTTTCATTTCCTCATCACGTGGATGTGAGTCCTGACATATTTCTGTTTCCCTCTCCAGGTACAGGTGTACTCGTCGCAGACTGACAACGTGNGTCAAGTCCCTGACGCGGTTCCGTGAGACGGCGCACTCTGCGAGTTTCCGCGGCGACGGGAACCTGCTGGTTGTCGGGGGCGATGAGTCACTGGTCAGACTGTATGATGTGGGCGCCAAGAGTCTGCTCAGGGTGTTCAGGGGGCACAATGGGTACGTCGGCTTATATATGTATTCAAATGTGTGCTTCATTCCTGGGTTCCGTTATTCATGGTTTAAAGAATAATATTAGTTTCAGGGGGTAAGTACTCTCTACCGGAGGCTCATTTTAATCTCTTTAAAAGGTCGTTCTTCTGTACGTGTCTTAAAAAAGTTGCTCTTCTGCACTCATATTCCACACTCTGTCGTGGCCTCCCTCCAAAAATGTGCATGATTCTTCCCGTCCACATGATCACAAAAAGACCACAGCGGGTACGTAATTTAAAGAATCAGATATAACAACTCAGGACCATTCAAGGGACGTGCAGGTCAAATTAGAATCTATATTTATGTGGATATGTGTAATTTTCATGCAATTCGTCATGTATTGGTTTTTGTATTCATATTCTACAATGAATCTCCTCAATAATGGAAAGACTGAATAACGGAAACTTTGCTCATGCATTAGCAAAATAATGCAAGTAAATGATGTAGTAAACAAAAGGAATCCTCTACACAGGGAAGGATTTGTGACTGCAAATTGGGTTCCAAGTTGTTTGGCCATTCACTGTATATGTCATATTCGATTGCAAAAAACTATTCCCTCTGCATATTATGAGTCTGCCCTGACTCTAACCTTTCTGCACGTTAGCTGGATAACCTGTATGCCAAATGGACCAGAATTGCCACTGGTCAAAAGGACAAGTTGGTTTAATGTTTAGCCATTCCTCCACAAGTTTTTTACTAGTCGCTGCATGAGTGGCTAATACCTGATCCATGACCTTTGACCTTTCAGCCGTTTGCACGTGTCCGGTTCCTAGTCTATGAGTGGCTACCAGCTGCGTTTTGCTGTCAGCCCGGTAACGACGGTTCCTGTCTGGGTCTGGGACGCGTGCCCCAGCGTAACAACAGCTCAACAAGTGGGACGATCACACGGAAACAGCTCTACATGCATCACACGGTGCTCTACTGCCAGTGATATGGACTGTATGCATCGTCTAGAAGTCCCAATATAACTACTCAATAGCTGAATTCATCATATCGAGATGCAGTGTTACTGGTTCCTAATGGCATCTTAAAATTCTTGTTGTATCGATAGTTTTCAAACTTGATGACACAAGTACTACGACCACATGGTATGTTATGACACAGTACAACTCTATACACAGTTATATTGGAATTTAATTGACTTGGGTATAATTATCAAGATGAGAGGATTCTCTCTCCAAGTCTATGGGGCTATATCACATAGCCTCTGCCAGGACTCGAACCCTAGACCCCTGTGGCACTCTAGAGTGGTAGTGGTCCAGGGTTCGAGTCCTGGCAGAGACTATGTGATATAGCCCTATAGACTCTCAAGGAGAAAGAATCCTCTAAAATTGATATTTAGAACTCTGCTAAATAAAATAGCAAATTTCTTTCATAATACTTGGTATTTGAAACACCTCATGGCTTGAAATGATTCTATTCCTGTAAGTGAATTTAATTTTAAGCGAGTCTAATTGCAATCCACTGCATTGGATACTGCATGATAATGATGTATGTGAAATGTTAGCATTTTTTCTATTCGGCTCATTACCACCAAGTTTGAATGTAGAGCAAGTGCTCACGTTATGGGCAATAGGGGATTGTGTATTACGCATATCTCCAAGGGAACACACACGTTTGACGCTAAATCAAGACATAGGCCATTGTAACAAACAAGAATTATCAATTTGTTTAGTGAATGTAAAGTTTGTATATGTTATGTTGCCCATAACCTGAGCACTTGCCCTAAGCTCAGTCATAATTCTGTGACGAGCCGTAACTTTGACCCTTGTCAATGCGTTTATACGTTTATTCTGTCAATACGTTGTTTCTGTAGGACTACGTGAGGACTGGAGCCTGCAGCCTCGCTTCTCCAGACATCGTCGCCTCAGGTACGTGATCGAGGATGGCAGGCAGTTAAACCATGAATTACCAAAGCGCACTTTAGGGACAAGTCATATGCATTAGATGCAAAAATAGCCGTCTTTTTTTAACAACATTCATCCAGTTGTCAACAGGTATCTACCAATAAGCTGATGTCTAGTTTCAATGAATTTTACTCGTCAAAATAAAAGAGATATGTTGTGGCCTGAAAAACCTGTATAAATAGACAATTCGTGTGAATAAGTCCCATATTATGTGCTGTGGGAAATCTTTTATGTTGGTATTCAGTCAAATTTCCCATTCAAATCATTGGTTGAAAGTTGCAAAACACAATGTTTGCATACATGTATTTCCTATTAACTTGTGTATAATGATCGTTGCTGGGATCACAATGTCTGTAATGGGCATGTCAGTAGCACGGTGTTTCCAAACACACTATGTTATGATGTACTGTGCATCTGCGGTTGTCACATACAGCAACATTGCCAAAGGTCGAGGTGAACTAGCAATGAGCTTATCATCTGGTGGATCTGACATTCTGGGACTTTAATCTGCCACCGAGTGTTGATCTAGAGGCTGTGAGAGCAGAACCTGTGGTTGTGGCCAGCGAAGGGAGGGCGATGTTAGATATCATCCATGGTGCTTATACTAGTTAAATCGAAACCACAAGAACTGCAAAAGGAAAACTGAATAAATGAAAAACCACAATAAGAGCATTTGTGATTGGGAATTGGGTTCTGTTGTTGATCACTGAATAGTGAAGGAGGAAGCACTTCTATCAGTGAATAAACACAAGTCCAAGACTCATCATTTTTCAGCGGGACTCAGAATTAAAAAAGTGCATCCCAGGGGATGCTAAGATATATTTAGTTTGCAATCATAATGGCCCCAGACTTTGATTTATGTAGAAAATAGTTTTCACTTCACAAAGTATGTCTGCAGTTTCTGATTCTGATACTTAATCGAAGCTAATTCCCTGGTGGGACATCACGCCGATGAGGCCACGTTTTTTGGTAGGATCATACCTTAAGAGGCAGGCTAGGTAGCCAACTGAGCCTCAGCAATCTGGGGGGATCACACTAGCTATAGTTTTCAAACTAGGTGAAAATAGTTTTTACTTTGCAGAGGTGTGGCTCTCCTCTGCAGTGTTGTGTAAACCAATTTTAGTTGCTTTAAATGAGTAAAACATTCCTGTCTTTCGTATATCGGGACCCTTTGCACAGACCCTAGGTCCCATTGTTTCAAAATATGTGCACAGCAATTCCTAGATTAATCACTGTTCCATTGAACAAGTTGGTTATCATTGATACTCTCATAGCTCTATATAAAACCAAAGATTTCATTAAGGTATCAAGAGATTTGACTGTTATAAGTGAGGGTTCACTAGAACCCAAATGGGTAAATACCCGAACCAACAGTTTACTGGGTATTATCAACGGTACACTTCATCATTCATATTTTCAATTGTAATACCAAACAAACAATAAATAATATCTAAATCAACAAGTCTACAAGTAAAGCATTAATAATGACATTTAAATATGAGAGCAGCGATTTCCAGATTACTCACTGTTCCAATGAACAAGTCTACAAGAAAACCATTACAGCATTGATGATTTTATACAAGAATTTGGAAGCTACCTCTAGGAAGCAATGAATGATGGTATAAGTTTACATTGTTTGAGCATTAATAATGCCATTTCCCCAGCACACCTCTGCTTGTTGCGCTGATTGTAATGTTAGTGAGACGGATGAAGCGGGTGATAATACAGCGATCTGATAACGCAGCAATAACGTGTAATACTAGCGCCGCCTAATGGTGATGGACGGCACTATGAGAACCAGCGTATCTCCACGCTCCAGCGAATATCTCTCTATTGCTAGCAACAACCTTGTGGCAGCAGTATCATTAACGGCTGTTTTTTGTTATCACACACATGGTGTTGATCTAACGTGGTCATCAATTCTGTGTAAGACACGGTAGCAATCTTTGATTTTGTCTGGAAGCCGGAATTATCGCTCTTTCGCTTCTGTTTATGACGATGAGGGAATTAGAAGAATCTGTGTTTTGTCATTAGAGACATTTAAATTGTGAATTTAAAAGAATTTAAAAGAAATAGTGAGCTAGGCGAGTTTTACATTGAACAATATTCAATATTCAATATTCAACAGGTAGATTGTTTTTTTTTTTATCTGTAGGTCCTTACATGAAATTCTCAATAACCAACTATAGATCATATTTGAGGCTCATACAAAAGATATGGTTCTTGAATTGATTTGTACAGGAATCTCCAGCAATCGCTTTCTGATGATTGATTGACGTTGCTTCTTCTGCACTACCATGTAAGGACCAGGTAAACTGCGACTGGAACCTTCTGGAAGCAAGTTCCTCACTGTAATGCGTGTTTATTGTCTGGGAGGCCTTGCATTTTATGGTGTATCACCTTAAGCCCCCCACCCCCATCCTCCATAGTCCAGTCTTTATCTCCATGCGGGGGAAACACAAGCAAGATGGATACTATAATGAGGTCATAGCAAGATAGCCGAGTACAGTGCGACCACTGCATCTCACCGGTTATTCAAAGGGTATGTTTGTACAAAACCTTCTGTTTGTCGACCCTTTTCAATGTCGTCTGGCATTCACTGAGGCGACTGGTTGCAGTAACACTGAGACAGTCACAACGTCATAGATCGATGCATCTCGGTTTGTACAGTTCAGTACAGCGTCTGTATATCGCTGTCTTATTGTGCTGTAATGTTTTGGTCGTGATGACGGATATTAAACACTGCAGAAGGTCGCTCGGGCAAACGGTGCATACACAGCGAGATACACCGCATTCTCCACATTGCATTTGATCTCAGCTCTTGTTTTACGCCGGTTGAAGTTCCACAATGGTCTTTAGATTGTATACAACTGTTTTTCAAAGTGCTGATAATGTACTGTAGCAGTGGATTTGTCTTAAAATCTTAGCCATGTTCTTTATGAACCTATTCAATTACAATTCAGTCCGTTCAATAAGTCTGCCATTTATTTTCTTGATATCACTATAAAATATCTTGGGTGTTTACTTCTAACCATTTGTGGCATTGCTGAGAAGATTCCATTGGTTGCTGAGAGAAACCTGACCTCAACCTGTGGCTGTGAGACAGAAATCAGAAATCAGTAGTCATTTGTTTCTGATGAAAACTTTTGGGAAGCTGGACACTTACAGTGCAACCTTTCTATTAGGACCACCTTTGGGTTAGATGGTGGTCTCAATAGAGAGGTGGTCTCTATACAGAGGCTCATTTTGGTATCTTTATGAAGGTTTAGAGCCTTGAAAAGTAGGTCTTTATTATAGAGAGGTGGTTTTAATTGGAGGTTCTACTGTATGTTGTGTATCAATAAATGGGGTTTGCTTTTGAGTACAGAATAATACTTATCTACGAAACTAATGACCAATTTTGTTTTGTGAAGAATAATAGTTTTATTTGATAGAAACCGGCTGTCGAATTTCAAGGCCTCGTAAGCTGGCCGTCCTCTAGAAATAAACATTATGAAAATTTTATGTCAGCGCAGAAGTTGTCGGGTAATTTAAAAACTGTATCAAATGAGCTCATTATTTCCACTTTGATGTGGGGAGATGTTGCGATCACTGGCTGAGCTAGAGATAGAAACACGACGGATGCCAGCGATGAACAAAATGTATGACACCTGCAGATTACGCGGCGCTTGATATAACATTTATATCCCGGCGGCTTGTTACACTGAATTATGGGATTGCTCGTGTTTTGGTGCGGCTCCGGACTGATAGATGGTGGACGGTGGGGGGAGGTTTAGTTCAAGGGTTTAAATACAAAGTTACTGTTTATGTTATAATAAAAAAACAGTGATTAATCTAGATCCGAGTCCAGGATTCGTTATTTTTCAATAAGATGTAATTAATTAAAAATTGTGCATCTCAGGGGACACATATACGTATAGTTTGTTATGGTTATGTATGCCAGGACTCATTGTATTGGACCTCGGACACATTGTTCAAAATATACGAGTTGGTGCCAATTTCTAAATTAATCACTGAAAAAGAATTCTCAAATTTTGAAAGTTGGTGTAAGTCAGTAATGGTACTCTTGAAATAAAACTATCTGTCATATTTGCTCTAAAAGCCGCCGGTTTTTGGCCACATTATTTCCTGCAATTCTTACCATCGTTTTGATGCTAATCTGACATAATGCCATTAGGCAATCTGCTACTGCGCGGAGGAATATAAAAATATCGTTACTGGGGATTTTGAAATTA
>CM032665.1:27123561-27140562 GCA_019095985.1 Streblospio benedicti
CCACAGATCCTAATACAAGAGATTGACACCATCAAAACATATGTTTAATATGATATCCGCCGTTAGGTTAATAATGATAATATGGAGAAATATTTATATAATAATATAACCTTACCACACGTCGTCTCCTTCCTTAATCCGGGTGCGGTCTAATACGGCCAAAACTTGTAACAACGATTTGTATTCAATGTGAAAGGTCTCGGGTTCAATCCCCGACATCTCCTGCTGGAGGTTCCCTCCTGGGTGCCCAACTCCGGGGGGATGCACGGGTAGCCTCGATCCCCTGCTGGAGGGGGTGAACTTCGGGGACACGGCGGGGTCTTCACGGGCACGGGGGAACCTTAGGCTCGGGTCCGATGTTATATGTGGATGCGCACTTATATATATTGTTTGTGAACTATAAGTGGGTTTTTGGCTAGACGAATGAAGAGGAATCCATTGAATGTCACAACTTTATTAGTCCTTTAAAACGTTAGTGTTCGCTACCTTATCTTTAACTATTGTCCAGAATCCGTATGCGAGATGCATAAACATTTAAACTAATAAATACTACGTGGAACGCTATTGCAAGGGGAGGTACACAATTTGTACATTGACGCTCTGTAAGGGCTCTCTGAGTAAATTTGTGGCTTTATGCTAGCGGGGAAACCGCTAGGTGGCGGATCTGACCGAGTTGGCACCGCAGCGGTCGTCAGAGTGAAGTTGTATTCTAGGGGATACGGTGAGCCATGTCAAGGGACCTGCGCTAAAGGTTGGGCACGCGGCGTATACGACACAATACAAGTCTGAGTTTGAGTCTGGTGATCAACACCGAGGGAGTCGCTGCGGTCGCTGGTTCTGATGTTCATTAACTGGGCCCTGATGGCCACTATAAAACTTAGACAAGTCTAGATAGCATGTAGAGAGAAAGTAAAAATAAGTTAAAAGATAATGAAATCATACGGATCACAGCACAAAGAACACAACTATTCTTTGTTGGCCCATGGAGATTATGATGTAACAATTGCCTGATGGGGCTTAGTACATTATTAGTTTCCATTTTTGTAATTAACTTTTAAAACTGTACACAAATATACATATATTTTGTATATTGATAATAATGTGACAGGATAGTTTCACAAGTTCGCTATAGTTTGACCATGCCTAAAGATTATGCTGGTCAGAAGCATGTATTATACTTGGACATTGGAGGCGTCACGCTGTTGACCCCATTGTTGTGTGGTTTGGGGTTTGCAAGTTGGTCAGATTTGGTAGAAAGTGTCAGTTCCCCTCAGGTCGAAGTTTCTGTAATGTAACAGTTAGCTGTATTCTATGTGATCATTCCTAGGTGTTACTTGACACAGTGAAAAGATTTTAGATAAACATCTGTTGAAAGTCTACATGCCCCTCTCAAACAATCATCAGATAATCCTTGCACAATGTCATGTTAATTGTATGTTATTGTTTATCTATGAATCAGGTTCATGTTATTTATTGACATATCTACATGGACATTAAAATATTTAGGTAGTACTTTTTATTGCAACTATTCATTTTGCTGATGAAATGAGATACAGTACAACCTT
The DNA here is from genome assembly GCA_019095985.1 of Streblospio benedicti. Lineage (NCBI taxonomy): Eukaryota > Metazoa > Annelida > Polychaeta > Spionida > Spionidae > Streblospio > Streblospio benedicti. Next base: position 27,125,127 of record CM032665.1, read on the forward strand.
TCCATTAAGACCACATGTGGGACCAGCTTAAAAGTGGTCTCAATGGAGAGGTGGTCTTTTTTCATGGAGGTTCTTATTGGAATCATTTTGAAGGATTGGGACGGAAAGAAGTGGTCTTATTATATAGTTGGTCTTAATTGGAGGTTCTACTGCTAGACATTGGCAACAATTAGCCCTTAAAGACTCGCATATTTTTCAAACAATGGGTCCGAGGACCAATACAATGAGTCCTGTCACGACTTCAGCGTGTGTTTGTTTTTTGTTGTTTATTGTTGTGGGTTTGTACGACCACATTGTCTGTATTTCAAACCTTTTACACTGCAGACAAAATGTGTAAAGAGAAAACTATTTTCTACATAAATGAAAACCTGTGATTGCAAACTAAATATATCCTTTGTGCAGGCGTGTGTGTGTTTGTTCCAGGTTATTGCTGTGTTTGTTATTGCAGGTTCTGTACGACCACTTGTCTGTGTACGACGTGGCGCCGTCCGTCCGTCGGCGAGGTCTCCTGTCTACAGCACGGACACCCGTGGAGAGCGTCCTCATGCACCCAGCAGGCAGCATCCTCGTCTCCGCAGGTAACAACACACACGTGCAAGCACACACACACACGCACAGCACACACACCACACACACACACACACACACACTGGCACACACACACACACACACACACACACACACACACACACACACACACACACACACACACTTGATCACTCTCTCACTCATTCACTCAACCAACACACACACTAACACATGCCACAACACGCACACTTGATCACTCACTCACAACACATGATCAAACACGCTTGATCAAACACTAACTCAAACACCCAATCACTCACACAGGCACTCACTCAAACACTGACTGACCAGACCCTGCATTGTTATGGCAAAACATATGCACACCCGTAGGTGGCCATAAAATGCGATTCGAACTTGTTTATTTACATTTATTCTTACTAGAAATGTTTTGTTTACATTTTGGCACCAAACAATCGTGTTCATGGTAGTGATATTATTTGGTACTTGTTTGGCTGCTGTAGGCTGTGTTAAGGACAGTGCAACCACTCTGTATACATTGAGGGGCAACAAAATATATGACAGGTTGGTTTTTCACTTCCCAAGTCACGTATGATATTTGATCTTGAGATGGCGAGTTAGATGCCTATAAACTGAGTACATTATGATGAGGCTGACAGGTGAGTCAAGGTCGCGACACCACTAACCCACCAACCGACACAAAAAACGGAATAGGTATGTATGAATTAGAGGATTAGTGTTTCCCATTTAGGCCTTTTTTTTTTGATGTTATGGTTTACACACAGGATGCTCAACTGTCATCGGAGGAGGAAAAAAAAAAAAAAAGACAACGCACCCGAATAATACCGGCGGGGCGCTGCGTATTTGCCTAACTCAACTAATAGTACTTTGAAATATGTTCGTACTTTAAATATCCACCACATGGACATATACATGCAATATAATGGATAACAGTTCATTTATTACATACTAGGTCACGTTATTGTTATAGTATGATGTTTATCGGAAAGCGATTCCAATGAGTATTTTAAGTTGAAACAGGCCATTTGATTCAACGTCTCGTATTATCGCCCGCTTTTTTTCAGCGGCGGAATTAAAAAATACCATTTTTCAATTTTATTTTTATTCCAAAATCCTGTTTTTTTGAGCGGCGGGTCTGTAAACGAAAAATAAAAAAATAAAGGCCTTAATCACTAGTAAGTATGAATAGTCGTAGAGGAATTCCGTCTCCTCCCATTTAGTCACTAGTCCAGAATAGTAGAAATTTGGGGAAAACTTCGGTTGAATTCTTGTCACTCGTCCTGCATACGAGTAGCTGCTGAGACAAAACACATTTGGCAAATTGTCAGGGTAACTTTTGGGAAGGACGAGTACTTTGTCAAAGTTACTAGTCCTGCTGAAGAGTAGCTATTGAGGTCTTACGTAGGAGACAAATACACAGGAACGTATGAATTGTGAGAGAGGATTCTCTCTCCAAGTCTGAGAACTTTTAAAAATTATGTCTGATGAAGATTTGTGTCTAGAGCGAAATGAGGTTAGAAAGTTGTAAAAAATACATGAAATTAATGTCAAATGAGTGATGTACAATCCTTCTTTTTCATTTTTAAGCACTGTATTCTTTTTATGTACTTAATAATTTTTCATGTGTTCCCAGCTCATTTTTCCACATGTAGAGGCTAATGTCTCGCTGGCTGTAAGATTACAGTTTTATAAACCACTTCTATGATTATGCCAAAGCAAAAACCAGCGTATGATATGTTTATCCGGCTGCCACCAGCAACCACCTGAGCCTCTAGCGAGGGTTAAGCCGTCTCGATGCGTGGAGCAGATATCAGAGTATATCAGGCGCCAGATACCGGGCGCACGCCGCCAATCAGAATTATGACGTCCCACGCTCAGCAAAACGCCGCCTCCCGCTCACCAACGCTACCAGTTTTACTCGACGTGGGCTGACCTTTCATCTTTCAATTTTCTGATGCTCCACGAAGCAGACGTCATCAAAATTTTATGCCCTCTGATTTGAGTGGAGCTGATGGGAGCTGATCGCTGACAGCAGACGCTTTTTTACAGATGGGATTTTGATAGATTGAATTTGTGGTATCAGTAGATTGGGGGATCCCTTATTGCCGGGATTATGTGTATTTGTAGTGACAATATTGGATGTGTTAAGTCAGTGGCAGTGGGTCGCGTATTATGTTGAAGGAAAGGTTTGAGAAAAGAGTGGTAAGGAAAGACAATTCAAAATAGTATGATTATATGTATTGGAAATCATGTTGTTTATTCCGATCTGTGATTGCAACAAGATTTTATTTTTAGATTTTAAACAATCATTCAATTGAAATATTCCAGCTGTTTTGAAGTTTTACATTTCAATGAATATTCTGTTCGATCTCGATCTTCCTCAAAGTTGTAGTTTTTTTTATCTCCATTCACGTGAGTGTAGTTGCAGCCACTTAGTGATGCTGGTATTTGGACTCCCGTTGAGGAGTCATTTGGACTCAAGTGAGAGTCAAACTACTCTGCGGGGGGAGTCAAATGAGCTGTGACTGATGACGCCTCCATCGTGCTTTATCACATAGCAGCCGACGGATCGCATTCTCAGGTGAAATGGTTTGCAAATGATATCGAAGGCCATAAAAATGCCCAGATCCTGTACGGAGTATGTCTATATCATGTATCTGGGTTTTTTCTGCCATAGTGACTTCTTTTTCCACAGATGAGCACTTACAGACTCTTTGCTATCAGGCAAATCGATGCTCAGATCAGTCGATTCTCAGTCAGGTTTCTGTTTTCTCAATCGGTGTCAAAGTGAAAGTCAAGATCACGTCCTCTGACATAAAAAAAGCGCCATAAATCCGAACCAGTGATCTCGTCTTATTTTGGTCACTTTTCACACTGACAAAGGCTGGTATCGCGGCGCCCGCTGATCGAGGCTGCTCTGAGCGTGGGCAGTGGACGTTTCTTCATTGTTCTTTTAAAGTTCGCGTTTACCTTCCAACGTGTGGTTGACTGGCTGATAACTGCACAAATCTATCAATCAATGTATCCTTGCGGCCTTTGAATTCACGGCTTTTAAAGCTCATGGTTAAAATGAACGTCTATGTGTCACTTTTCCAGTTGCTTGTGTTTAGATGCGCTGTTTGAAATCGTCCAAATGTGCATCATTGCAAATAACAAATGAGATTCTCAAAAGGAGATTTCTCTCAGAGACTAATAATTACATCAATTAGGACACAAACGAAGCGTTTCTGTCGACCTTTCACCGATCTCGTCCGAAAAGCGTCGATCCTCGATATAACACATGACGATTTTCATGGCCGTAAACGTACTTCCTCCGGCGCGCAAACCGCGCCTGTTTATGTGGAGACTAAATGTGCGGGAAATAACACGAAATCAGCGGCGTTGCCGCGGGTTACGCCGGTCATCTGATGAGCAGGTGCTCTCATTTCCCCGCCCGTTATTATCGGGCCGCTGCCGCATCCGCACACATTTGTCCTCGGTCAGCAGACATGGGGGCTTGCAGAAAACAGGGGCTTAATCTGTGAAAACTATGTTTGATTATTGAATGTAAATCGCTTATGAATGGAATTCTTTGAAGAAAAATATTGAATTGTTGAATGTAAATTAGGGGAAAGTTGCTCTGAGTGTTTGCCACAGACACTGATGCTTGTAGCTTTGGCTCACAATAATTGATGTGACCCTTTAATTAGCATATTCTGTATGAGGAATGAGCTTGTCTTATATTTCTAGTGGAGCATTTCAAGAGATTGTCTTTTTTTAAGTTAAAAAGAGTTTTTTAAAAGCTGTTTCAAAGGATGTACATGTAGCTCGTGGACATTGCCTAAGTATTGAGACTTTGTAACCTGAATTCTTACAGCAGGACAAACTCACATCTACATCAATATATGAACAAAATATGTATTTGAATGCATGATCTGGCTTTATATTTGTTTTGACATTTTGGAAACTTCATCATTGTTCTTTCATTGTTTTATGGCTTGACTTTGGGAAGAACAGAAATTTGACAGGTGACTTTCCTCTCAGTGGCCATTTAGTCAAAACCGGTACATAACTTTCCCAATGCCTAAATAAATGATCCATTAAAAAGGCTTTTAAGAAAACCATATCACACAGACTGCATAAAAGCGAGCAGCAGAAATCCCTGGAAGCCGCTGCGATTAACCACTGAACCTGAAGCTCCCATAAAACTGCGAGCGATCGCCGCGAGTTTAACCCCGCCGAATATACTGGGCATGGAAATGGCGGTGGCGCCATGTGATTGGGTAATTTGTGGGCGCGGGGTGCGATTATCACCTGACCACCAAAGGAGGCAATCCCCGCATGAAGACCCCGCCGCCGGGAATCCCATATTTCTCGCGTAAACTTTGCCACCGCCTGCCATTTGTAATTCTCTGTAAGATTCTGCGAATCAAGGGGGCAATTACGGGCGGCAGGATGGCCGTGTTTGTTGTGTAGATAGAGGGCAGCACAGGTCAGAGGCAAGATGGTGGCCACAAACGCGAGTACAACGTGGTCATTTGGAATCAACTATATACAAACTTGTTGTATTTGTTCTCTTTGTTTATAAATGATTGTATTGTTTTTTTGAAGTGTTATTATAAGAAACACGTTTTGAGTTGTACATGGTCATTTGGATTTAAAGTTCTTTTTGCTTTAAATAATCGCGCTCTGAAATCAACTATGTGAAGATTAAGTTACTCATTGAATTCGTTCTCTTTGTCTATAAATGTTTGTTTTGTTTTTTGAAGGGTTATTATAAAACGTGTTTTTGAGTTGAGTAGATTTTACAGCTATAACCGACCTCTTCATTTTCTCTTCCAAAGCTACGACTGGTTGTCTGTTACATTAGGTGAGGTTGTATTGTTGGTGAGGATTGAGTAGAGGATGAGAGACCCTCAGGGTGCCAAGTAATACAGATTTATCAGTATCAAAATAGATTTCAGACCCCAGATACCCAAATACCAATTGTACCTTCAAAATACAGATTTCACCACTTTGTGTGATTTCCATCAATGATTCCTTTCAATGAAGTATACGCGCAGAGATTGCATATTAACATTGATATGTGATTGGTGTTAAAATCCTTAAATTTTGGTTACAGTACACCGGAAATACATAAAAAGCAGTTCTGCTGTTATGGATTTCGTATTATGCCCAGTATTTGTATAGACTTATTGCAATTCCGCGACGGCATGCAAATGTGGACCCCTGAAATACTAATTTGGGCATCCTGAGTACAGCAATGACTATTGGGGGGCCGTCCGTCCCGGATATAGCGTGTGGTGCAGATGTGGTCACCTTTGCTGTGGTCAGCTCAGTAATCAACCCCGGGAGATGGACGACCAAATCACTGGCCAGTTGCCGATTTATTCCACGTGGTGAACTTTCAAGTTTCGACAAATCACGTGGGCTGTGATTGGCCGAGTCCCGATGTCTGATGTTGGAGCCGTCGCTCTTTGAACACATGATTATTTCTCTGCCAAAATTACAAACGTTTTGCGTACATCAGCTTTGTTCTAATGTAGTGTAATACGGAGCCGCGCTTCGTGACAGGTTTATGGAAATGGATTTCAGTTACAGAGAGTGAATTTTTAGCTTTCAAACAATGGTCGGTACTTTAAATAAATGTCTGAACACTGTTTTTACTATTATATGTAATACATGAGATTTGGAATACAGAAGAAAATGAAATACCGGTAACTATAATTAAGATACTTTTACTATTTTTTCAAAATACATCTCTTTAATTCTCCCTTACACCAATGAACATACCTAGAGTCACACAAATGTTGTCCTGCACTTACTAGTTTAATTTTCACATGATTTTAATGGAAACAAATAAAAATATTAACTACAATAGCTTCAGTACTATGTAGGTCACACCTTGACAAAGATAGCAGATAAAAGTATCGAAAATTTCATTTTTATTTATGATAACCTACTTCTGTTAAGAAATGAACTTTTTTATGTTTTTAAAAAAAAATACTAGTTAATTTTTGCAAATTTAGAATTGAATATAATGCATTGAATATACAAAATAAAAAAAAAAAAAATACAAACACTACAAATATGAGCTATAATAAATGATGAATGTTCTATATGTAAGTGAGTGAAACAGTGTTTGATAAAAGAATTTTTACATATGCCAATGAAAAAGTGATGACTTGTTTTCTTTTTGGACGTGAAGAATGATTTCCGTATTTTCCATTGCTGTAAGTTTAGTAGTACTAATATAGTTTATTTGTATTTTTTTTATAAGAGACATATTCGTGATGAAATGAATGTATTTGTGTGTTTAAATACATCATTTTAAATTTTATTCATGTGTTTTATCTAAAGAAATTGGCCTCACTGAATCACAATGCACCCGGCACTTTGACTTATGTCAGTGAGCAACACAGTGTGAGTCATTATGCGCCCCAAGGTGGGCAGGTTGTAAGACTTGCTGGTTTTCCTTGTTTAATGTGTTTATTTTACAATAATTATACACCAATTTATCTATTATTGTTGAATAGAGAAAAAGGGGAGACAATTGAGGGGGATGTATAGCCTTGATGAAAATCCATTCACCAACATTTTTTTTCCTAAATCACCAGTCACCAATACATTTCATTGTCTTTCATTAATCCCAAGGAATTGTAACTGAATAGGTTCCATGACATTTTCATCACATTTCACACACTTAAATGTAGGCAATTCACAATTCACGCTCAAGATTTAGGGGCAAATCACCAATCACATTTTAGCTATATGACCCCCTCACAATCATGTTGATGGTGTTTCCTCAGGCGGTCCGGTGGTGTGAGTGTTTGACCTTTGACCTGTTTCAGGCGGTCCGGTGGTGCGGGTGTGGGACCTCCTGGCGGGGGGGCCGGCTGCTCGCCTCGTTCTCCCACCACCACAAGACGGTCACCGCACTGTGCTGGGCCAGCAAATGTCAGAGGCTCGTGTCGGCCGGGCTCGACAGGTAACATAAAATAACCTATTTTGAGATGTGAGAATGGACCTTGATTTTTTATGAGAAATGAGAATGTCAATTTTTCCTTTGAAAACAATGAACTATTTAGAAATTTTGAAATTAGATGGAAAAAATAACATTAAGAACACATTGTATTTTCGTGTTAACATATGACACACATCATCAGTTTTTAAAACCACGCTGGACTGGACTAAAATGAATTCAAACATACTCTGTAGTATATTGGAATACAAACATTTTACAAGATTAATCAGTAGGTAGCTGGAGACAACACAAGACAGATGTTATTATAATCTGCAATTGTATCTATAGGCATTATTAAGAGAACTGAATTATTACACTGTCAACAATTTAATAGGAATGTTCCCTGCTATTATACTAGAATACCTTACACTATTTTGGTAGTTTTTTTTATTATGTTTTATTTGGAAGAAAAAAGTGGAATACTATCATTCAATCTAAGTAATACCATTGAAATTGATCAAAAAAAAAATTTGATAAATGACATTTCAATTCTATTTCTTGATGTTCAAAATGCAGATTGCTTTCCCTTTTAACAGTGTAAGTAAAAGTATCTGTAAAATCATCCTGAATTTATCCACTAAATTCGTCAAACCATATGTTTTAGAATCAGTAAAATGTTCAAACCAATTGCTGGTGTTAGTTTAATGGGATGACGCCTCAAAAATACCATCGATATGAGAGCAAGACTTCGACTCTAAACATCCGCGTGTGTTTTCAGGAAGGTGAAGTTGTACGATGCGGCGACGTTTTCCGCCGTGCACACGATCGACTTCCCGGCGGCCGTGCTCAGTGTCGCCGTCGCCGTGAGTAACAGATACATGCACATGCACACATGTACACCCGGGCAAAACTCACACATTGTGCACAGCGCATGTACCACACGTGTGTACAAACACACCACACGCACCGCACGCACACACACACGTACATGTACACACACGCAAACACTGGCACTTACAAACACATGCACACACACCAAACATACTGCGCATGCACCCTGGACCCCAAACCAGCGTGTGTTCAAACATTTTGCTGAAAACAAATGCACACCACTTACAAGCAAACATGTACCAAAGTGCTTGGAACATTGCTAAGCTTATTGGTCACATATCACTATAAAAAAAGGGCACTGAAGCAGAAAACAATCCGTGGAAAATCAGGGACCATCGGGGAATGTTTTAAAGGGCAAGTTAGAGAAAGTAGACAAAGTCGCAGTGAAAGGTGCCAATACGTGTAACGTGGATATCTCATTCATTTGTGAAAGTTGCAGAACTTTCAGAGGGACAAATGAGTGAGAAAAACAATAAACAATTCTCTATTGTATTTGAAATACATGCATCATACAACTTTAGATTTCCATAGTAAAATAATTTTGTATATTTTAATGAAAAATGAAGATCTTTGAATGTATAAATTGAGTTAAAATGATTGTTGTAGGTATTTTCATTTTAGAAATGTTAATTACTTTCTAAAAATTTCATCAACAATAATTTTAAAAACTTCCAAACTTTTAGTTAAATTGTTTTTGACTTCTGTCCTTTTAAAAATATGGAAAACAGTAAATAAAAAATTTGGAAATCTTTTTATTCATAACAATTTCAATATATTATAAATGATAGAACCAACATCTTTAATAATTCATTCACATTTTAATTAAATATTTTCGACCTTGCGGTCATCCTCAAAACATAATGCAAAATGGACAAACTTAAATTACAAAACAGACAGTACTGTTTTCAATATTGCATATATAATACAGATCAAAAAATGAAATAAACAAATGGATGCATAGTTGTGGAAGAAACTCTTGTATTTCCCGACAACTTGAATCACAAAATTACAACACAAGGATTAAATTTGAATATAATAAGCATATTTAAAAAGAAAATACCCACAATAAATGATACAATCATATTTTTAAGTAACTATAATGATATAAAACCCTGTATTGTATTTCCTCAGCCTCAGCGTGACGAGGTTCTGTGCGTGGGGATGTCGGACGGCACTCTGTCCATCCAGCACCGCAAGGACGCAGAGGAGATCGAGGCTGAGAAAGTTGAGAGAAAGAGGCAGAAAAAAGCGTCGTATAAATACGCGCTACAGAGCAAAAACTTTGTGCCAAAAGAGGTAACATGTCATTTTTAATCACAATTTAAATCTTTCGTGATAATTATGATACTAAAACCACAAGTTTAGTAGTAATATATGTATAGTATATTTGTAATTTTTTCAAATGAGATTATTGATGAAATGAATGTATCTGTGGTTTTTGAGATACATCATTTTTTTTTTATTTATGTGTATTCTATCAAAAGAAAATCTTCCTTACTGAATCACAATGCACCCGGCACTTTGACTTTTGTCAGTGAGCAGCACAGTGTGAGTCATTATGCGCACCAAGGTGGGCAGGTTGTGGGTTGTGGGACTTGCTGGCTTTCATTGTTTAATTTATTTATTTTACAATAAATATAAACCAATAATCAACTATTATTGTCCTGTTGGATTGATAAAACATACAATTTGTGAATCTTAACCATGATGCAACCTCTTCATTTGTAGAAAGCTTGCATCTAAGTCCAACGAAGTATTGCATTTTGCTACATCAAATATTTTTTCCACACAGTTGTTTTACTCGCCAGTAGGTGGCACTCCTCATGTCTCCAATTGTCTTTTTCCACCTTTCTCAAATTTGCTTTATATTTATTCAATGTAGACTTTAATTTAGAATTTTTAGAATTTATTTTCACCATTTATTATGCATGGCCTCATCAGGAATTAATCTAAACTTAAACTTACAAAATTCTTTTTCTTGTTGGAAATAAAACCCCAAACATAACCTGTCCATGTGTCTGTTGCAGGATGAGCACGTTGTGTCTCACCGTCGCCGTGAGCAACTGGCCAAGTACGACAAATACTTCCGTCGGTTCGAACACTCCAAGGCCTTGGATGCTGCCATGGACGTGCGTGAACTTATGGCCAATTTATTCATTATTCAATCATTTCAATTTATTACTTGCTTTAATTTCCAAATACACACTAGAATCTAAATACTAAATGCAATTTTTGATTAGTTTCAAACGCTACAGGTTCCTTTTCAAAAATAAACATCATATGACATTTTAACACATCAACAATAAGTTTACTAAGTGGATACCGAATTGGTTACTACCTATGTAAGTGTATAAACTCTAACAAACACTTTATCCTAGTAAAATACTATTGGTAGTGTATATTAATGACTTATGTATTCGAATGATATTCTATTTCTATTAATTTCTAACTAAACGTTTGATTTTAAAATTTTGAATTTTGAATCTAAATATTGGATAACTTATTGGATCACTTATTTAGAATCAACTGGAAAATTTAATGATTTTACCTGAACAAAATGAAATGTATTTTTGATTCTAAAACAGAAGAATTTAACTAAGTTATTTATTAGCCTTTTACCAACTATGTATTATCTTTTTAGGTGGAGGAAAACTGAATCTCCATCCTATTTATTGTAAAGATGTATATCATAGTTCAATTCACTTACTAATCAGATGTCCTCATTTAGGTATACTACTTGGCATAGAAAATCAAGTAGTTTTGAATAATATATTGAGCGAAATTAATTTTATTATTTATAAGAAATATCGAATTGACAATGATAATTCAAATGATATTGTTCTCATTTAACAATTTATAAACTTTGAATTTGTATATTCTGGAAAAGTATAATCTTCATCAAATAAGCTATTGTTTCTCCAATAAATAGTAATCATTTTAAAAACATCATACCGATGTTATGAATTGGTAATGTTTGGCGGAAAAAAATGGACTTTATTTATTATGCACATTAATACTCTGGAATATGGGCATGCATGGAAGGTTAAAAGGATATGAATGGAATTTGGATTGAATTGAAGAAACACTTTTGTGTGTTTAATTAATACAGTATGTGTTGCTCTTCACCTACTATGTTAAAATATGGTGTAATGTCATGGGTAATACTTTATTAATAAGTAAAAGCTAAGACGTTAGGAATATTGGAATATTATTACCAACGCTAATGTTTTGATATCAAAATTTCAAGAATAATGACGTTTTTTGTTATTCAAAAGTAGCAACAAATATCTGCAAAGAAATAGAAATGAAAAAACAATCAAAATGTGGAAGAACATGCTGCGTTTCCTCACAAGCGTTCTCTCTGTCGGTGTTGTATTCTGCGCGTTGCTTTGTAGCTGCGCGTGCGTAAGATGAGCCCCGACGTCACGGTCTCCGTGCTGCAGGAACTGATCCGGCGTGGGGCGATAAAGGCTGCACTCGCTGGTCGCTCGGAGAAAGCGCTCGCGGCCATCATCAAGTTCACACAGAAGTGAGACGCTTATACAGCTTATTTTGTTTACCACACACAGATAAAAATATATAAATTACTAAGATTGATTATTTGGTTGTAGGTGGTTCTTTTCATGTTGTGGCTATTGTCTTTTTTCCCACCAATTTTAAAAGGTTCAAAAGTAAGACTACATTAAATTTTATTCTCTAATAGGTGTTGTCAGAATATGAAAATATTAGAGAATAAAATTTAATTTAGTCTAACTTTTGAACCTTTTAAACTTTTGAATTTTAAATTGGTAGAAAAGACGGTAGCCTCAACATGAAAAAAATACATAAATCACAGATAAAGAAATGGAAAATTAACTATAAATATATACCAATAGAGATATATTGATGGCTTCCAGTTTTGAGCAGCACACGTTGTAATTATGTATGATTTTGTCATTTTATTGTGATGATTGAAGAAGCATGAAACTGAGTGAATGAAATGAAAATATATTGATTAACTTTTATGATACAAATAGAGATATATATGCAGAGATATATATGCTTACTATGTATAAATTTACATGTTTAAAAAACTAGATTTTATAGCATAAAAGTGTACATATTTGTAATGAAAAATCCATCCGCTAAACTAGAAGCTCTAAATAGCGGGATACAAAAAACATGAACTGTATTATTCATTGTTCTATTTTTAATTTCAGAAAATAGATCTAATTAGTTGTATGAAAAAATGACAATTTAATTAATTCACTTTTGGAAAGTTAAAATATTTTTTTTTTATTTTAAATGTTTTCAACCTCTTAAAGGCTCCTTTTCAATATTACCAACAGAAATAAAATACAAATCAAATATACATTGCGAGATAGTCAGTTTAAAAAAAAAACAAAAAAACAAACAAAACAAAAACAATACGAGAATCTTGCTCTGTATATTTTATTTGTATTTCATTTCTTTTTGTGATTTTGAAAAGGAGCCTTTAAAATCGTGAAAACGTTGAAAATGAATAATCTAAATTTATGCATTTAAAAAATGTCATTTTAATTTTCAAAACAGTAATAAAGCTGAAAAATGATACTATAGATCATAGTGTGAGACCCAGTGCTGTGAGCCAAATATACAGAATTTTTTATATTAGATGAGATAAATATTATATGTTAAAAGCTTTGAAATAAATATTATAAATACTTTATTAAAATTATCACTGCAATTCTGTGATAGTTGACTGGTGTATCATGAATCATAATGTAAACCTGTCATAATGCAAACATCCTCTTTTACCTCTGCCATTGAACACAATATTAGACCTGGAAAATGATTTATTTTTACTTATACAATACCAGCTGAATACAAATGATGCATATAGATAATTGATGTGTGTTTTTGTGTCTAGGAACATCAGTAACCCCAAGTTCATGAGCACTCTGGTGGACGTGTCCTCGCTCATCATAGGTGAGTAGTTTTACGGCTGTAATATATCGTTTGTAAAAGTTAGAATAATTTTTTTAATTTTAAAAGTTTTCAAACTCTGAAAGCCTCCTTTTCAATATTAGCAACAGAATTAAAATGCAAATCAAATATACATTGCAAGATAATCAATTAAAAAAATAAAATGCAGTAGCACTAAGCAAGAGAATAAGGGTGGAAGTGTAACCGAAACTAAATAGAAGATCTTATGATGAAGTTAATGTATCCGAATGACTTATAATGTAAAGAAATACAATGGGGAATGGTCATATGTTGTGTCCTGGTGTCTATAAATCTCTTACTCTTCTCATGTTAATAGCTCATTATTAAACAAACGAATTTAGTATAATTGACGGCAATCCAATGAAGAAATGATAAAGAGGCAGTTAAAACTGCTGATAGATGCTCCAAGGTGTTGGGACTATTTGTGCTACAATGAGTAATATTGTAACATTTCTACATGTGGCTAGAAAAAGAAAACCGATTTCATCATTGTATTGTGACTGTGTATTTTAGTGGTGATGTTATTTTCAATGTTGTCTGTTTGTAGAGGTGTATGCAGACCAGGTTGGGGCGTCGTCTGCCATAGACGAGCTGCTGGTCCGACTCAAAGACACAGTCGACTCGGAGGTAAACATTGGTGAAATATATGCTCATCTTTGTGGTAACACATACGTTTTACATAACGTAATAAATAAATCTTAAAAACTTAATGTCCATTATTGCTTCTCATCAGTGGTTATCAATAGTGAATATTCTGTGGTAATATTGGCAGTTGTATCATGGATCATAATGTAAACCTGTCACAATGCAAACATCCTCCTACGCTCTGCCAAAATGAGTAGTGGACAAAACTGCTTGAGAGGACGGATAATTGTTGTAGTGGATGTAATAGTTTTTTCGGGGTGCCAACACCTTGAGCACTTCCTCCGCTGATGAAGGCGACAGTTTGCATTTTCACGCTGATTTTACACATTTTAACTTAGGACCACACTGATTTTACTGCACTACAATTTGAATGATGTTCCTGTTGCAAGATGATAGTAATAATGAGACAAACACCCAAAGGGATAACCAAATGTTTGCCTCAGTCATCACTAAATTAAGAATCAGTGCACATAAGTTATTTATTGAAAAAACGCTATATTAGGCCACCTCTTGACCGGAATGAGAGAATTTGCTCTCACTGTCTCATAAATAAAAAGGCACACATTGAGGATGAGTTCCATGCTTTAATAGTTTGTCCTAAATATTGTGAAAAAAGAAAATTTTAATTTTTAACTCAATTGAATGTATATGTCCTAATTTTAAAGATTTGGATGATTATGAAAAATTTATATTTATTATGTCAGCTGAAGGTCAAATAAAAAACTGGTTAGTCAACTTTGTAAACATGTTATTTTATATTACAAAAAAAAATTGACATTCATATCACTTTGGAGTTCAGAATCTAATATGATGACATTTGGAATAGTTAATATACTATATTTTTTATATAAAGTATACTATACTATATTATATTATTATATAATATAGTACCATGCAAGTGTAACATAATCCCATAATTAGTTTAGTGTGTTTTGTAATTTTGTATTTTTTTTGTATGTTTAATTCTTGTTGTGTTAGTTTATTTTTGGTAGTACTGATAGATTTTGTGAATCTAAGGTGAAAATAAATTCATTCTTATTCTTATTCAGTATTTTTGTTCTGACTGTTGTTGCAGGTGTGCTACATGAAGGAGCTGATGGAGATGATGGGGACGATGGACACCATCCTCGCTGCCGCGGACAGAAACCCGGGCGCGACCGAGGCTACGTCAGAGCTCCGCCCGTCACAGGCCGCAGCCGCCGGGGAGCCGTGAGACAAACGGGATCATTGTAGTTTAAAACACAATAATACAGGAAATTTTTACACTAAGCTTTCAACAGTCTCTTCTGTTTAGTTCACAGTGACGACGGCGTCATTCGTCGTTAGTGTAATGAATTGCATGTATTATCCTGTTTAAAACTGTAATGATTACATTTGTCTATCAAATCCAGGACGAATGAACTTCCGTCAGAACATCGTGTGTGT
>CM032665.1:27149384-27227763 GCA_019095985.1 Streblospio benedicti
GCTAATAACAATACATAGTCAGAGATAAGCATCTAAAGATAAATTGCCAATATGTTTACTTAAAAAATAAGTTTTGATATACATATTTGCCCATGAACATTAGTAACCATAATTCAGGCAAAGTGGTATGTGGATAATGTGGTGTTTGCAATCTGGGAGACGTTTTATCGTAGTCACAACTACATCTCGTGAAATTCCCATAATGTGAGCAATATTTCGTATGTCGAACCTGTACAGGTGGAAACGATCATCAAAACATTTTTTTTAAATATAATACTTGGACGAATTTAGTACTGAATTATGATAAAAGATAGAACATGAACTATACTTTAATTATCTGTTAAAATATCATATATGTATTCATTATTTATGAAAGAAATTACATAGTAAGTGGGACGTTTCAGAAAACTGCCCATAGCAGTTTCTCTACTAATTTATATAATATAATCGTGGCAAAAAACATTTGATAAGGGGGGGTCACCTATTTTGTACATGAAAAATGGGGGTGCCTTTTTTGTAAATAAAAATAATGGGGGGTCATGAATTTTGTACATGAACATGAACACTCCCCCGGCTGACCAAATCCTCACATCTATTCCCGGCAATAAATAATGGCAGTCCCATGTTAACAATGGATAGCGCCTGCTTTTAGGCTGCATTCACCCTCCTTTATCTATTCCAGTTCAAAAAATCACACATAGATGTATGTTAACAACTATTGACTTCCGGAGAAATTATTTCAAAACATACGATTACACAATCAGACTATCAGAGGCTGTATGCTGTTTAGCAGAGCCCTGCGTGGGCCGCGACTTTCTCGGGCGATAGGTTGAGTTGTCACTTTTTTATTGCCGTTGTGGGTTTCAAGCCTTATCATGCTTATAAGATGTTTTGCATCTCAAGCTTTTTGAGAAAGGCACTAGAAATCGTGAGTGACCTTTCAAGGTTTAAGCTGTGCTAACTAGTACATCCTTTTATGTCCATATAGATGGGGTGGTGGAAAAGCTATCACTGATTAATCAAACCAAACCAACAAACATATGGTAATAAGGGGCTCTTTGATGCAATTCACCCAACTTTACCACTGTCAGATGTTCATTTGGTAGCTTTTATGAAGGTTTGGGACCGTGAAAAGTGGTCTTATTATAGACGTGGTCTTAATGGAGATAATTGGAGATTCTACTGTATATTTCACTCAACTTCATCCATATTTGTGGATATATTTCACCCAACTTCATCCCTCTTTTCAGGTATCTTCACGGTGAACATTTTCCAGGAAGTTGCGTCGGTGCTGTTGCTGTTTGCGGGGGGTGGGGGCAGCGCAGCACGAGGGTCACAGAGGGGAGTGACGGAGGACGAGTCACCGCGACTCACCGTGTCCCTGCGCATGCGCACCGTGCCAGGGCGCGGGACTTCATCAACACGCGCAACACCAGCATCAGGAACGGTGGGTGGCATAGGCAGAACCAGGGGTGCAGGGGGCGTACGCCCCCCCCCTTCCCCAAAAGACTTCATTTTCGGGTTTTTACACTCAGTACAGTACAGGTCCGCTTATCCGTACAACTCGGGACATTGATGAGATGTTCGTATATTCAGATTCGGATATCACAGTAGTGACCCATGACTATTCTGATAGACCATGACATGGGTGATAAAACGAGCATCGAACACTTATCGAACGTTTTTTGGCATATTTCTGGACTTATAAGTGACAAGTATTTGTGTAAACTAATTCAAAATGTCTGATTTAAATGAAAAAAAAAATGAAGTTCAAATTTTTGTTCAAACTTTAGTTCCTAAATTACAATTTTAAAAAGCAGTTTTCAGGTTTTTTTTAAAGAAACAAGAGCAATGTACATGTTAAAGTGATAATGTCTAAAAGATGCCAGTAGATGCACCTCCCAATAAGGAAATACATAATGCCCTCCCTCTGCCCCCAGGTGCGGGTGGCGCGGCGCGGCGCGGTCGGACCCGCTCCAGTCTCCGCAGGAAGATGTTCGCCGACTCGCGCGACCTCACCGCCGCAGACACCGGCAGCTCCTCCGTCAACAGCCTCGAGTCCGCGGACGACAGGGGACGGAGGAAGGAGGGCGCCATGGCAACCATCGGGGAGATGTAGTATAAAAGGCACGGCAATGTCCAGTCAGGTTGCAAGTGTACTCCACATAGAGAGATTCAGTGACAGAGGCTATTAAGATTAAGGCTGCATATAAGGCCTATAAACAGTATCATTGGTGTCAAGTGGCCTGGAAGTGGTGTTGCGCAATCGATACTGGCCAAGTCTGAACACGTCTAACAGGCGTAGAAACGTTAGCACAGTGGCAGAGCGCTTGTCTCACACATAATGACTGGTCGGATGTTATCAAAGAGACCTTGAGTTCGATTCCACGGCCTTTCAAATACCTTTTACAAGCCTTCTCTGGAATTTCCTGACAGTAGTAGATCAGGGAGGTGCTGTGGTGTGGTGGGGGTTAGACATAATGTTGCTGTCAATAGACAGGCCTTGTGGGAAAAAAAGCAAGGCAATTAGTAGGAGTTACTCAAGATCAAGTTAGTTGAAAGTGAATGGACAAGTATCTGCAGTGGTAGCGCCTTGGTTTAAAGGGACAGTTCTGTGGTATTGATGCAGAGAAAACGTAGTAGAGTGTTGATTGCGTGAACATTATGATGCAGGAAATATATTTGAATTATTGCCAAATAGAAGGCAGCTCAACGTTCAGGGCATGCCGGATATGCATTGCAAACGGATGATGATGACGTCATAAAGGTGACTCTGTAGTGATGACGCAGCAGCATGAAGCTAACCATTCTGTCATCCACTATTCGTATCGTCTGCTGCTCCTGAATCAAGGGGACTGCAAACACACACTGACTGCTGATCTGATGTAGAAAATATATTTGAATTATTACATTTAGAAAATAGCGCAACGTTCAGGGCATGCTGGACATGCATTGATGACGTCATAGTGATGACGTAGCAGCATTACGTTTACCGTTCACTCTTCGTCTGCTGTTCCTGAAGCAGAGGGACTGCAGAAACATACTGACTACTGACCTGTGTGGTTGATTGTGTGAACATTATTCTGTAGAAAATATATTTGAATAATTATTAATAATGATTAACAGAAGATAGATCAACGTTAAGGGCATGTTAGACATGCACTGCAAAACTGATGACTTCATAGTGTTGACGTGGCATTCACTCTGCCATTAACTCTTCGTCTGCTGTTCCTGAAGCAGAGGGACTGGCAATGAAACGTGCTGACTGCTGATCAGAATGCAGGACACCGCGAGACTAGTGAGCATGGCAACATAAGTAGCCAGTAGTCCGTGCTGTATTACAGTTAAACTCAGTCATTTGGAACATATTGGGTGACAGGCAGATCCAGGGGCGGAGGTCAAACACCCGTTCTAGCCACAATTTCCATGATTCTGACAGGTGCTGGACCGTCTGGGTTCATGAGTACAAATGTACTGGATTGCTCTGGAAATAGTGTCCATGAATACTGCAAACTACATTTATTTGCTCAAGCGATTATTGAAATCAAACAAAACAGAAACAGTCAAATTAATTTTTTGTCTTGAAATAAAAACAAATACCTCTGCATGCATTCTGTGTTAGTGTTATTTTTTGAATTCAAATAAAATCAAATAATTTATTAAATCAGACATAGAATAGTTTGTCCCATAAAACAAATAAAAACATACATGCAATTATTAGTTTTGTTTCTATTATTCATTTTTCTAAATAAATAATCAAAAATGTATATCTATAATCATATACCAATTTCCAACTCAACCATTTCTTGTACATCAAATTGCTATAAACGTGATAATCACTTAATTGAAAACCATAAACTGTTTGATGAGTTTACAGCCTGACTGTAAAGTGCTGATGTCACTTGGTCCCCGACCCTCTTCACTGTAATGACAAACACAGTGATGATATAACTGTCAGCCGACTGTAAATTTATAGAAAAAAAAAAGATGCTGCATAACCAGCATCTAGTCTCAATAGTCTCAATTTTGTACACAAATTGGTTTATAATAGATGTTACATGGAGGAATACTACTAAGTTATTTTATTCGGCTGTAAATGGAGTACTCGATTCTTATGTACCAGATACTTTTAAGTTTTTCGTCTTTTTTTTTTCTCCGTGTGTTTGCTGAAAATACTCTCGATTGTGATTGGCTGGGACATTCATCATGGGATTCGATATTTACACCGCCGGTTTGATGTTATAATGATAAACAATGGAAATCAGACAAACTCGCCTCGTGTGGCTTTGCTTTAACAGAACTCTAACCCTTTGAAGGTATAAACGTCTCACCCCATCATTGAACCTGTCAATACGTTGACGTCCGCTAAAAGCTGGCCCAGTCCCCGTGGGTGCTGTCCCCTGGGTGCTACATAACGCTTTAGCACCGGCAACCCGCAAAAATTCCGATGACTCCGCCCCTTTCTGTCGATTTGTTTACGCTACGACGTTGGTCTCACAAACACCGCCTTGTTACAATAGAAAGCATTGAAATTATGCGACATTTTAGACGTCTTTTTCTAATGAATAATACAAGTGTTGACACAAAACCTTCATGCATATCTAATGTACAACTCATGAACTGTCCAGAGATGTTGGAATTAATGTATGACAACACAGACTTTTTTATTTATTTCACAATATCCGTGCACGCTCCTCAAGTCAGTCAAGGTCAAGTCACCAAATTGCCGACTTTCTACCCAAGAGTGTTGAATCAAAATTGTGCTGATCTTCTTAGTTTTAACTTGGGATAAATTCGGTAACCTCTGTTCTACAACATACCAGAAGTATTCTCAGAAATCATTGATAGTAAAGATTTGCTGGGGTATTTAGTTTTCAATCTTTTTACATCCACTACCAGCCGCTACTCTTAATTGCATCGCGCTATGGTCGGTGTTGACAAATTACGGCGTGTGATAAAGGCTCGTATGTCCTTGCAAATGGCGTCGCCAAATAGTGATAAATTTGTGAAACGAATGGATTATTATCGTTACAATAACATACCCATCAAGAATTCACACGTCGGATCAATTATGAACTGGTTATGAAGACATGGACGAAAGGATATTTCTCAAATCACGCAAATTGTTTGAAAATCACAGTGGTTTGTGCGTGTGTGTTTGGCGATGAAGAAATTTGACAGTTTACACGGGTGTACGCATATGACAGATATATTTGAAGACGTTTTTATAGAGTCTTTCACTCAAGTAAGCTGTTTTATGTTCATTTTCGTATCATCTGTACCCTTTATGATGACTCACAGCAGTCAAATTATTTTACGAGTATGAGAACTTTTAGAAATTCCTCTTTATAAAGTGTACCTCGAACCGGTCTTTGAATCGAGGGCAGCACAAGCTACATGCACTCGCTACATGTTTGGAAGATAATCTAGACGTAAAAATCCATATTCCTATAACTAGATGTTGAAAATAAGAACCGCGATACGATTCTGTGTACACGTGGACAATTTATGTAAAAATTAAGTATTTATGGAGGCACCAGAAACGTTATTGTCTCAGACGTAAAACTGTCAAAATGCCAGTGACAGTGTGCGGTAGTGTTTTTTACGTTGTCAACGTCATAACTCTTCTAAATCGATAATTGATATGTATACATTGGATACAATGTAGAAAAGAGGAAAGGTAGTGCATCCCAACTGAAAAATTAAGACGTTTAGCACATTTTCATTCAAGAATCTGGTGTCAAAACATGACAATTTCTCACTGTTTACTACGGGGAGGAGATAAAGCTTGTGAGACCATGATAGCGCACCTGCGTATGTTTTATGATGAGGCCGCTCGCTGATTGGCTGGCTGACGTATAAAGGGGCGTGGTTCGGAACTAATGTCATATACTTTTTATGCCACATAAATAGTACTTGCTGAGCCATTTGAATGTATACATTTTTTATCTATATGCAGCTTTTTCATTTCTTCATAATTAAATCAGTTTCTATCCCTGTTTATTGAAATACCCGGAAATGTAAACACCCCAATGTTTTGTAAACAGAGGGAATTCCATAACATCCAGCCTTAACTATTTCCGACAAGCGAATTTCAAACACGGCGCACAGTGACAAGGCTACAGTCCTGTTATTAGTACGGAACCTCCCAATGTCAATCCACTCGTTATTCTCTCTGTTTTAATTTATTTATAATTTTCTATCAAACGCGTGTTTATGATTGTAAGATTGGAAGTTATTAGGTGCAACATGCCCAAAAATAGAAAAATCAAATTATTAAGTGAAATTGTCAGGGAGGTGTTTGCTGTTCTGTCCCTTTTAAATCCGTCCTACTTTACGTTTGACGTACGACTTGTTTGCTGATCTTGAACGCCCATAATTGTCAGTGCAACATGAACGCAACGATCAACTGACAATTAAGTATTTACTACGCCAAATAAACACAACATCAGCCGCGATAATTATGCTAATTTGCATCAGTTTATGACCTGTTTCTGTGAACAGTAAATTGTGGCTGTACGTGCCGAATGTACCGGCAAACCAACCAGGCCAGTGTTAGCAGCTATACAATACACAGTTAGTGTAATTGTGGAATTGCAAACAAACCAATTATTAAACCAACCTCTGTGGAAGATGCAAATTGTCTAAATAGTTGGCGCCAGCAGGTGATTCAATCATTTTTAACTGGCCAGTACAACTAGGCACAGTGTGATACGGGGCGGAATCACGACACATGCTAGTTATTCTAAACATAATTAATATATGAAGTTTTAACATGGAAGGGTACGGTAATTTGTTGAATCCCAATCCTTCTTGCTTGGTTGTTTATTTTTTATACCAGGAGCTTTACTTTTACTGTTTACTGATCTTTCTGTGACTATGACATGCTAATTAGAGCTTGGAATATTCGCATTTCCTGGCGTGGGCTGTTCTCGTTTGCCTGGTCTCCGTAGAGGCAAAATGATGTCCAAGAAGCGTGCCCCACCAAACACCAAAATAAGTTATGTGCATAGTGTTTTTGCCGCGTCTGCTATCGATCGCGCAGAACCCATGATATCCGATAAGTGCCCCCCCCCACACACACATCAGGATTTGCCACTTTCCACGAGCCCAGAGCATGATGCGGGGTCGGTGGTGCACACAGGTCACGCTGATGGCGTCTTCGCCAGGAATCCAGTGTTGACTTATGCTAATCTTCAGCTCATAAACACGCGGCCGTGGTTGTTGTGAAGAGATTTGTGATGTAAACACTTGTTAGAGCTGTCACCTGGCGGAGACAGGTGGTTGAAGGCTTTCACCTCATAAGCAGATACAAATGTGAGAATGTCAACATGGCTGGCACGTCAACTGAGCAACATGAACAGCCGTAAGTGATAAATCATACTTCTTTTGTATTTCAAACGTCACTGTGAATCAACATGTAAGTTGCATGTGTGTGGGAGGGAGGGGCGGGGGGGGGCGGGGGGGGGGGTGTACGTTGCATGGGACTGTTTTGCAACGGGGTTGAGTTCACTCAACACCCACTCACTACTGGACACTGCAGGATAATCACTCACACTCCAGCGGAAACACAAGAGCAAGTGATAATGTTACAGTGACAGATCCAGGATTTCTTGGAAAAGGAGGGGGGCAAAGGCAAAAGGTAAATGATGTTCCGGGAGCTGCCTCACATTGCTCTCGGTACACCCGGATAGTCAGTGAAGAAGTCAACTTGGAAAGTGCGTAGCCTCAATATAACATGGATATTGCGTGATCACCGGTAAATGTTGCATTCACCAACCCCAATGTGAACGACAACGAAGCGCATAACAGGAATAAGTCAATAGTTTCAAACTCTGTAGATTCCGGATCAATCCTACTTTGTATCAGTCTGTCTTGTGGAATCATCTGATCAGTCTACCGTAATGTGACAATACATCTATTTAATCACGCATAGTCATATCTCAGGCTATATTATACGCAGTTGGTATGAACATAGACTTGTAAAGGCGACAGTGTGAGTGATCAATCCATGAAAACTGATATAATGCAACGATGTAACACATATAGATTTTGAATTATTTATAACCGCTATAGCCTACTGCATAAAACAAACCCCAAAATTGTGTGTTTATCTTTTGGCCACAAACGCAGCATGACCTCAGTTTTAAACAGGCCATAAAAATCAGGTTGACCCCGTTTGGTAGAGCGGGCTAAAATAATGAAGTGATAGGGTTCTATTTCAAGGTCGGAGGGTGATTACTTTAATTGGCGTCCCGGGTTAACGCTGTGGACGTAACTCACAGGTTACGCTAATAAAGATGGCTGTCGAGTCTTTCCATTGAAATGTTTTTACTCGTATCCTATGCATCTATAAATGTAGCAGTTTGTTATACAAACTAAACTAGTGTGATAATCACGTATTTATCAATAAGGAACATCTTCAATAACCAGCATGTCTACTGTGTGGCGTGATGAAATGTGCCCGGCTTTGCTGCCATAGCTCCACGTGGTGTGAAAAATAATATTACGGGCAACACAATGTGAATTTAAAAACTCTATTTGTTAACTCAGTGATACCTTTGATGTGCCCTCAACGTGTGCATGAGCAGCCTATTTCCACGAGCTCAATGTTAATTGATGCATAGATACATAGTAATTGAAAGAAATATCTATCACCAGTATCTGTAATAATTGAAACAAACAATATTGAATACAACACGGAAACAATATTGAATAGAAACCGCAACCCCCATCTTTGTTGGCATAACTTGTGCGTTACCCCCACGGCCTCCCCCGGCTGCCTGATCACCCTTTACCCACCTGAGCGTGCAGAAAGGCAGGGTAGCTACTAAAAGTATATCCGGGACTTTGGGGCAGCCGCGGCGCCAGCGAAGTCATAAATATTCACGAGGTCAACATAGCGCTATTAAAGTTAGCTGTCAAAATAAGATGGAGAGAAACTATGTTTACACTGTGAACAACTGTATGTCATCTTGGAGCTAGTACTTAGAAATTTATATTTATTAATTAAATACAACCAGAATAAAAGTTTGCAATTTGGATTTGCGTGCATATATAAAGAATAAAAAAAAGAAACGATATGTTTGCACTATCAAACTAAACACTGACAATTATGGAATACCAGGTTGAGGAAAGGTCGGTAACGTTACAAATAAATAGCTTATGTACAAAAATGATCACCCTAGAGCAGGGCCCATAGATATCACACATCCCGTAGGTATTTTTCTAATAAAAGAAAATAGCACCTAAACAAGTACCAAATTATATTATACTTCCATGAAAATAATTGTGTTCCCGGTACCAAAGTGTGAAAAGAACATTTCTTGTATCATCCAATGTAAACAGGGGCAAACCGTCTTCAAATTGCACGTGATACATTGTTTTTAATATTAGTTAGATTCCGTATATTTCTCTAATGTGAAGAGTTAAATGTCATTAGACTTTTTATCTAAATTTAGCCGTATGATTCGTAGAATTATGCGCGCCATTGAGACCGTCTTTTATTAGACATCAAATTTCTATTCTATTGACTGACAATCTAAAATAACAGAGGATAATAAAAAGGAAAGAGAGAATGATCTATGCGCGTAAACAAAATGCACCCTATATCATGTAGCTTTAATGAATCATAAACATTGTGTTTAGCTTATGAAAAGATAAGTAAGCAGCTTTATTTTGCCACCTCTAACACTATTGTTTGAGGTGTCAGCCCAGACCAAGCATATGAGACATGATCAATTGATGATCAATAAGTGGGCCAATGACCTGGTGTAAATTGTAAAGTCGTTAGAGCAAAACTTTGATCAGGATTATAAACTACCACATTAACATTCACATTGATTATTGTTGGGTCGTTGATAGTTCTGCTACGATGGTTTAAGATTATTAACTACTGTTAATAATCTACTAACAGTGCAGAATTCCGATTTTACTGATATAAGATAAAATGTTCTTTGTTCAAGCAAATTTTTGATACATCGATAAATGGTCCAACTTACAAAATAATATCAACCTTGATTTATATATCACTAATATGATCTGTGATATGCCCAGTAGGCGCTCATAATTGTTTGTCTATTACGTTATTTGGCTCATTACCCTTATATTATGTTCACGCGCTGCTGTATGGCGGGTTTGTGTGGTATTTTATACATCAGTAAAGTGAGTGTGACATGCATGGTGCGCTACTGTGACGGGGTTAGGAGGGTTTCTTTTGGGTATCATGTTATCACAAGTAACATTAGTTTCAATGCAGCTTGAACCATCACCTCCAGATTCCTGCCCTGCCCTGGTTACATAACTCGTGTGCCTTGCAGAATCCCATTCCTAGCCATAGTTGTTACATTTTCTGTGATTGTTTCAATACAGCTTGAAATGTGTTTGGTGTACTTTGAATAGCAAATAAATGTGTGTAACCAAAGGGACAATAGCACCCCGGACCTCTGTTGTGTTTCCTACTGGCGCTTCTTGTGCGGGCCTACAGTCAACAAAACTACATTCAACTTAACTTATAAATGAATTCACAAGCATAATGAAGCATATGATCATTGACATACTTATCATTCCCATACATTCTGATATTTGGTGATATATTTGGGGGCAGTCAGCAGTGTTATGTAGCATCCCTGTAGGTGTTGGTTTTACAAACTACCACACAATTCTACCCCAAGGCTGTTAAACCATCGCGATTTACTATTCACACTTCGTCTGTCTCCAGCACTGCCTCAATAACTATACTATAATGAATGTTTACAATGCGTTTCTTGTTAAACTTACAATTTACGACCGTGAACGTAAGTAAATTCCGGTTTAAATACCGCCTGTCCCCCAGACCGTTTTGCCTGCGATCTTGTGAGACGCATCATGCCCCCCAGCGCGTGCACGAGGATCAGACCGGGAAGTAGAAGACACGCCAGTGCTTAGCTTTAAGTTGTGGAGGCAGAAGGAACACATTGCGACCTCGTGACTCATTGACGATCACGTGATCACAGGTACAGTAGAACCTCTCTATTAGGACCACCTTTGGAACCAGTGTTCTCAGGTGGTCTCAATAAAGGGGTGGTCTCTATACATAGGTACATTCTGGTAGCTTTTTGAAGGTTTGGGGCAGTGGAAATTGGTCTTATCATAGAGGTGATCTCAATAGAGAGGTGGCTTTAATTAGAATAAAAGCAGTGAATAGAATAGTGTTGCGTATAAAATGTTTTAATTGGAGGTTCTACTGCATTTGTGTTTACGACCACCTTTAGTGCGCTCCCCGCATGCTTCTGGTTTCTGTGTGAACATTTCCTTGGGTCTCGTGCGTGTGTTTTTGTTTGCTTATGTTTATTTTGGCCGTGGGTAATTATCTGTATATAGTATTCCTTGAGCTTGGTTAGTTTTGTGTTTTATTTGACATATTCATTGACACGCCACTGGAGGATATGCAAATTAAATTTCGACATTGAAAGATAGCTACATCATAGACGCCACAAGTATATTGTATGCATGACTTCCCCCGCCCCCGTCGTTATAATGTGATCTGTCTTACAATTACAGCAATAAATCACTGGGGAAATCCCTCTGTCAGATCCGGGAATGACGTCACACTGCTCATGTATCGATTGTGACGTCATCCTGGCAAGGTGGTAGTTTTGTTTCCGTTGATATAAAATTCGGGAATAAAAAAATCCCGTGCCACTTTTATAGCTCTCTAGTATATCTAGTCCGTGCATGGCCCTATTCTCCCCACATCTGGGCGGTTTTCTAGCTGTGCATCTGACCACAGATTGCTTGCAAGTTCAAAGTGCTACACATTAGAATTTTGTGATTAACCGTATAATTAGCTTGTAAAAAGTAAGCATTCTGCTCTGCTAGTATAGCAGTGAATCTGCCGAAAAAGCAAAGTAAAATTGCACACTTTTGTCTGTAACTATCAGGGCACGGTTGCAAAAGGTGTGTGGGTGGGGTGGGGGGATAGACATGAACGTCTTCAGCCCCCCCCCCACCCACCCCAGTAAGAAAGTGTGTACATTCCAAACAAGGCCACTGCGCCCACAGAACGTTCACCCACGAACAGACAATGCCTGCCAATGGTCTGTGTGATCCGCATTGACTGACGTGCTACTTTCTCCATTTTATTGCTACCCACTTGATAGTTTATTTCTGATCTCATCATCACTAAACAAATAATGTCACTTGATGTAGAAGTAAAGTGGAAACTGAGGGCTGAAAAAGCCTGCCATTGGGTATGTCAATATCGTGGTAGGAACGTGCTTGCTATAGACAACAGAGAGAATCATCACTAACCACTTTAGAGACGGCACAAGTGTGTTTTATGTTACGGAGAACAATTAGTAGAGTCCCATGTATATAAGATTGAGTGTGGTCTGGTCTGTATTTAACATTTTATATAAAAAGTCCAGTTGTTGTCCTGGTTTTCATTTTTAAAGTGTAATAATTTTTTAAATAACAGCCGTTTATAGCAAATTCTAAATAAAGCAACATCTGTTTGTTTCGCGTCATTTAGTTTCATTTATGATTACATAAGTGTTAAAATTCGGTATACCGATGACTTTGTATACATTTACAGCTAACCATAAACGCGCCCTGTGTTCTTTTCTTTCTGTTTCTTTTTGCAGACGATAATAGATAAAGTCTTATGCTATGAAGTTTTCAATCTCAAGCTTAGCTTATTCGGCTTGACGCATAAAGCACTTTTTTTAGTTCACATTTGTACATGTTAAATGGTCCGTGCGAATTATGGTTAGAAAGACATATTTAGTCGTCAACGTTTTAACTCCTCGTTATTAGTATCAGTACACAATTATCCGTAACAATATCTATTTTCTTGAGGTTTGATCAATTGAATATGTATCTAGACACAAACATATTAAGCCTTTATTAGTTCGGTGGTTTGAATGTAGAGTATTTTATTGGCAGCTCCTGTATAGATGATTGAGGACGTAAATCGAGTAGCGCCTGTTACGTAACAGGGGAGCCTCGATTGGATCAGGCGGTGCGCGCCAGCTATGTGAATGATCCACGGTTCGGCGGCTTTCAATGGGAGCCGTGTATTCTTTATCATAAGAACCGGGAAGTTGGAGTCTTAAAAAGTTGCCGAGACGAACCAATAGCATCGTGTGTTATGTGAGCTTGTGTCGGCAACTTGTGGTTAGGCAGCAGTTAATCACTGGACAGACACAGACAGAATATGGTGTTTGCGCGCTACTGTACTTTGGATTACTGTTTTAGGGATATAAAATAAACAGACTTTTTAGTGAGAAGCCGAAAGGACTTTCTGAAATTGGTAAGACACTAGATGTTTAAACTATTTGCCTGGCTTTTTGTAAAATGGCAGACATTTTATTTTATCATAATCATGTATTCAGTTTTTAGTTGGGGTTACACGGATTATGGTTTTGGACTTATTTATATGGACTTTTGATGTCCTTATTTTAAATCTTTTTCTTCATATGCGTTTGTTTTGTTTTATTTTTATTGCGATCCGACTTTTTTGTGGTTTTCTTTAAGGTTCATGCTTCTTCTTTCTTTTAAAAGTATGTATATCACAAATATACACTGAAAAAAAAATTAGAAATATTATTTACTTCCAAATGTTCGGCAGCCAACAGCGATCATTGAACTAGATTGTCATAACATGCATCTGTGCTGCGAGGCCTACTTTATGTATCAATACATTTTTTTAAAACTTATTTTAAAGTTCTTGGTGCATTTGTGTGGCAAAGTTATCCGGGCAACAGACAACTAATGCATAGGCAGATACAGGTTTTTGCAAAGGGGGGAGGGCGCACTTACGGGATTTCATGAAAAATCCTATGAAAATGAAGTATTTTGGTGGGGAAAGGGGGCCCCCTGGATCTGCCTATGCTAATGCACGTGTTCACAATGACCTCTAGTCGACAAGGTCATGACCCCGGGATGGTTCTATGGGAACATTGTGACGTCTGGACACTCGGGGTGGAATCACGGACAAGGCCAATGACCTGGTGTACATGTAGGCGCCCCCAGTGGGGAGGGGGAGCTGGGGCAGTGGGGAGGGGGAGCTGGGGCCCGGGGCTCCTCTGGGAATTTCAAAACGTGAGGTTCCAGGGAGAAGAAATCTAACTTGATATGTTTCCGCGTTGCATCCCGCGTTGCATTGTTACTTCGAAATTAGCTTTTGTTTGGGTTGCCCCCCCCCCCTCTTTCTAGAAGTCCTGAGGGCGCCTATGGTACATGTAGTCGTCTGGTCCTGCGTAGCGCGGAATTCAACTCTAAAATCATCACCACATGATACCGTTACAAATTAGATGTCGATACATGCAGATGCGAACGGGATAAATAGAGTTTCTATTTAAAGCTACATTTGTAGCCCACTTATACGATGTGCCTGACATACTAACCCCGTATCGGACCACATCGTCGGTTTTTACCTCAAGGGTGGGTGGGGGTGGGTACTTCAGGGTTGAATGGGTAGCGGGCTTCCACTGAAGGTCCAAAATCATACCCTTAGTGAAACCACCGGATGAAAACAATTGGGTAATATCCCAAGGGGTATTATTCTATGTGATACTGTAATGAAAACAAGATTTTCTTCAACATATATTTACCTTTTATGCATGTTTATGGCTCAATAATACAAACTCACATGAAAAGAGAGCTAGATATTGAGCCTCGAGATTGAACTTCCCTTAGTGAAACTGGCTGGAATGTTGAAATTATGACCCCCAGTGAAACTGAGTGGTGGAAAAGGTGACCCTTATCAGTGGCACATGCCGTATAGGGCGACCGTATGGAAGTACCCCCACCCCCACCCCCCACCCCCTTCAAGGTTTTTACATCTTGATCACGAGTCTATGGTCATACTGCG
Source organism: Streblospio benedicti (assembly GCA_019095985.1). Lineage (NCBI taxonomy): Eukaryota > Metazoa > Annelida > Polychaeta > Spionida > Spionidae > Streblospio > Streblospio benedicti. The sequence goes on from CM032665.1 coordinate 27,164,239, forward strand.
TATATCGCCTAAAACATACCGATATGCGTCCTCGTATTGGCCAGATGAGAGTCACACAGGCGACATTTTGCGGACTCCTGCGAAATAGAAGAGGCTCCATGGAGCGTGAACGGTGAATAGCGCGCTGCTATTTAAATAGCAGACGATTAGATCAATTCTACTTGTCTAGTTTACAAACATAAAAGGGGGACTTACCGAGCATGTATTTTGTCAAAACTATGCCACTTTGGGTGGCAGGGTGGGGCGGGTATTCAGAGAAACGGCACAATAGTATGCTGAACTGTGTTTCCTTACATCTGAGTTTGATTTAATGAGAAACACAATCTAATGTTTTTTTATGTTTATCTCAACAGAAGCTTTTAACCTCTATAGATACCTTCTCAATTTTAATCATTATTTACAAAGTGATACTTCTCTTGCCAAAATTACAGTACAACTGATATTTTCAACTAGAATATATAATCAAAACAATATACCTCAGGTTATAGCAACGGCAGCATATGCCTGTCTTGTTTTGTGTTTGATTTGTTTTTGTTTTGTGTTTGTGTTTTTTGTTTTGATTTTTGGTTTTTGTTGTTGTTGTTTTTTGTTTTTTGTTTTTGTCTTTAAATGAGAGACTGTGAATATTGTGAATGTTTACATATTCATGGCAAATTTACATGTACATAAACACACAACAACGATATCTGCTGTAGTCTCCCTGGCTTTAAAATGCTGGCCGAAACTTCAAATTTATCTCAGCGCGCAGAGCACTTTCCCTTGATCAGGACCAATATCATATGCACATGACCACCTTCCCATTCCCACACAGGTCATTGTATGTGATCCACTCTCTAGCAAATAGTGTACACTTATAATGGATCCCGTATATTACATTTTCAATTAATTAACTTAGAATTACGAATGTCGTATATCTAACAGTTTGTGTGACGTGGAAGCTAGAAACATTGGTTATCTTTATGGTTTTAGGGATTGCCACTTATCATGGCCGAGGAGACATGACAAAATTAAACAATTATGGCCTGAATTTCAAGCCCGCACCTAAGTTTGTTTGACAATTTCAGCCCCCTCCACCTCGTCTCCCCTAATATTACAGCCAATTTTGTGTAGCTCACTTACAAGTGCACGCCAAAATTTGCAGCGCTTCCCCCCCCCCCACCCAAACCCCCCCCCCCCACACACACACACCTCCTCTCACCTCCCCCAACCAAGTTGAGGTTTTCAGCCCACCACCCAGTGTTTTTATACCCCCGTGGGCCATGATAAGTGGTAGACCCTGTACATCAACGAGATCGAGCACACATGTTAATGCTTTCGAATATCAGGTGATATCCACTGTTTGGACAGAACTTGGATCGTGGTGCTAGGTCCACAAGTAACTAGTGGGTTTAATTTAGAAATAAGTAAGTAGGTACATGAGTAAGTAAGGGGTGTCCATAAAGTACTGGGGAGGGAGGGTCGGTAAAGTTCCACACTAGATGGCTGAAACTTTTCTGGTCCTCCCCCTGGCATAGTTAAAACTTTTCTTGTCCTCCCCCCCTTGGCATAGTTAAAACTTTTCTTGTCCTCCCCCTGGCATAGTTAAAACTTTTCTGGTCCTGCCCTCTTGGCATAGTTAAAACCTTTCTTGTCCTCCCCCTGGCATAGTTAAAACTTTTCTGGTACTCTCCCATTACTACATGGCAGAAGTTAAAATTTTTCGTGTCCTCCCCCAGACATATTTAAAACTTTTCTGGTTCTCTCCATGGCATAGACGAAACATTTCTTCAGCTTCTGCTCCTTCTCTCCCCCAAATTTACCGACCCCCCCCCCTCCCAGTACGTTATGAACACTCTTTCAGAAAGTATGCTAATGACAATCACCCAACACCCCTCCTTGCCCTTCCAGCCTCGCCCCGCCCGCGTCTCCCCCCGCGATGGCGCTGCGCCGCCAGCGAGCACCGTACAAGGTGCAGGGCGAGCGCACGTCACTCATCCTGGACAGCGACGACGCAGACGAGCTCAGCACCATCTACAGGTGACTGCCACGTTCTACTCGGGGGAGTCCAAGTCTGTTAGTGATGCTCTTTTATAGCTTTCTGTAGTGGAGCCATCATTTGAGATAACTAATTGGAGGCTATGAAGTAAAGCCTACCCATCAGTCAATGCCCCATGGTTTTAGGTTTCAAACGTTCACAGCACTGTGGGAAGACTGCTTCTTTAGGATTGTAAATAAGAACATAGTTAAGGGCGATACACTTTTTGTGAAAGCTGGCTACTTTTCATAATTCCCAGCCCTGCTTTTGCAAAGTGTCTCGAGTTGCATTCCCCGCCAACTGATCTCTCTTGAAGAGAAATGAAACTAAACTCGATATCACAGAATATTCTGGATAAGCAAAAAATAAGGTTCTGCTTTCTAAAGATCCTATCCTCATTGACATTGCAGCGACTCCGGTGCCGCGAGCTCCAAAAGCGACTCCCTCCAGCGGCACAACATGTCGCAGCCCCCGACCAGCACCGACTCCGGCTACAGCCACCTGCACAACTCCGAGTCGGAGACCTCGTTCACGGCCCTCATGGAGACGGGAAACCGCAACTCGAGAGCCTCCTCATCTGGCAGTGGCAGTGCATCCGGCAGTGCGTCGTCGCGAGGCGCGCGGCCTCGACAGCCCTCGAAGCAAGGGATCTACCAGGTCGCAGCCCCTCGGAAGACCGCGGAGAGAGCCTCCGTGGGCTTCACGCTGCCGCCCGCGGACTACGATGAGCAGGAGGAGTACGATGTGCCACCGCCGCGGCCGGGAGGAGCCATGGCGCTGTTTGACGTCAACGTCGAGGTGGAGGACACGCCGTCCGAATGTGAGTACGAGGAGGGTGTGACAGGGGCGGACAGAACCGATGTGTGATGCTGAATCAGCTTGATTTGATTGCAGATTCAGGGGGACCCATCCCCCATTTTTAGCTGTCGATCGCACGTGCGAAACCATGAGATCCTTTAGGTGTGCTCCCATTTTCTGGAAACCTGGATCTGCCAGTGTTTGACACTTGCTGTCATGTCACAGTCATGTTGCCATGTCTTCAAAACACAGTTGAGCCATTATGCTTCAATCTCCACCATACTGTGGAAAAGCAGGCATTAGGTTCACTGACTGTCAGACTGGCTTAGTTAGAATATGACTATGTCTTCCCTTGATGAAATAAAGACCTAGCGGATCAGAACTTTCATGATACATATATATTATAATGTATACAAAAACATGCCTTCCTACTAGTCACTTAGCATTTCAAGGTATATGGCTGATAGAACTGAACAGCTAACTTACGTAGCCTCTTTCATTTAAAGCATATATATGATTGGTGGATTCATTTGTTCATTTAGCGCAGTAGAGCGATATAACAATGAACAAAGGAAAAGACAGACACAAAAAAGGGCCTCATTAGAACATAAACATGCTTGAGAGACTTGCATGCAAAGGAGTTGCACCAATTATATTGTATATAATTACATAATTTACTTTTATGCAAATGCCAATAATTCTGTAACCTTTTCCCACATACTTTTACGAACACATGAACTTTTGTTTTTATTTCTGTTTATCATGTTGAGAACAGCTTGATTGGACTCTCTGAGTGGATGTAAAGTACACTTTATACTCTCAGATTGCTTGTATTGGCACGGGGATTTCCACTTCCTGTATATAAAGCCTTATATGTCACAGTGACGTGGGAAAAAGTTTGTTTTCTTTTCATATAGAGTTTATAACAAAGAGTTGGGGACAAACTCGCAGTAAAAAACATTTAAATTATTCAACTGATTGTGGTGTAATGGTATTGTAGAACATTAAACGATCCCCCGTCCAAACAACAATCAATTAATCATTATTCAATTAGTAATACTCTTGCAAAAATGGAATGTTCTTCCTGTTTTGTGACTGACAGGGTCATTGTCTTCATTCACACCACGGACATGTTCAAACTTCCTTTTTTTAGAAGCACGCACAACACCAGTGACAATTTTCACCTGACATAGCTTCATGTTCAATTTCTCACATGAGTGAAGATCTTTATATTGGTCGGCATTTGATTATTTTCGACAAAGGCCTATCGGAATCGCATATGGAAAAAAAATGTTTGTTTGAACTGTGAAGCCATTGACATATGAGTCTATTGACATTATTATATACTTGTTATGTAAGAAACTGGCATATAAGCGGAAAATGGCTGGGTGATTTTAAATCAAATCAATTCAAATCATTTATAAAATCAGACATAGAGATAGTTATGTCCATATAACAATTTAACGCATATATACCGTTAAAGCATTTATGTTACTTAATTTTGTTAACCAATATATATATTATCAAATATTTGACAAACAAAACTTCGACTTTGACCTGATGCATGACGTGGTCCGCTGCCTCCAATAGCCCTGAACTAGGGGTGTGGGGAGATAGCATCTCGGCAGCTATCAATAGCTCCATCTACAGTACCAACACACAAAGCATGGTGCGAACCTGGACTAGGCCTTGTGAAATCCCAAAACATATACCCGCCTGACTTATACATAACAAATTGCGTATGTCAGTTGATCGTTTCAACTTGGTCGCTTTTTTTTTTTATTATTTCTTTCTTTTTTTCTTTTTCTTTTTTTTTACTTTTCTTTCTATTTCATATTGCCACACCCGTTGGTGTTTGTTTGTCTTCTTTTTGCATCGAGGTGAACTTTTTGCTGTTATTTTTATGACGAATATTATCAAAGTTTTTGCACACAGGTGGAATTATTTTAGTCATTTTCTAATCAATGTAACATACGGTACTACTAAAGTCAAATAATACACGTTGGAAATCACTGGGGACCCAGTGTGTGTGTGTGGGGGGGGGGGGGCGTCTAACTCACTCATACATGCATCGTAAAGGGCAGAAACTAACTGAAACTGTAAAATGGTCAGTCTTTCTTTTTTGTTTTCTTTCATTTTCACTCTATATGTCCATGGAATTCGCGGTGCAATGTTAATTGTTATTTGATTGCAACTTTTACAAAACCAATGTTTGAATGAATATGATAAATAGGTAGTTTTTATGTGTTTTTTCTTCCTGGTTAAATTACTTTGGCGCGAAGGTCGGGACAGACGTGACTTTATTGACATTGCTGCTGCCGTTTCTCGGCAGGGGTTGATTCAGTCCGCATGCACTGTCCTGGTTTCAGGAGAGCCATAAAAACGTGATCGGAGAGATCACTTACTGTTAGAGTCGTACATGGATCTAGTTACCTATGGGCAAACATCGATCAATCAATACGTAAATCATGCCTCGGATCTCTTTATATTCGTATGTTCTTAGTTATGCGTTTGCTTTCCCTTTTACACGATAGCTTCAATTAATAATTCATACAATTTGGCTAGTCAATATTCACAAATACAAAGATTAGAAATCACGCGTCCTATAAATATATGTTATGCAAAGTCAACTTTATACTTTCTCGGGTATTAGCTTATGTAGAGTCGGGCTAAGGTACTCTCAGCTAGGACGAGTTTGCTATTTCACAGTCTTTCTAGGGGAATCTCTTGTACACTGTACATAACCTGTAGTACAGGCTGTACGTAACCCAATGTTGCAATGTCTCTGTAAGAGACGAGTGAACGTTCTACGTCGTACGTTGTTCATCGTTACGTTGTTAATTCTCAACGTCAATAGCGTTCAACGTATGGAATAAATCTTACGTCTTTACGGTGTAACGTACGAAAAGAAAAACAAAAATAAACAACTTGGTACAGAGAAGCAACGTGAATAATTCATTAAAAATATTGGCCACTTCTGTAAGTTAATTTAATTGTATTCTTTAATTATATGTGCATTTAAAGATGTTTCTGTATAATATATTTTTCAGGTTTTTATACCTGGTTTGAATGTGCAAATTTACAGTGATTAAGAATTTGTATTTGTCAATGTAGAATTTGCTAAGATAGATTTATGCAATTTTATTACAGGTTTACCATTTTATCAACTCTAATGCGTAAATGAAGCCCAATAAATGGATAAATAAACAAAAAAGAAATTTCACGTTGTTCTGTGTCCAATAGTCTCCCCCCGTGGGTTGGGTATGGCTTGTTCTTGAATAATTTGACGATTAAACTTAGAACTACTTTGCAAATATAATCAGTAACCTGTTTTCTTACTTTGAAATAGCTGAACCGAAAATTTTGTGTTTTATTTCATTGGTGAGACCGTCCACCAAAATTTGGGTCTTGGTATGAGGTGTAATTTTCAATAACTTGTGATTTCAATACTATGCCAGAAATAGGTGAGCTTGATATTCAAAAGATATACAATTTTAGTTTTACTCAACGAGTTGAAACATACTTGCTGACAAATTCACAACCTGTCAGGTTGTTTCTTCAGAACAGAATGGAAAATTCTAAAGTTTCACTGTTGACCACAAAGCCAGCTGGTGGTCAGCGGTAGAACTTTGGTCAGGTTGTGTATTGACTGCAAGATATACAATTTTAGTTTTACTCACCGGTTGAAACATATTTGCTGACAATGCACAACCTGCCAGGTTGTTTCTTCACAGCAAGATGGAAACTTCTACTGACCACAACACCAGCTGGTGGTCAGCGGTAGAAGTTTGGTCAGGTTGTGTATTGACAGCAAGTATGTTTTAAATAGCTGAGTAAAAATCCAATTATATATATTTTGAATATCATACTCTCAACTAAATGAACCTATTTCAAAAAGAGTTTGAGATCTCACTATGGTGCTAAAATTCACTAAAAATCCATTTTTCTTTTAGATGGTCAATTGCAATTCCAATTCCAATTCCGGAAATGGAATTTGAATTTTGAATTTGAATTTGAATTGAATTCCACAATTCCATTGGAATTGACCCCATCCCTGTATGGCGGAGCTTATGTTGTAGACGAAACTCCTGTGAAGTCCCCCTCCGCCACCACAGCCACCTCCGCTGCCGCCTCCCCCGCCCTGAAGCGCCCCCTGCGGAAGGACGACGACATCTCCCAGCTGCCCAACCTCAACATTGACAGCATCCTCAGTGTGCTCAGCAGCAGATACAAGGACGGCGTCATACATGTTAGTGGCTATTATACTACATAGTGGCACATCAAGTGGGCACAACGCTTTTGACATGATTCAATGTGTAGACACACCCTCACCTTTTTTCAAAATCCTGGATCTACCACAGTCTTAAATAAGAATTCCATCAGAACGTATCGATGTTACTTTTGATAGACTGATTGATCGGTTGATTGATTGTTGGTTGATTATTCCATTAATGGATTGATTGATTGATTAATTGATTAATTGATACAAGAAAATAAGATACACATACATACGCTGCCCTACTTCTTTCAACATTGTGCCTCCTATTATACTATATAAGCAATAAGCAATAGTCTCTAAATAGGTCAGCTTTTGACCTTCCACTTATATATGTCAAAATGTTTTGATAATTGTAATGTGGTATGAGACCTTAATACACATATTCTCAGTCTTAGTCTTGTGCTGCAGACGTACATCGGCGACATCCTGATGGTGGTGAACCCGTACCGCACGCTGCAATAAACCCCGGGACACACACACACCCCGTTTGCAACAGGTAACCACACACACACACACACACACACACACACAACACTTTGGAACAATATTCACACACACACACACACATCACACACACACACATTAGTGAACATGCACACATTTTAAACACACACAACACTCACAAACAATGTTTGTTAACAAATTGAAGACATACATAAGTTGAAATTAAATCCATTAGCGAACATTCAAAATTCAAAATTCAACCTAAATAATTGTTTGTTAACAAATTGAAGAATATAGAAGAAGCTGAATTTACATTAATTAGATTTTAATTCATCTGTAATATGTTGTTTAATCTGTTATTTTATCTCATTATACTATAGTTTTTTATGAGGCATGTGCCTGCAGTTTTAAGGACCACAATGTAAAATAAGCAGTACTTTGTGTGAGCTTCCTTCTGTTCAAACAAGGAGCATCATGTGACAATCATGATCTGTCATATCATATTATTATATTTGTATTTTGTGGTGTTTTCCTGCAGGCGTACGTGACCGCGCCGGGCCGGCAGCACGCGCCGCCGCACGTGTACTGGCCCGCCACGCGCGCACTCCGTGACCTCACGCGCCACGCTCGCGACCAGTGCATCCTCGTGAGTAGCTCGGGGGCGGGGTGTGGTGAAAGTTTCGTACAGAATAATAATGTGGATGTTGCTACACATAATCCTTTTGATTAAGAATCAGTAAAAATGATAATAACTGTTTGTTTTTCTAATGGTAGTGAACTCATATTGATCCCTTGCTTATTTGCCACATAATTTACATCATCGTGTGTTGTTTATACTCTTATCTTTGACATGCATGACTCGCGTGTTAGCGTGGCAAGTCTTTCTGTATGAAATATTGTTTGAAAAAGCGGGCTATTTTCGCATCAAATCTGCCATACCAGTCGCGATGTATGGCGATGTCGAAAACCAAGGGTTAAAGGCACCTCAATAACGAATAACAATAACAAATGCAATCTGATGAGTTTTTCTACTGAGAATGTTGGCGGGCACTGATTGGTTGCTGTGTTTTGGCAGGTGTCTGGCGAGTCTGGCGCCGGCAAGACGGAGAGCACCAAGCACATGATCCAGCAGCTGACGCACGCCTGCCGCAGCCACCCCGACACCGCGGACCTCCACACCCGCATCAACAAGGTAACAGACCTATAGAATGTACCCAAATACGTCATGGTCTCTCACACACACCTTTTGTTCCATAATTTCCTTCTATCAAAACTGATTCCAATAAAGCACTGCTGCCACAATATAGCACTGCTGCCACAATATAGCACTGCTGCCACAATATAGAACTGCTGTCACAATATAGAACTGCTGTCACAATATGACGTCACACAATGAGGCTACAAACCTCTGTTGTTTTTTAAGTATTAATATCAATTACTTTACGAACACTCTCAGGTTGATGAAGATTTTGTTACCCATTATTGTTATGATTAGTAATCCAAGAAAAATAATATCTGTATATTTGAAAAGCTTAAATGAATTATTCTGCTGTAATAAGATGTCACACAATATGGCTACAAATGTCTTTGAAACATTAATGTCAATTACTTTCAATTATATATAGGTAAACCCATTGCTGGAAGCCTTCGGAAATGCGTGCACTATTATGAACCGCAACTCCAGCAGATTTGGAAAATATATTGAACTTTATTTTGCCAGAGATGGGAATTTAACTGGAGGTACTTAATTTTTGTAGTGATTACAATAAAACCATTGTATAATCGATTCTTTTCATGAAATGATTCAAATATTTGTTATCTCATAATATATGCAAACTTTTGAATAAGGGATCGTGTTTATTTCCAAACTAATTTTGACGCTGCAACAATTGCTGATAAACATCCAAAGCTTTGTATCATTATGTTACGGAACAGACTATTAGATATTTGTGGGAAGGAGGAGGGGCGACAGTATTTTCAAGAAAAAAAATTCTGATTCTGGTAAAAAAAATAGCTTGTCTATGCAAAGTAGAAAAAACATGCTAGATAACAGAAGTCCCTGGCCAAAAATGTAGGGATATGAGAAATAAGGCCAATAAAATCAGCGGTGTGGGATTTCTTGACCCCATATAAGCCCACCCCAATATGTGACTGATGGTCCACCTGCTGTGTTTCCCCGGCAGCCTGTATCCATGACTACCTGCTGGAGCGGTCCCGCGTCGTGAGGCAGGGGGACGGCGAGCAGAACTTCCACATCTTCTACTACCTGTTCGCCGGCATGCCGCAGGAGAAAAACCGCTACTACCACATCGGAGAACCCGAGAGCTACAGGTATTGTTCACTCGCTCATCCAGGTTTTCAGAAAAGGGGGTGCGCATTGAAGGGATCTCATTGGTTTTGTACTTGCAATAGCAAAACCCTATGAAAATAATATATTTTGGTGGGGAAAGGGATGGGCGCATACCCCCTGGATCTGCCTGTGATGTTACTGAGTGGAGAGGTCCCAAACCTTCAGGAAAAGATCCCATGAGCCTCTGTAATGATACCCAACGTCTTATGAGACCACTTGCGGTCAGCCCGCAGGTGGTCTTCGATGCAGCTGGGTTTTTATCTATAAGTACAGCGAAAAGCCTTGACAAGCCTTCGCAAGATATTTATCAAGGATTGAGTAGATCTATAGACCCAGGAAACATGTTTAGACATTTCAGTTATAGCCCTATCTTGCTTATTTTTCTTTCGAATTATAGCAATGTACAGATATTTCGGCACATAGGCCTGTAAAAAGAATTTCCCAGAGTTGCCGGAGTGGCAATCAAGTTAAAATGTTATCTGAAGATAGAACAATTAACTATCCATAAAAATCCTTGCTATCCCAGACGTCCCTGGGTGGTTACTTAAAATTTGATCGCTGCAAATTGGTTAATGATATCTGAGGGTACACCTGTTTAAAATGTTTATCATTTTATTTTATTTTTTACATTTGCCAACAATAAAATGCATGTTATCTTCAAGCGCTTAATGTCTGAAATATTTTATTTGTTGGTTCAGAATCCTCACACAAGGACAGGAGAAAACTGCAGTATTCAAAAATGACCAGTATCGACATTACTGCAAGAATATGTTTGATGAAATGAAAGAGATACTGCAGCAGGTAAATTTTACATTATAAACTTTTTGTAAAAGACTCTTAGGTTTTACGATTTTATCTATTGTCATCTTATAAGTTTAACTTTACTATTTTAACTACTTTTGTATTTCTTAACTGCTTTGAGTAACTATAGAGCTTCAAAATCTCTGCAAATTTGCATAGATTGATTTTGAAAACAATATGTAGAGACAATAACATTGCTATTTTTTATGTATGTATAAGCATATATTTTGTTTTATTAGTGCTTGCCAAGTTAATGATATTGAATAAAATCAATCTCGATCTCAATCTACCTAACCGAATAACTGCCGTACTTAACACATTCCTCTAACAATATTTGAGCTACAGCAGGATTACAGTAAGTTATATAAATGTATAAGATTTAGAGCCATAGAGTGAAATGACTGTTTGCCAGAGTTGGGTCAACTAAATTGTTTTGTCATCACTAAACTAAACTAAATGACAAGTTTCATGATTTAACTAAACTAAACTAAATTGACCTGACAAATGTTATGACGAAACTAGACTAAGATAAATGATCACTTGATTAAACTCTGCTATCCATATATCCCCAGCTACATGAATATACATGTAGTGGCAAATATTCATTTGACATTTTGAGCCCTGTCCTTTCAATTTGTCTGATGATGTGGTTTAATGTTATCTTTTTTGTCTTGCTGATTTCATTTACAGGAAGATTTCTATTGCACACATGAGGTTAAGCATATTTTAAAGTATATTTCATATCTAAAACGTTCAATTTCACTCTTTATTCCTGTCTGAAATATCACAAGGCCTAGTAATCAGATATCTGACGCTTTTGTCCCCTTTTTCTGTATCTGTAAATGATGATGATTGCTGAAGTGTAAGATATGGTGCAGGCATATTGGTATTCAAACTCTTGAATATTATGATAAATGTAAAATATGAACAACCTCTTGATTATTATAATAAATGTGCTTTTGTTTTTAATTCAACATGATTTTGATTTTCTTATTCTGAAATATTGACAATTTTTTCATCAATTGATATATTACGATACCAATTATCGGATGAATAGAAAATGCTGTAAATTAAAAAAAATGCTTATTTATTTTGCCGAATTCTAAAAATTTGTAAAGAAAAAAATGCACATATTTTACCAACATATGATGTAGCATGACTGGTGTAATTTTGCATTTTAGAATAAAAAGTGTGATGAATACCTCACGCTACCAGAAAGATAAGATGATAGAGATGTTGTGTGTGTTTAGGGTAAAGAATCACGATACACATATACATGTTGTATAGTAGCAGTTCTTAGTCTTAGACACTGGTCACGCTGTAAATGAATTGACAAACATAACAAATGATAAGTTTAAAAAAAACATACAATTTATGAGGAATTGAATTTGTTATTGCAATAAGTTATCACTTAACTAGTGCGCTGCAGATATCAAGTTTAAACGTCTGAAGAATGTGATAGCTATTCAATTATATTATCTATATATCATGATCAGGGTTGGTTTGATACATAATTTATTAGTAATTGATCAACCGTTATATCTCGATTTATTTATCTAAGCAGAGTTGACGCATGAAAGGAAAGGTCAGAGAATAAAACCATTGTTTCTAGGTGAATGAAAATACAGAAAGATTTGTTTATGTCAAGTAAAGATAAGAAATTCTTCAAACCAGGGGAATACTAAGAACATTTGGAAAAAGCACAATTTGTTATCCATTTTTTTTTCAAAAAGCATTTTATGTCCTCATTCATGTGGCAACCCCGGTAAAATATTTAAACAGAGCTTGCTTATATCCATTATTTGGTTAGGTCTGCATCCAACAGTTTTATAAAACATAAGACTAACTAAATTGGAAAAAGTACCAAAAAGATTGTTAAAAACGAATTCTAGCTTCGTTGATGCTTTCTCAAGTGAAAATAACTTATTTAGTCTTATGTTTTATTTTCTATAGTATGGCTAGCGCCAAGAACTCTTTGTAATACTATAATTATATATTATATGCAAAGGTGGCCACCATTTTTCAAGATGGCCGCTATCATATAGTTAAAAGTAATTTCGAGTCAATTCAGATGTGGAATAGTTATAAAATTATTCAAAACGTACTAATCTTGGCGTGTATTGTAAGAGTATTGTCTGCTGTGTGGCATGGTTGTAGGTGAGTGTTGGTGTATTGTAAGCGTGTTCTGTGCTGTAGGTGAGCTTCGATGACTCTGACGACCAGGACGGGATCTGGCGCGTGCTGTCGGCCGTTCTGCACCTCATGAATGTGGAGTTCGCGTACGAGGAGGACGTCGACGGAGCCATGATCCTAAACGACACAGAGGTCGACACTGGTATGGACCAGCCCTTTATCGTTAACATACATAATACAACGGAAATATATAGTTTATTACTTTGAACCAATGGATATTTGCAAGACAAAAGCTTGTAAGCTTTCACCCATACTTTGAGTTTTATCATACTGTTATTGTCCAGACTATTATGTTGGAAAAGTCTTAAGAATGTTCCTTTAGTAGATGACTGTAATCAAATTAATCGCAGATGCGTGAGTCTTAACACACACTTACAAAATCGCATCTGTTTGCAATCTGCTGTGTATAAACGGATGTTCTACTATGTGTGTATTGTATAAGGAGAGAAATTATTGAACTGTACATGATTCCCAAAGAACACTCTATGTTTATTGGCTAGGGGAATGATGTCCGAAGTTCTTAAGTTCTATTTTCAATACCCATCTGTCTTTTGTGTTTCAGTGGCTGAGATGCTGTGTGTGGAGGGCCGCGAGCTGTCTACGCACCTCATCTGTCTCACCGCCAGCATCAGAGGTGAGTGACACACCCACGCACGCACGCACACCCACAAAAAGCCATCACCGTAACTGCACACGCATGCACACAAAAATACACCTCACGGCCAGCATCAGACATCAATCCAACACATCCTTATACGCTATATTAATGCTATTGAATTATAATCATTGACATGATACTTAGTAATCACCAATAAACTTATACAAATCTCTCTCCTGTCTTCTGTCACATGTCTCTGTGATGTTTCTGCCCCCTGCAGACCAGGAGGACGTTTTGGCTCTGAAGGACGTGGCGGCTGCCGTGGAGAGCCGGAACGCGTTGGCCAAGGCTCTGTACAGCCGCCTGTTCGGCTGGATCGTCAAGCGCATCAACGAGAACCTCACCAGCGGGTACGGTCCGGGGGGCGGGACACATACGCCAGGGTGGGCCACATAGACCAGGGGTGGGCCACATACACCAAGGGTGGGCAATGCTTTTTGGTCTAAGTTTCCATTATTTTGGCTTGGTGGTAGAACTTGCTCAGTATCAGGATGTATTTGTTTTTACATGATTACACTTCTACAAAATCCTAGACCTGCCACTGTAATGCTTAAAACCAAAATGTTGGCGCAAATCTAAATTGTACTCTCACATATTCTAGCCCATAGCTAAGAATATTCAAGTATACAAATTACAAGTTATCATAAATTATCTAAAACGTGATTTGTATGAAATCAGCCAAAAGCTTTGTAAAACTTTAAAAAGCTGAGTATTGCATGTAAATATATTCGTTCTTCAACCTGGAATAATTAGTTTAATCTATATATATTATTACATATACAACTGGCAGGTTTGTTTAAAAATATAAAAGTTACCAAAACTGTTTATAACACATGTGGTATGTTTGCACCAGGACGATGCACGGCGACCTCAGCATCGGATTACTCGATCTCTCCGGCTTCGAAAACTTCCCGGACAACAGCCTTGAGCAGCTCAGCATCAACATGGCCAATGAGCAGCTGCAGGTGAGGGCAGCGAGGCTGGTGACAAAGTACATTTAAACTATGATGACTGATATGAAACTGAAGCCCTTACTGAATTGTTTTCATTGAACATCATATTTTATATAATATCAATGTCCAAAAATTGAAAGTAAAAAATTACAATACAATATTTATTCAAATTGTGATAAAATAACATTCTTGTCAAAATTTGTTTATAATAAGATATTCAATTTATGTTTATTTTCATTTTTAAAGAACTATTCATATTTTGTAGAATTTCTTCAACAACCATATTTTCAAAGAAGAACAAGAGCAGTATAATCAGGAAGGAATCGACTGGAAGCACATATCATTTAAAAACAACGACGGCATTCTCCAAACATTTCTCTATGGGGTAAGTTGTTTAGTGTCTGGTGTAATATTTGAAGACCACTGTACATGTAAAATGCTCCATACGCCTTGTGAGTCCCTAGAGAGCTTCAGTTAAGCATAAAAGGGTATACCTCTCTTCTGTTGTCATATTTGTAATTATCGGTATGTTGGATATGTTTGATTGTTTTGGGAATAGATTATATGATCAGCAAATATATATAATGCTGTAGAAAATGGTGACCATCATGAAATGTTGAATGTCCAACTTTAAATACGAAAGAGTCTCTCCTTATAATGAGTATCTCTGCCCATGTTGTTGCTTCCTGTCCAGAAGTGACCCTTACATGTCTGCTCTGAGCAGGGCCTGAACCTGTTCACGCTGCTGGACGAGGAGACCCGCGTGCCCCAGGGCTCGGACCGCTCGCTGCTCACCAAGTGGTCCGTGCACTGCCGGCCGGACCACTCTGCCGCAGCCGACAACCTCGTGTCCTTCGACGAGGCCGCGCTCGCATTCACCGTCAGGCACTATGCAGACGACGTACGTACTGGCCAGATTACTAGATATTGTAATTTTTCCAAATTTTAGTTTTCATTAGTTTTAATGTTTATGAATGTAAATGTGATTGCATAAATGACGATGTATGTACTGGCCACAGGCACTACTACATCTTGTAACTTTTCCAATTTTGATTGATTTTCATGAATGTAAATCTGCTTGCATAAATCATTAGTAAAACCTGATTTAATAATTATTCTTAATTTATTTTTACCAAAATTATTTTTATTTTTCATGTGATGACGCTATTTTTTTAAATGAATGACAAAAAACCACGAAACAATAAAACATATAATTGCTCAATCTTTTAACTTTTCGAATTTTTAGTTTTTTAGTAAAACCTGATTCAAGAATTCGTCTCCATTTTTGTCAGAAGTGAAAAATAATTTTGAAAATATTTTTAAAGACATTTTTTATCAAATATTTGTGTTCATATGATGTACAAATAAATGCACAAAGCAATGCAGTTGTGATAAATGAGGAGAAATTTGAAAACTACTCTTTAAAGTAATGATTCTCAATTATTATGTCATAATTTCCAACTATCCTCGCCAATCATACACCAATCGATATCCCTTTTATAGAACTTTGTTTTTATTTGGTTAGTGAAAATTATGCAACAAAATGTGAGTTTGCTTGATTTAGGTACAATGTATAGTACCACTTGGTGGCCATCTTGGATTCATGCAAGTTAGGAATATTTCCGGTCCATGTGGCTTCCTAAATTTTGAGATGTTATTGTAAGGAGCTCACTGAAATGCATTCCATTAACAAAACTTTTGTTGCAATTCGTTTGAGGTTCAGGCCTGATTTAACACAGATTGACTGGACTATACGTCCCATGTTACAGGTGACATACAGTGCAGAGCATTTCCTGGAGAAGAACCGAGACAAGCTGGATGCCAACCTGAAGGCGGCCATGGTCAAGTCGCTCAACCCCTTCATCAGTGACCTGTTCAGTGCCGAGGAGACCGACACCGGCGGAATCTCAAAGTAAGACTCCGAGGAAATCTCAAAGTACACTCGCACTTAACCTATGTCTACTACTCATACTCTACATATTTTGAGGAGACCAACACGGGTGGGCAGCATCTCAAAGTACGAGCGCACTTGATTACCCTGAATTGATTGATTTGATTGATTGATTTATCATAGTGACATTGCATATATAAATATTACATTTATAGAGGAATGATTAGATAAAAATTATACCCGGCCCTACTTTGGTCTTATAAGTCACTCTAAATAAATTATATAAATCAAATTTATACATATGATGAATATAAATATGTTGCATATAAGTGTGATAAACATTTCAATTTCTTCTATATAAAACATTTTGACAGATTTCCCAAGCAGCGAAAAAGCTGTCTACTTACTTATTTTATTTATTTTTATTTTTATTTATTTATATATTTAAGAATAATACTTGAAAAACATTCCATTTAAAAATATAGAAATATATAAAGTAATATTTACAATTTAAAAAGAGGGGAAAACAGAAAAAACAACCACAATTGTAAAACATAACTTAGTGACACTATGTCTTTGTCTCAGAACGCGGAGTCAGATCCGTTCGGGCTCGGTGAAGCACATCATGTTCCATCGCAGCCTCAGCCACGGACAGAAGGCCTCCGTCTCCAAGGAAACCATCAGGGGCAAGCTCAAGTAAGCGCGCTTAGTTGTTTTTATTATTTATTTATTTATTGGTTTCAGAATTAAAAATGAATTTTATTCATGGATAATAGAAACAATGAAACAAATATGTCTAATTAGTTGACAATTGCACAAGTGAAATCTCAAAACTTTTTGATGACTAGGACTGAAACTATAAAAATCATTATAAATGATAGAACAAACATCTTTTTTATTCACATTTTGATTAAATATTTTCGACCCTGCAGCCATCTTCAGAATATATTACAACATGTACAAACTTAAATTATAAAACAGTACTGTTTTCAATATCACATATATATAAAAACATTTGCATAAATATTTTACCTACTAAGTTATCACAGTCAGCAACACGTTTTTGACAGAGCCTATACATGAGACTTCAGTTTGCTAAAGTACCGCACGTTTTAAAGAGACATGAACAGGTGAATTTCATGTCATATAAACTTTTTATGCCACATAAATAGTGTTTGCTGAGCCATTTGAATATATACATTTTTATCTATATGCAGCTTTTCATTTCTTCATAATTAATCAGTTTCCTATCCGGGTTTATTGAAATGTACCCGGAAATGTAGCCACCCCAATGTTTTGTAAACAAAGAGGGAATTCCATAACATCCAGCCTTGATAACTATTTCCGACAGCCGAATTTCGGCTTACGGCGCACGAGTGATAAAGGCTACTGTCCTGTTATTAGTACGGAACCTCCCAATGTCAATCCACTCGTTATTCTCTCTGTTTTAATTTATTTATAATTTTCTATCAAACGCGTGTTTATGATTGTAAGATTGGAAGTTATTAGGTGCAACATGTCAAGAAAATAGAAAAATAAAATTATTAAGTGAAATTGTCAGAGGAGGTGTTTGCTGTTCATGTCCCTTTAAGCAATGAAACTAAAATGTTTTTTTTATTGAAAGTGGACTGTAGATACATTTCATTTTAATTGGTATAAAATAATGTACTAGTATTTACGATTTTGACTACATTCTTTGTCTATCATAGAATGGTCATTATAACATAAGTTACAAACGTCCAAGTGATTAATTTAATACTTTGCTGTTTGTAGAGGCAAACGGTCAAAGGCTCATATCCCTACAAAGGACAAAGTCCTGAACACCGTGACCAAACATTTTAAGGTGAGTTCAAGTTTAAAAAATAATAAACTGAAACTGAAACTGAAATCTGAATATATTTTGAATATTACACTCCCAACGGAATAAACGGCAAACCGTTTGAGTTGGTAATATGAATTATTTTATGAGTTGAGTTCTTGTCCCTTATCATTACATATCTGATGCGCCAAATGAATGAATCCTGATGAAATAACTCATGTTCCACAAAGAACACGATTTTTTTTCATTATTTTCTAACCAATTGCAACACAACACAGTGAGTTTGAATGGATTCTTTGCAAAATCAATCTATCTATCTATATAGTAAGAGATCCAATGAGTCTATTTATGCCCCCTCCCTGTTGTAGTCGTCGCTGAAGGAGCTGCTAGAGAAGCTATCCCGCGCCGACCCCACCTTCGTGCGCTGCCTCAAGCCCAACGAGGCACAGGCGCCGGGCTCCTTCTTGGCATCGCTCGTCATGCGCCAGCTCAAGTACAACGGCGTGCTGGAGGTGGCGCGCGTCCGCCGGCGCGGCTTCCCCATACGCCTGCCGTTCGAGGACTTCGTCAAAGAGTGAGTTCTCTTGATAATATTAAAGACTTATTTTATGATGAATCCATCATTCTTAACAATTACGCATCGAAATATTTGGACTAGAGATTTCTTGAGGATGGTCTACAGATGTCTAGACCAAAAATTGCGAAGTGTTAAAAATTATGGCTTTATCATGAAATAAGTCACACATTTTGCCCTATAAGTCTAGGTATTAATATGCAGAGCACCACACCCTGTTTAATGTGAGTGTGAGTTTCTATCCACTAGTTCTACGTCTGTAATATGCTGTGTCCCATGTTGACTGACAAATGTGATGTCATTGATGAATTGTGGAGACATCCCTTATGCCTGCCCTTCAAGGACTTTGTAAAAGTGTGAGTCAACAGCCACACATTTTGCCTAGCTCTAGCCGTTTAATTGGCAGATCGCCACACCAAGGTGGTGAACCATTTGGGACCATCTCGGTTCTCAAGGATACTCTTGGTTTTAAAGAGGATCCTACCGGTTATAAATCCTTTGCAGCCCAACATTACCTTTTTACTCTTTCAGGTTCCGGTACCTAACGTTCCCCCACAACACGATCGTGCCCACCACGGGGGAGTCGTGTCAGAGCATCCTGTCCACCGTGATCCCTGGGGTCGCGCCTGGCGCAGACTTCGCCATCGGACGCACCAAGGTGTTCCTCAAGGACGGCGCGTACGACAATGTCACAAACGTGAGTACAGACGCACTCGCATGAAGTCTTGGAATGATATATGAGAAATGATCAATTATTTATCTACAAGTGCACCAATGACTCAATTTAAATTGTAAAGTCGTAAGAGCAAAACTTGGATCATGATTACAAACAACCACATTTACATTTACTTGTAATGATATATTGTTATGAGAATATATATGTACAACTATTTCATTCACATATTCATTTATAGAATGGTAGTAATACATTGCCGTATATGAGAAAGTTGTATTCGAAATTAATCATTATGTTATTATCATCATGCTCATCTACTTGTTTATCTTTTTATCACTGTAGATCATGGTAAGTGGATTGCTAAGCGTGTTTCTATTGCACTTCACTTTCGTTATCTAAAAAGGTTTTTCAACAAGATAAATCTCACTATCTTATAATCACTTGTTTTATCAAACATTCATAATGTTGAGATAAAATTTGTCTTTGAAATTCTTTGATCGAGACTTTCACTATCACACCTGTCCATTGTCATGTAAACATATTTTCCTCCTGTTATAGTAGTTCTACATTACCTATCAATATTGAATACTTTGATTCAAAACTATATACCATAAAATAGACATATTAATATACTTTTGTGAAGATTTACCTGTAAAAAAGAATTTTAGAAAGGCATGAGTAGTGCTGATGTGAGACAATAATAAGTATATATGGAATTCTTATACATACTGTACCTTAAAATGATAGACAATTAACTGTGCTGGCCAAAAAATCAAAAGTATGAATTTGATTAAAGAGATGATTCTTGATTATGTATTAGAAATTAAATCTATTGCTTATACATCAGCATTGATTAAAATCATAATGATACATTTTAAATCCATCCATTCATTTCATTTGATTATTTCTTTGTAAATTTGATTAAAGATATAATTTTCAATCTATTAAATCTTTTGCCAACAGGACCTTAGGCGTTATTGCAAGTCATCGCTTAAATGTATTTGATAATATATGGTGGGAGCCCTCGATACCACTTGGAAAGCTGATTAATACATTTTTATCACTAATGATTGTGAATATTAGTTATCCTATTGGTTTGAAATAATTAAAATTAAAACAAAACGTTTTATCGGGAAACGTAACACACCCAGTGTCAGATAAAAGTTCAACTCCACTATAAATATCTCTTATTATAAATGTAATTTATGTCAATAAAGCTAGTATTAACTGAACACAAATCTCAACTTCAAAAGCCCTATGATCGTTATCTAAATCTCACACATCTTATCATTGTAGATAATGAAACAAATATAATTAATAGTAATAATATAATTAGTAGTATTTTTTTTTCATTCTCTCGTCTGCATTATGCAGAAGGTGGAAAGATTTGCTATATCTGTGCTGTATTTTATTATCATTTATTCTCATTACTATGGACTGTAGGTCTGAATTAAATAAAAGAATAATAAAAAAGTAAAACTGAAATCTAATTATAAATGATGGAACCAACATCTTTTCTATTCACATTTTAATTAAATATTTTCAACCCTGCGGTCATCTTTAGAATAAAATGTAAAATGAACCAACTGAAATCTAATTTTACCGTCAACGCCCTACCATTGATGTTTATCTGGTCGTCTTGCAGATCATGAAGAACAAGGCTGCGGTGTGTATCCAGGCGCTAGCGCGCGTGTACATGGCGCGGAGGGTGGCCGCGCGGCTGAGGGAGCAGAGGGCAGCCGCGGAGGAGGAGGAGAGGAAGAGGCAGCAGCAAACCAACAACAACGATGTGATACTCAGGAACAACACGGAAAGCTCGCAAGTAAGTAACCCTTGTTGTCATTTAATTGGCCACTTAATAGGGCCCTTATAGACCTTTGTATTAAAGCATTAACCTACAATATGATTACCATGTACTTTTCACATAATTTCTCTGTACTTGTACTATAGTGTACATTAATTTTTCATTATTAGCTGAGAATGTGTTGTATAAACACGAAATGTATTCTTTCTTTGGTACAATTTATTTATTATCTTAACAATTCATTTTATATTTCACGTATCAAATTCACGGAATAAATTCTTACAATGCTCTTGATACTTAATAATAGATAAACTATGTCAACATGTATTAAAATGCAATTAAGATATTTATCCAGATATTATATAGGAATTTTTTTGTTGGAAACCATCTATTCAAATTCAATTAGTTTTAAAACATAAACATATTGAAACGTTATATATGTAGGTAAACAGTGTTAAATTGTCAATATTAACTCAAAGTAAGATACCTATATTGCATTATAAATACTCTATAAGTTATGAGTAGTAATTTATAGCTAATTAAATGTCAAATTCAAATGAACTCGATGGTAAACAGATGAGTTTTCAACTGTTTACCGAAATTGCCCATGTCACCACAAATACTTGGTACTTCCTCCGTTCTACCATGGAAGACATAAAGGCACGCCCGCAGTCGCTAAGGCCAAGTGGTAACATTAGGCAAATGGTCACTAGATAGGAGTTATGCATTGTGAAATAAATAATTTGTCGAAGAAATGTGGCACTGCTAATGAGGTTGTCACTTTAAGCGGTTGGTCTGTTAGCGGTGGTTTTATTGTATGGGCATTGCATTAAAATTTATTACTCCCGGCTGCATAATGGCAATGGGCTACGACAAAAATTAGTAATCTACAAAATTCTATCATACAACAACCATATGCCTTACACAAGAATACCTATTTCTACACCAGGCGTCCCCAGATGATGACCGCGTGTCTCGCTATAGTGACCGCCCACTGCCTACGCCACCCTCCGAGGAGGCAGAAGATGGCAAACCTCCGTTACACGACGGACTCCTCAACGAGACAGGTACGCACATCATAGGCAGATCCAGGGGCGAGAGGGTGTGCATCTTCCTTATTATTGTCTGGTCTTTGCTGTGGAAATTAAAATTGATAATTGTAAAAATTGCTTTATTAATGTTAATGCTCAAGCACCTTGCTCATTTGATCAATGTTTATGTTTAAAAATCTGATTGTCAGAGAAGGGTGCTTGAGCAACGATATAATGTTAATAAAGCAATTTTTACAATGTTCAATTCAATTCATACAGCAGAGATCAGACAATGATTATCACTTTTATAATCTTAGGTGATTTTGAGGTTCGGAAGCTTCGTCAAAAAGCATGTCCCGTGTAGAGGAGAGCCACACCTCTGCACGTAAAAGAACTCACCTAGTTTGAAAACAATAGCTAGCGTGATCCCTCCATCTCCGAGGCTCAGTTGGCTGCCTAGCCATCATCTGGAGGTCCATGCACCAACACCTCGTGGCCTCCCTCTGCTACAATCATCAGCAAGCTGAGAGCTGCAGAGTATCCAACCAACAAGCAAAATAATTATTGTGCCACTCTGGTGCTGCTGCTGTAGGTGCGGAGAATGACGACCGGGTGAGCGTGAAGGACGAGAAAGCGGGCAGCAGCGCGGGGTCCGAGTCCGACGAGGACTGGGACTTCGATGAGGCGCGGCTGGCGGAGCAGGGCCGCCCCCTGTGGGACATGTTCCAGCTCATCCCCCGCGAGCGCGTCTCGTGAGTGGGCTGGCATACTCTAAAACATGGATTTTGACATTCTTTTACATATCATTTCATATAATTTTAATCTCCATAATGGCCCATTTTTCATACTCAATAACAGTTCTAAAATGGTGACCTTTAAAACAACAATCATTTTCACTGGACTGGTCCTATGCGTGCATCGATTTCCCATGAATATTTCAGGGCGAGTGAGAGTTACGAAGGCATGCTCAAGCTGCTGCGGGCGCTGATGTTCCTGCTGCTGTTCCTGGTGGTGTGGGGCAGCGCCACCGCCAGCATCGGCTGCCTCCTGCTGCTCGAGAGCTCGCTCATCAAGGGCATCGGGGTACGCTCACTCACTGAAACCTATTTCACTCTCATCAAAGACTCAAGATTATATCTATCGGTACCTTTGTCGACACTATAGAAAATTATTTGACTGAGCGTTTATTCTAAATAGCTTTCTCCTTGGGTAATCTAATAATTGAACTTATTCAAATTCAAGATAAACAAATCCAAACATATCTTTGAGAATGTACTTTATAGTGTCTTGTAACCAAAACCGGCATAGATAGGCTGTGTTTGATAACACAATGCTAGAATTTCTGAAAAAAATTGCCAGTGCTAATAAACAGTGTTTGAGCTGTGTGACTGACTGTCCTGTCGTATTGTGTCAATGACTGTCTTGCTGTGTTCCTGACTGTCCTGGTGTTGTAGCCGGAGGTGGGTCCACACGCCCGAGCCACGGCCGCCACCGCAGAGAACCAGCTGATGTACATCATCATGCTCCCCATGTTCCTTACGTTCATCGTCGCGGTCTTCAAGGTGCTGTTCGGCAACTACCCGTGGCCCAGCTGGAGGCAGTGGATCGGGGTGAGAATACGCACGGTTTAGTGAATAGCTATCACCATATTGTAAGTTTGCCATAGATGTAATTAGTGCTTAAACATCTTAATGATAACCCAAGTAAAATTTTCATCAATTTGACTTTTATTGTTTCCCAGATTTTGGCTTTTTCCAAACGTCCTCACATAAAACAAATTCAAGTGGATTTTTTCTTCCTTTGAATCTCTTAAGTTCCAACACGAATAAAGAATTATATTTGGATCTGAATGTAAAATATTAAATTTGAAAAATCTGTCCATTGAGATGGTGCACTAAAACTGCGCTCATGGCTATAGCAAATGTAGAGCCATGTTAACAACTGTCTCCCCCTGTTTCAGAGCATCTTTGTTTATTCTACCTGATTCAGATTTCACTATTGCCTTCTCCTGAGGTAGTCAACATTTGACAGGTTTTACTGTACATGTAGTTAGAAATCGTGGCCTGGTGATTCACATATATCAATAATTGAAGCTTAAGGAATATATATTTGTGTTCGGTTCCATTATTCAAAATTAAGATCAACTACAGTAAAACCTCCAATTAATACCACCTCCCTATTGAGACCACCTCTACAATGAGTACGACCACTTTTTCATGGTCCCAAACCTTCATAATGCTACCAAAACTAACCTCTGTATAGAGACAACCTCCCTAATGAGACCACCTAACACTGGTCTCAAAGGTGGTCTTAATATAGAGGTTCTACTGTATATATATATATACCTATTGGAACATGTCATTTGTCTTCGGCAAGATTTTCACTCCTTCATTTGCCCTGACAACACTCTTGAGAGAAGAGCGAAAGTCTTGTCAAACACAAAATGGCAGGTTCCAATAGGTATCTATACATTTGATCAGTCTAGGCTTGTTATATTGTTCATGATTTCACCATGAATCTTACATCTTTTATCTTACTGCACATTGTTGTTCTGCGTGCGTCTTCAGATCATCGTGGTGGAGGTGCTGCACACTGTGGGGGTGGTGCTGCTCGTGTACCGCGGCTTCGTGTACTTCGGCGCCCTCTACGGCCTCGGCCTCATGAACTCCGTGTGTCTCGTCCCCGCGCTGCTCAAACTGATCTTCCTGCCTCGCAAACACGCCGGGGCCAAGCAGACCTGTGTCTCCATCATACTGGTACGTTCAAAATAATCTATATCTTAATAGTGTCATTATAGAATGACATTAGATATGTCCCTGGGTGGTTGCATTGCACAATCTTTACGTTTGTCCCCATCTCTTGTATGAAGTAAAAATGTGTGCATGTCATCCTCTGGTCATGGTCGTGTTCAGTACGGCGATATCGTCTCAGTAGTTGTTTATGATTCTAGAGTGATATTGGAAAGCAAACATGCCATATGATCTCAGCACTTAATTGAAATAAGCATATTTGAAAAAAAAACATTAACTTACAACAAATAATCCTCATAACCACAATTTAAATCAATTTTTATGCCATTATTCAAAATCTTAGGTCACAATGGCAATCATCTTGAAAAATGGCCACCATATTGGATTTTCAAGTGTTTCTACATATAGAAATCTTGAATATGCTCCTGAGAGATATCGGGCAAATTTTGGTGCTTGTATCACAATTTGCACGGTTCTGTCACTAATCCGAGCCCCTCGCTGCAGGTGTTCCTGGACTTCCTGGCGCTGCTGCTGCAGCTGGCGGCCGTCGGTTTCCCCGTCGTGGTGCGCGCCCTGGAGCTCGGTCAGTACCGCTGGCCCATGTACGACAGCCACGCCGACACGGACGCCGACAGCGGCGCAGAGGTAACCGTGTAACATGATCTCCAACGTTTAGTATAGTAGAACCTCATCAATTCAACATTACTTATCTTGACGTTTCTGTTACCTCGTGGATAGTGTCATTCCCCTTCAATTACATTACATTTTGTAAGTTGGTTATATCGAATACTGCCTATCTCGAACATTGTAGCGGTGGTGGCGCAGAGGCCACAATGTAGCAATGTAAGGCCAAACAAAATAATGTATGTGCAGCATGTATGTAGTATGAGAATTTTGATTGTTATCGCCATTTTTGCAGCTGCCATTTTTTTTTCTTCAGGCTGAAGTACCACAGGAATTCAAGTTTTCCAACGACTACGTGCACATGTATTGGCAGATTCCGTTGGGATTAGTCCTCACTTCCGTGCAATGGTAGGTAGATGGATTGTGTGAGGCGACATAATACACAGCAACAACCTGGGACAGGGGCCCGGGGACAGGGGGTTGAAATCATGGGGATTTAAGAATTTACATATACTTCTTTAGATTTCTTTCTTGTATGTCACTATGAACTGTAGCTGCACATTCCCATGGGGTGCATGAAAGTCTCTTTGACTTCTTTCTATTGTCCAACCATCTTGCCATATGTACCTCCTTCAACATAATACACCCTGACAAAAATCATATCTGATGAAATCATACTTTGTGAGTACTATTGCTGCTCCCATAGAACAGAAAAACCTTGTTGCCACTGACCAAGCTCAAATATGTTGCTGTAATGTAAATCTCAGTGCTGTGCGATGCAGTGGACAAGCACTGCACATTTTGCCACCGTGGCTTAGCCTATCACAAGGCCTTTAAATGATCTGATATGAAGGCCTAGTTAGAGCTAGAGGCTGTCACAATTGCACTTGCTCTTCATCTTTGCACTTACTATATGGTTGACATGAGTGGTTTGTGTAATGATAGAAATAAAAACTATTAGATTAAGTTCTTTTGAAAGACTACCTTGGCTGTGATGTGAGACGATTGCGTGTTGTTGTAGGTGGGAGAACTTTGTGGGCAAGGACCGCGGCGTGTTCCAGCTGGTGGCAGTCAAGAAGGCGTTCCACGACGTCCGTGTCGCTGCCAACGTCGTCGTCAGCGTCGTCAAGGTGGGAAGGCCTTTTTTTTCAATTTTCTTCTTCTCTCTCTCAAAATAAAACTATACAATTTGCTCTATATGGTTTGCTCAATCTGTCTGAATTGAAATTTGATTTTTTGTTATGGGTAAATTTGAAAAGTGGTTAAAAAAGATTGACTAAAAGATATACAGATTATTGGCTTTCAAAATCATTCAATATTGCATGTCTTCTAGTTTTCATGTTATTATCCAGCGCTTTATGAAACCGCTTAAGCATAATTCTCAAAATGGCAATAATGTTGGATATTGTGAGTGTTGACCAGGTGTGACTGTGACTGTTTCTGACTGTGTTTGAGCAGGTGCTGGTGGTGCTGCTGGTGCGGTTCTCCCTGTGCTGGTCCAGCGGCTCCGAAACCTGCCAGGTCTCCACCAACATGTTCATCCCCGTCGACTCGAGCTACACCGACAACAGCAGCTTCCTCGCAGGTCCGTGCACTCAGGCAGCATTGTGAACATGTGTGGGGGAAGTAAAAAGTCTCTGAATACTACAAGTGTACTTTAAAAAACGGGTCCAGTTTCTATGTGATACATGAGAGCACCGGGTAAGGGAGAAGTGAAACGTGTTCATTCAAGAGAGGTGTCCTTAAAAGGAAGGTGTCCATATGTACAGTGTCTGTTTAATATAACTTTGAGGTAGATTCATATCATTTGTTGTAATAGAGAGCTTTACAGCTTTGTACTTTGGGTTGAATAATTAAACAAACCTTTTCTGACAGTTTATGACATACTGCTGGGTGTCTACCACCTTAATGAAACATCAAATGGACTGTGTGGTGAAATCGGAGTCTAATGGCTCCGGGTAGAAAATGTAAAAATTCATGCCATTTATTGGTGTAAAGTAAAGTCAGTATGCGCGTGTGTTTCAGGTAACAACACGCTGGAGCAGGTGGAGACAGTGTTCCTCGACCTCACCCCGATGCTCGGCCAGATGATCGCCTCCCTCATCTGCTGGTACGCCGCCGCGCTCGCCTGCAAGCTCCTCATGCAGGTCAGTCAGAGGTCACAGGGTCAGTCAGAGGTCAGGGGGTCAGTCTGAGGTCAACAGGTCAGTCTGAGGTCAGGGGGTCAGTCAGAGGTCACAGGGTCAGTCTGAGGTTAGGGGTCAGTCAGAGGTCACAGGGTCAGTCTGAGGTTAGGGGCTCAGTCAGAGGTCAGGGGGTCAGTCTGAGGTCAGGGGGTCAGTCTGAGGTCAACAGGTCAGTCTGAGGTCAAGGGGTCAGTCTGCAAGTTAAATGTGTGGGCAGCTCATCAGGTCAGTATCATCATTGGAAAGTTCCCAACATTTCGGCATGAATCTCTTCCGGTCTCAATCACTCCTTCTAACAGAGAACGAAATGTGGTTCCAGACATTTTTCACCGGAAGATATGGAACTGATGATAGCGGACCGTTAAAATTTACAAGCCCCACTCATGAATAAACTGTGTATTTTCAAAACGTATAGGCCTACATGTACGTCAACAATTTTTTTCTTAACTTTCTTGCGGAGATATTAGCAGTACATACCAACACCTAGATTACTTTAGCCGTTGGATCAATCCATGAGATGGTAGAACAGGCATTTTAATATTTTCATTTTACACCGCTGTTTAGGCGGCCTCAAACAATGTTTAAGATTCAGAAATTTTGACCTCGGGATACAGTTTCCGAAATTGAAACCGATTCCGAATAACAACGTCTGTAAATGTTGGTATAGATAAATATATCTACCTCAAATATGTGATGTTTCTTAACTATTTTAATTTCATAAATATCAATTTATTTCCACAACCTTACGTTTTTATTTGCAGTAATAAAATGTTAAAAATGATGCAATAATAATTAGTTCAATATTTTCGTATTTGCATCAAATATTGCAGAATAAAAAAAAAATGATATTGTAAACATAACGCACACGCAACTGTTTGCAGTGTGATATTGGTATCTCGCGATCATTTGTTGATGTAGTCGCATCGAAAACGAAAGCGTTTGCTACATTTCTATGTCTCTATATGTAATTCATCATAAAAGAAAATATATCAGGGAATCGCGAACTGCGCTTTAAATGCTAGTTCTTAAATACAATAACTAGCATTGTAAAAATATCACTTTTTGTGAATATTTTCGACTAGTACGGTCATTTTCAAACAGGTACATGTAAACACACTATAAAAAACGGTCTGTTTTTTCCCCCATTACCATCAAGTTTAAAATCTTTATCAATGGTAGGAGTTCTAGAAAGTCAAAATCGGTCGCGCGAAAGCGGCGCCCCCCAAATCTCGAAATGGTCATTTTTACCCACCAGTGCCGTTTAAAAACAAACCTGTTTTTTCCCCCTTACTAAGTGCGTTTCAT
This sequence comes from Streblospio benedicti, assembly GCA_019095985.1. NCBI lineage: Eukaryota > Metazoa > Annelida > Polychaeta > Spionida > Spionidae > Streblospio > Streblospio benedicti. The sequence goes on from CM032665.1 coordinate 27,193,389, forward strand.
CAAACTGGTTCATAAATGTCGTCGCGGCAACGGGTTGCGGCTGATTCACCATTATTTCTCATGCCGTTGGTGAATATTTACAATTCTATGTGCTGCCACCTGGTGATAGCAAGAAGTCTCAGAGGATAAATATAGTAAAATCTCTGATCTCTCTATATAAAAAAGAAATCCAGTAAATCTATTTACAAATTCACACTGGTCGTCTGTGTGTGTTTGTAGAAGTTTTCATTCGCGCTGCCGCTGCTGCTGGCGACGCCCACCATGGCGGGTCTGGTGGTGCTGCAGTGCTACCACTACATCCCTCCAATCCCCGCCCTCAACGGCATCACGTTCGAGTTCCTGTGCGACTTCGGCGAGGCCAACTGGGGCTGGTACACGGCGAGCGCGGCCCTCTGGTGGCTCAGCTGCCTGTGGATCTCGCGCTACGTCTGGTTCCCCGAGGCCGACCGTCTCGCCATGACGGACGCGTGAGTCACTCGCTTGCTAGCAAGGTCAAAAATACACCCAACCCCTCCCCCTCCCCTCACACACACACCAAAACAAAACTGCTACAAAAGGTTTCTCATCTGTTCTAGTGATGGTTTACTCTGTAATGTACCCTGTCATGACTGCCACGTTAGTCAAACGCTTGTTAGTAATGTTAAAAATACGCTCAACCCCTACGAAATTGTTACGAAAGGTTTCTTAACTGATTGTAGGTGGTGTTAGTTTACTTTGTAATGTACCTTGCCATGGCTGACGCATGAGTCAAACACTGGCTAGTACGGTCAAAAATATGCCCAACCCCCCGAAGAAATTGCTACAAAAAGTCTCTCAACTGATTCTAGTGGGTGTAAGTTTACTTTATAACATACTAAATGTTTACTTAAGTACGACAGTCAGAAAATTGATTTTTTCAAGATGGCATTCAATATGGTCACCTTGGGTATTTTGAGGCAATGAACGAATTTTGACAATAGTCCATGATTAATTTAAAAAGTTGTTCTAATAAAAATATATGTTATTAACCAAAACAGCTCAGGCATTGACCTAAGAAGCTTAAAAAATAGGTTGGAATATATGAAAATATATGGGTCATACACAAAACATGCATACAATTCTACATTCGTCATTTAGAATAAAAATAGAAGCAAAATATGTGAAACAAAACCATTAAAAAAAACCAGCTCCTAGATCACTGATCACATGACCATGTTTGCATTGTGTGAATCAGCTCCATAACGGTCTCCCTCTGCGCGGCGGTTACAGGCTGTTCGTGCAGTGTTTCTACTCGGGGCCGCTGGTCGTCCAGTCCATGCTGCTCAACCGACGCTCCAACGACCACGAGATGTGCGTGAAGACGACGGCTGATGGCAGCGCCGCCGTGTTTGTCGGGCTGCCCGGACTCAACGACCCCACCAAGGCAGGCTCACCCTCAGGTGGGGCACTTCACACACTTATTTTCTTATCTATGAATTGAATGAGTATTGGAAAAGAAGTGGGCCAGGGCAAGGCAATGTTGTGACAGGTTGCAAGTGCACTCGACATGATAGAGAGCTTCAGTGACAAAGAGGCTGAATGAATCAAGGCTGCATGAGGCCAAAAATAGTATCACTGGCGGCAATAGGCCTCATGTGTGAGATGGATTTTATTCATTGCGCAATCGATACTGGCCAAGTCAATAAGCTGTTAGAGAGGTTAGCACAGTGGACTAGAGCGCCTGTCCTACACGTAATCACCGGTCCTGTGTGAATAGGTGACCGTGAGTTTGATTCCACAGCCTTTCAAATGACTTTACAAGCTTGTCTCTGAAATTTCCTTACAATATTCTCTACACGAACAAAAGCCCAATGCAATGCAATGGTCAGTCTGTGACATAGAGTTGTTTGCTAATAGAAATATTAGGGTGCGATCAATTAGTCTTGATCAACCACACCCTTAGGTGGTGTATTGTGGCATATCTACACAAGGAAATTATTTAGTCTCTATCAATCTTTATCTAAAAGATGCCCACAATGCATTGTTAAAGTCACATGATTTGGTTTGTGGATGGGTCATTAGATAGACATACATCAGAGTACAAAATAAAGCCTCAACGGCTCAGTGCCAACTGATTTTAGCCTTGGCCAGCTGGTGTCAAGACTTCACTGCCCGATGAACCGGCTACTATTGGAAGTTCTCAGTATTAACAATATAAAGAGCAAGTTTTCCTGAGTTTCATACCCAGCATACATAGAGAAGGCCTCTTGTAATGCGTGTGTTTGTTTTATGTAATTAAGTCATTAGACTTATGCCTCCAAATCAGGCTACGACTTACTATATCACATAGTCTCTGGTGGGATTCTAACCTTATGGCACCAAATCGCCCAGCAGTTCAGGTTAACTTTCTAATAAATCAAAAGTCATTTCATGCGTGTGTTTGTGTTGTCAGGCGAGTCTCTGCCTGCGAGCACCGTGGGGGGCACGGGGGGCAGTCTGGGGCGGAAGGCGCGGCGCCCGGTGCCCATGGTCTACGCCTGCGCCACCATGTGGCACGAGACGCGCTCAGAGATGATGAACCTGCTCAAGTCAATATTCAGGTGAGTAAACACGAGCAGCCAACAGCAATCAGAGAAAATTCGAATTGAGTCAGGGGGAAATCTAGGAAAACAGAAATGGAAATCCTGTGACTACCCTGAAATTAACACGAGCCAGCAACAGAAAATGTAATTGCATTTCAACTTTGACATAATAGACTGTTGTGATGGAGCCTTCACCCTGGTTTCAGATTACTTACACATCCTGCAAAAGTGTACATGGATCACTCATTCAATGGACACCTTGAATGGGACTATATTCTCGCTAATATTCTTGATTTTTGTTTTAAATAATATTTATTGGTTTCACAGTATACATACACATATACATACATTCACATATATAATAATGATGTTATGATAACACATAATAATATAATAAGAATCTGCATACATTGGAGTTGTTATATCATTCATCCTCAGCCCTGGTATGAATTACAAGTTGAAATGAGGGACCGGTGAATTATTGGGATTTTGAAAATTGTATTATGTCTACCCCGGTTACCTCTCATGGCAACTGAAATGAAAACGAGGTTAAATAAAATGGAGAGACTTGAATCCGATGTTCGTGAGTTTCCACTGGAACTAATTTGTTGGAATGTAAACATATTGGGGGTGAGGGTGATAGGGTGGTAATAAATAAGCACACATTGACCATGTAACAAATGAGATATCACCCCAGGACACTTCCCATTTAACAGGCTCATGGAGGGAAGATGGCGCTTTAGGTCATCATTCTGGACTGCCCCAGAAGTCCAGCCATTGCCCATAAGATTTTTAATGTAAATAAGATGTAACTAAATAGTACTTCAATGCATTGTTGATGTTATTATGATATTCATAATAAATGCTACAGCAGAAGTTCTAATTGCCATATAGACCACAAACATTTATTGTAATCAGCTAGAATGAACAAGCATGCTTATAAATTCTATTGAACTTTACACTGACTTGATTTTCACCAATTATTAACGCCTTATCATCTTACTGCTTACGGGTTTACAAAGCGGAGTAGATGACAATCCACCATATGCTTGAGGCTGAGCGACTGTTGCAGGATGGACCAGGACCAGAGCGCGCGGCGGATCGCGCAGGACATCTTCAAGGTCGTGGATCCGGACTACTACGAGTTTGAGGCGCACATCCTGTTTGACGACTGCATGGAGCTCAACGACAACGAGGACTGGGTGCTCAACAGCTTCGTCAAGGAGCTGCTCAATGTCATCAGCGAGGCGCAGAGGTAAGACGAAGCAGACATTAACATTACATCTTAGTACAGAGGCGGGAAAAACAAACATTAAATCTTAACACAATCATAGGCATCATCAATTTCATGGCTTTATTCTTTACACTGCCTTTACCAGTGCATGGATCATATCTAGCCGTGGGAGAAATGGACAGTGGAAGTAAAACCTATGCTTTGCAGCATTGCACAAAATGAGTACTGCATTATTATCAATGATTATTTTAAGGTCGTTGATCATTTCAGCAGTGAGACATCTCATTGATTTGATTCTTTTACCAACTTCCAAGAATATTATGGGGTTTGAATCACGGCTATGTACTGCGCATAGGTGTGAGATATGACAATGTACAGTAGGATGGTCCAGTGTAAAATGGAATTTCAACTACTTTATTGTAATGTTTTGTTCATTTTTCACATCTGCAAAAGTTAACTAGAATCTTTATTCAATGAATATCGCAACCATTTTGGTGAAATTTTCTCGTACCTAATTCTGCCTCATGCTCTGATGGCTGAGGTTTGCTTTTTTAAGATTAATATTATATGAGATGTGTGAGATAAGACAATGTACAGTAGGATGACTCCAGTTTAAAATGGGATTTTAACTGCTTTCTTCTTATAATGTATAAATTCATTTCTCACATCTGCAAAAGTTAACTAGAATCCCTAATCAGTGAATATCTTAATAATTCTAGTGAGATTTTCTCTTATCTAATTCTGCATCATGTTTTGATGGTTGAGGTTTGCTTTTTTAAGATTAAACGCATTTCCTCCTGTAGTTCTGTGCTGGAGATCGAGCGTGAGATGCCGCCACCCGCCAAGGTCGTGACCCCGTTCGGCGGCCGGCTCATCTGGAAGCTACCGGGAGGAAACAACCTCATTGTGCAGCTCAAGGACAAGAACAAGATCCGGCACCGCAAGCGCTGGTCTCAGGTACTCATAATCCATACTTTGTAACTTTTCGGGACTTGTTTTTGTGGCGCATCACAGCTTGCCATCAGGGCTTCCCGCAATACAACACAAGACTTCACCTGATAAGAATCATCATGTTAACATTTTATCCAGTTTTGTGTGCGTAACAGAAGATTAAAGTGTAAAATTGCATCCATATTGACGTTGTCCCCTGAAAGGCATGGTCTCGAGGACCAGTGATATGCCGGCTATTCCCAATGCTTCACCCGTTTTGTACAATGATTTAAGAATATATATAAATTCAGTTTGAGTCGTTTATGTCAAACTCTGATCTTAGTAGCTCAAGCAAGCACTGTGATCCTAAGAAAATTGAAACTATTGAAAGATTGGACAACACAGTCCGTCACAGAAATTAGGGCTTTCATCGGCTTCTGTCAATATTATCGAAGTTTTGTGATAAAGTTCTCCAAAATGGCCACTCCATTACATGACCTCACCAAAAAGGAAGTCAAATATGAATGGAATTCCGCTTATTTGGCAGCTTTTCAAAATTTCCATAATATTGACAGAAACCAACGAGGCGGTTGAATGTTGCTGAGCATTGTCAGACCCACAGCTAGCTCAATACATAATAAAAAGCAGTATCTATTCCATTCAAAATCAGCTTGAGCATTTCTGACAATTACTGTGATTAACGACAGTAGGTTGCCTATCATAAGTAAGTATGTATTCCACATTAAAGTGATGAACTACTAAGTGGTGGATGATGAAAAAATACAGCATAACAAAGATGAGGCGGTATAGTTGAAAGGTTGAACAGCGCACAGACAGCAAACCCCACAATTACACTTACTGATTGGTTACTCACAAGAATGTCAAATTCTTTGTTAACATCCTAACAAATGGAATAAAAACTAAAGATGTTGACAAAATTATGTTCAAACATAAATAAGACTTCATCAATGATACTCACAAATTTTCATGAATTCGTTATATATAACTAACTTACATCTCATTAACGATCATAACAATGGTGTCTTGAGCATTTGTGCATGTCAAGAGCACCTCGTATTTTTAATGTGTGTAATTGAATATAAATAAAAAGTTGATTTGCTGCTGTAGGTGATGTACATGTACTACCTGCTGGGCTACCGGCTGGTGGTGGAGGGCTCCCAGTACCTGTTTGAGACCCTCGGCCGCGACAAGGACGTCAAAAGTCCCAAGAAGGGCAAGGTAAAGCAAACTGTAGCTCTCTATGATGTTGGATTTCTTGTTGTTGGATACATATTCATACAGTCTCTAAGTTTATCAGGGTTCCATTATAATTTCATTGACTTACTTCTTTCTGCACCAAAGACAAACAGTACACTACTGCCGCGCCTGACACACTACTTTGTAATACTGGTAATACTGCATTAACTATGCAGGCTAACCTCAGGACAACTTTACAATCAAAGTGTGTCCTTACTACTTACTCATCACTTACTACATCTAAACATATGATTACTACGTCTTGGTAATACGGCATGAACTATCCAGAACCAGTCGCCATTGATGCTAACTACAAGGCAACTTTCTAATCAGTGAATATCATGTGCTAATACGTGAACATTTGACCAGGACAAGAACTGGAAGCGCGCAGCGGAGAAGAAGTACCACCGCAGCATGGAGCACTACGGCAAGAGCTCCATCTTCAAAACCGGCGGTGGCCTCAGTGAGCCCCTCGTACAGCAGGTCAGAGTCTAGTGCTTAGGCCACTATGTATTGTTTTAGACCATTCTGCTCATTAGTTTTACCTTGCGCATAACAAAAAAAGAAAACTTGTTTTTTTACCTCCCTCCATCATTAGATTTGGAAAATTTTCTGATCCAAAACAGAGAGAAAAAACAGTGCCCTCACTCACCCTGGAATTCACCAAGTTGCATCCAGTCTAAATCACTAATAAATCAGCTAGTGGTGTTGTTGGTCTCTGATTCCTAGACCAGTTATATTTTTGTTTTTAATCACCCTCATTAGATTTTTCAGATAGCCCACAAAACATTTTTTTAAATTCTAATGTTTTGTTACCTCCCTCCCACATTTGATTCGGAATATTTTCTGATCTAAAACAGAGAAAAAAACAGTGGCCTTGTGTTGAAACTTCCCAACGTTCTATTATTTGGTGCTTACGTCGTATTCCCATGAAGTCACCACTTTTTATGAAATAAGTACCAACATGGTACCAGCCATGGCTGGCCAAATCAAGGCGACATAGGTACATCTTAACTGTGCCTATATTGATATATATATATATAGATTATGCAAGGGTCCTTATTGATAGGTACTAAGTACTAGGTCTGCTGTTTATTTACTGCCTTCCTTCGAAGTTCCTTGCTTTAGCACGGTGAAGTTGAAAATTACATTTGTTATTCAAGGAGAGAAAAATATGCTAACGGTGCAATTATGGTTTGGATTCAGTATTCACAAGTATAGTGCAAAATACATCTGTAGTTTGATCGCAAGATGAATAGCATAAAATCGGGCTAGCCTGAACATGTGTGTGATGGTTAAAGACTTTGTATGTGGTTGGTCATGAGAATGTACACGAAGATATACAATAGAAATGGAGCATAGCAGTAGTTAATGTTGAAGTACAGTTAGCGATAGCAACCATTGCTAAGCAACAATCACCGGCTAGGGTTGTAAAACCTGTCTACAGCTATGCCAATACAGTGGGTGTGAGATTGTGTGCCATAGAGAACAGAGAGAGAGAGAGAGAGAGAATAGAATTTGATATGGTGCTCCTGCCCCTCAGGCTGAGAACACCTTCATCCTGGCCCTGGATGGTGACGTGGACTTCAAGCCAGACGCCGTGCGTCTGCTTGTCGACCGCATGAAGATCAACGAGAAAACCGGCGCCGCCTGCGGACGCATCCACCCCATCGGCGCCGGTCAGTATGCGCTCACCCGACCAACACATTGGCCAGAAAAAGTGTTTTGTTTTTATGGGGTTTTTTCCATGTCCACTCTCAATCACACATACTGTTGGTTATTACGTCTTTTTGTGGTTGAAGACTTAATTTGGAAATTTGAATTTTTTAACAGATCTATAAAGAATGGCTTCATTTAATAAAAAGTTGAAAGAACCAACAATGAGACCTTCTGTGATGTCTAAAGTCTCTTTTTCAAAAACCTGGATCTGCAGTGCAGTATCGAAGACTTGATGACTATGATAGTCGAGCGCCAATGAGGTGTTGATAAAAGACAAGCTACAAAACCTATTTACACATCAAACATCAATTGTTTCACATCTGCGCAGCCACCTTCCGTTTTGCCACACTTTTAAATTCTTCATCAGACACCTGAAGGTTCACATTTTCATATGCAACAACCTTTAAACCTACCCAATTAGTGCAATGTTATGTTTCTAATGAGATGAGATACTGCGCTTCTGATTGACCTTTCCTTGTATATTGTAATTATAACTTAAACTGCACCATTATTTTAATTCTTTTTTTTGTAAAATGCCAGTAGAATGTATACATGCATTTATTACTTATGTATGGAATATATCTTCACGTTTCTTAATCAGTATCTAACCAGACCCTACCCTTTCTACTATATGTCAAGTGGCTTGGTACCATATCTTCATGTGTGATCGATCAGCATTGACTTTTTGTTTTGTCTTCAATTCCGAATGGTTTAATCCACAGAGTTTTGCATTCAGCAATGGCAAGCTCCTCTTCTGTAGGTTCCATGACATTGTACCAGATCTTTGAGCGTGTTTGTTCCCTCTGTAGGCCCGATGGTGTGGTACCAGATTTTCGAGTACGCGGTGGGCCACTGGTTCCAGAAGGCGACGGAGCACGTCCTGGGCTGCGTGCTCTGCTCGCCCGGCTGCTTCTCCCTGTTCCGCGGCTCGGCGCTCATGGACGACAACGTGATGCGCAAGTACACGATCAAACCGCAGCAGGCGTCCGACTACCTACAGTATGACCAGGGTGAGAGACTATAAGTCGTACTTTAATCAACCGAACTCACCTTTCCTCACGTAACTTCCTTTGAAGAAAAAGGATTTCTATAAATGTGACATTCTTCGGTACATAATTAGTGAAAGGTAGTTAAGAGACAAGTAGCTATGTTAAGTATTTGTGTATTGTTCTGCATAATTTCTTGAAATGCAGTACTGTACCTCCATTCTGTTATGTTATAACGCGTATCACTTGTGTACTTTATTCTAAATATGACAAATTGCATGTCGGATCACAGAGACAGCAAATTCCAAACTGTTGTGTAAATGGTTTTGATAAGTGATCACAATGTACTGCTACAATAATGCACCCCCCCCCCTCTCACCGAGGTGAGGATTGGTGGCATGTTTTAAAAAGTGATCACAATGTCGCCCTAGGTGTCCCTAGGTGTCGACCGTTGGCTTGTTATAGTGATCACAATGTCGCCTAGGTTAGGTGTGTTGGCTCTTGTTATAGTGATCACAATGTCGCCCTAGGTGTCGACCGTTGGCTCTTGTTATAGTGATCACAATGTCGCCCTAGGTGTCGACCGTTGGCTCTTGTTATAGTGATCACAATGTCGCCCTAGGTGAGGACCGCTGGCTGTGCACGCTGCTGCTGCAGCAGGGTTACCGTATCGACTACACCGCGGCCTCCGACGCGCTCACCTTCGCGCCGGAGACCTTCAACGAGTTCTTCAACCAGCGGCGCCGCTGGACGCCCAGCACCATGGCCAACGTGATGGACCTGCTCTCAGACGCCGCCAACACGGTCCGCATCAACCCCAACATCAGCTACCTCTACATCCTGTACCAGGTAGGATTCCACTTGATTTGATATGAGTACAGGCCATGTTATTTTAGTGCATGTGTACTCAACTATATTGCCACGGCTTCAGATTTCAGAGTGACCCTGATTTTTTCAAATACTTTTGTTGTAAACGTTTTTAACACCCAAACAAATTTGAGGACACTAATCGATGGGGAAAGCATTTTTTTTTTTTTTTCAAATATGAAAAGAATATTCAAATAAATATCGTCGTCGGCAAAACTACTGATTCTTACATTTCAACTATGTGTTCAGGTTATATACCAAACCAGGGTACAGGAAGTAAAAGGTGTTCTGAATTCGATATATTCGTTATACGGTTTGATCTCCTATGTATGGAGCATTCCTATTTTTGTTCACTTTGTGAAAATTAGGTGTCAGACCACCAACTCAATGGGCTATATCTGTGGCCATCAATAAGGCTATGCCGTCATCTGAATATATCATTATTTATTCATAATTCAAGGTGTTAAAATGCACATGACAACTTCAAAATAATGTAGAATATAAAATGGACAAGCGAAAGATAAAAATACTTGAATAATATACGGATCATGGTGAACACATAATATCATATTGGAGGAATACTGATATTTGTGACAATAGATACAAATAATTGTGCAAAAACATGACAAATTACAAAAAGGGTAGGACCAAATGTGTTGGAACTAAAAAGCACCAATTCCTGATTTCCATATTGGTGCAGCAACCAACATCAGTGCCAGCTGCTTTCACAGCTTTATGGTTTCTAATACGTCTTTTTAATCATGCATCATTATTTGACTGTCTGATGGCCATTTTCCAGTTCTTCCTGATGGTTTCAACTATCATTGGCCCAGCAACCATCGTCATAGCGATCGCTTCCGCCTTAGAGACTGTCTTCAATCTTCAGGTTTGATTTGTTTAATCTACTTATGGCCCCCACTTATTGTATGTATAGTGTGGCTTGCATATTTGCACATACATGTATGGAAGCTCAGAATAATTAAAATACTTGGTGCTATTTTTAGAGGATTGCCACCTTATAATGATATAATTTTGTTAGCTCACCATAGCTTATTGTTTGTGCACATCAGTCCAATGAAAAGCTCCCGTCATATCAGCACCCTGTGGTGTGTGATCTAGCAGGGCGCTGGCATATGTTGTAGGCAGCATTGCAGCCATTATTAAGGATAATAATAAAGACAATGATAATGATTAAATTTTTTTGTGATTTGTGGAAAGTGAAATGCTATATTTTCAAACGTAATGAAACAATGTGAGATTTGTGTGTAAGTTGGTAATGGTAATACAATGATAACGATGAAAAGTCATGATAATAAAATGCTAAAGAACAAATGTTGTCAAATTATAATGATAATGAAACTTTTCATAATCAATAAACTATGATATTTATAATTCTTGCCGCTTTCTTGACAATTTATTATTATTTGGCTTGACAATGTCATTATGTGAAGTAGAATTTTTTAAATGATAATCCATCAATACTTTTACTCAAATAACAGTTTCCTAATGATGAACAATGATAATGAAACAAACCTAATGAGCCCCGGCCTGGTTGTAGGTGTGGGAGTCCTACCTGCTGTCTGTGGCTCCGGTCGCGTTCTACATCGTGGTGTGCTTCAAGTGCAAGACGAGTACGCAGCTGCTAGTGGGAGCTTTTCTAAGCACCGCCTATGCCGCCATCATGACAGTCGTGCTTGTGGGCATTATGACCGGATTAGCCACCAAGAGCGTGGTGGACCCTTCTCTGCTCTTTCTGGTGGTTGTCGCTGCAGCATTTATTTTTGCTGGAATCATACATCCATATGAATTGGGATGTCTCGTACATGGGATCATGTATTTCTTGTGTATTCCTGCTGGCTACCTGATCCTTATGATCTATTCTCTGTGCAATATGCACGTTGTGTCGTGGGGAACTCGTGAAGTTCCAAAAAGAAAAACTGCAGAGCAGATCGAACAAGAGCAAAAAGAAGCAGCCAAAAGAGAAGAGGAAAAAAGGAAAAAGAACAGTGGAATTTGGTCTTACTTTAGAGCACCAGACCGAATTGTTGCTGAACTGAAAGAGACTCTCACCCAAATATTCAGCAGTTCTAAGAATGATGCTAATTTGGAAGGAATACAAAAATTGCTGCGGAAACTCATCAAGGAACAAAAAAAGACCAACCGGAGGATGCTGGGCCGTGAGGAAGAGTCCTCCAGTTCGGAGGATGAAACGGTTCAGAAACCAGAGCAAGAAACGGCGCCGGCAGTTCCCACTCCTGCTGGTAAATATACATGTTTGTTGATGATAGTTTCCGGTAATAAAATGCGCTTTTTTTATCTCTTACATAAACTCTTTATGGGAAATTGCTACAAAGTGAATCGCTCATGTAATAACATATGATATCCTTGATTTGGTTTCACTCTCTCACTTTTCATAATTCAAATGTAATAGCATTCATTTTGTTCCACCAATCAATCCATTTGGTATGTCACATGCTATCTGTTTATACACATATATTGGACCAATAACGAATATATTCTCCATTAGGAGACGTGCTTTCGATATGTATATCTCTGCTGATGTGAAGACAATGAGAGGTTTCTGCTATAGGAGCTGCTGCTGTAAGTGCTCCTGTCACCAAAGCTCAGCCTGTGGTGGACGTGGCCGACGAAAAGGTGGAGGATCCCACCAACCCCGCGTGGGTGCAAGATCCTGACCTCAAGGGGGAGAGAGACTACCTCAGTGATGATGAACTGAAATTCTGGGAGGACTTCATCAAAAGGTAAATACAGAATTTATATAGCCACTAAGTCTTGATATTACTTACTGTAAAACTAGAAATGGTTACACATGATGTAATTTGAGAATTTCGCGGGTAAGTGGAAAAACACAAACTTAAATAGTCAACAAACATTAATAGCCTATGTAACGTAGGTGCAGGATGGGCCAAAATCGCAAAATTAAAGAGTCATAAAGTAATTTATAAACAAAAATCGCAAACTTTAATAGCCATGAAACATATTCGTTTTACGGTATCCCAGTTTTCGATGTAGCCTTGTTCACCTCCATGGGGCTGTGTATCTAGGTAGCCTTGTTCACCTCCATGGGGCTGTGTATCTAGGTACCTGAAGCCGCTGAAGAAGAACGTGGAGAAGGAGAAGAAGGCCGCAGCTGAGTTGCTCAGTCTCCGTGACAACGCCTCCTTCGGCTTCTGGCTCATCAACATCCTGTGGGTGCTCTTCAACTTCGTGCTGCAGGTGAGAAAATACAGCGGCCACAGATAAACTACACGGTACAAGTGAGGAAATACAGCAGCCAAAGGTTGCACTCTGCTCAGCTACAAGTTAATAAGGTACAGGTCATTGGGTTGAAAGAGTGAGTAAGTGATTGCGGGAGTGATTAGCATTGTGCGCTGAATGTGCTACCGATGCAAGCATATGAAAAATGATCAATTGATGATCAATAGGTGGGCCAATGACCTGGTGTGAATTGTAATGTCGTGAGAGCAGGACTTGGATTAGGACTATAAACCACTACATCCACATTTACATTTACAATTCTTACATGCCTACTAAACAGTAACTATGTCCAATTTCGGCACTTTGCCAATTAAAGGTGGTTCTAGAGAGCCATTTTGATAGTTCATTTTATTTTTGCTACAATAGTTTAAATTCTGTTTGAAACATGACCATCAAATTGTCAAGATAGTTATGTTATATTAAAAGTGCTCAGAGAGCACAGTGTCACCAGATTAATGTTGACTCAAGGGCAAAATATATTTACTTATGGTGATTGTAAAGTAACATCTTTATTGCCCTTGAGTCAACCTTGCTCTGGTGACTCTGTGCTCTTTTGATCTAGTTTAGGGCATCTGTCACTTCAAGTGCATCTGCATTTTTCACTATGTGCACTGCGGGTGATAATGTACACTGATAAACTGATTCAGGGACGAGCTGAGTTGACCTGGGAGCTGGGAACCGGCTGGACAACTAACCCGGTTGGCTTCGTCTTCCTCATCTTCTTCCTGGGCGTTTTGTTATTACAGATTGTAGGGATGGTCATCCACAGGTATTTGCACATCCTATGTCTATTTCTATCTTGTAAAGCAGCTTTTAAAGCATGAAAAAATGATTGAAGCATGTCTTCATTAGATTTTAGGTAGAGATTTTCTATCAGAAATTTGTTAAGCCTTTAACCTTAAATTTGAAAAGAATTGTAGTTGCCATACTACTAGTTTACATATATTGTATTCAAGACACAAACATTGAAAGCTTATGCAATCAAGATTTAAACTTCAAGCTTTTGTATGTACATGAATATTATTCACATGTGTAACTGCACATTTTCTATAGCCATTATACCCTGCACCGTCCTGAAGATGTTCTATATTCCCGACCTCCTATCTTTCTCTGATTGTGAATAGATACACAGCATGTCTATGTCCTCCTTGGAGTGGCCTTTCACTGAAGCTGATTGTGAAACATTCAGGCAATGTGTCTTTTCATTATTCTCTGTCATGCAGAATTCTAAATCTATTATCATGAAATTCTCACAGAAGTACACAAGGAAACTGACTATTTAGGCATTGCTTGTTTGTATATATTGCATGATATGTCCGTACTCGGTGGTGTATTAAGGATCAAGAAATGTCTAATTCATAATTTGTTGGCCTTTTTTCTCACATCCGCCATGTTTCAGGCTTTTCTGCCACATCCCAAATGCTAGAAATCCTACATTCCTCTTTTTCGGCCTTTTCGGCCATGTCCCACGTCCCTATAATCCCGCACCACGCTCCAAAAAGTGGGGAACGTTCCTGCAGCTGATTAAGCAACATTGAGCCAACGAGTCCTTTCATCATTGCACGGCTACATGTAGAATGCTAAATCTATTATCATGAAATTCTCACAGCAGAAGTACACGAGGAAACCGACTATTTATGCAATGCTTGTTCTCATTCTTGCCCGTGTATCCGTCAGGTGGGGAACGTTCCTGCAGCTCATCGCGATCACGGAGATCCCGAGCCCGCTGCGCCAGCGCGCCCACACAGACCTGTTCTCGGCTGAAGGCACCGGCAGTGACAAGCCGCGCATCACCGCACAGGATGCCATCGAGGTGAGAGGGGGGTATTATACCCATTTCTGTAATGAATAAGCTTTGGTGTTTGACCATCTATAAAATCACCAAGTTTCTTAACCATGGGTTCTTAGAGGTGCCTTGATGAAAATTCATTCGCCAACATTTTTTTTCCTAAATCACCAGTCACCAATACATTTCATTGCTTTTCACCAATCACCCCCAGGAAGTGTAATTGAAGAGGTTGCAGCACATTGTCATCACATTTCACATGCTTAAATACAAGCAATTCACCTTAATGCTCAAGATTTAGAGCAAATCACCAATTACATTTTTTGCTATGTGACCCCCTCAGGTGACAGATTATGAACTTAAAAAAGCTATAGCATAAATTGTGAACGATCGTCCAGGATTAGTATTCGGTGTACTTGATAAAAACCTAGTGAAAAAGCCAATTTGATACTTGGAGCTTAAAATTCTGACCTAACCAATGTACATATAGGAGAATCATCATAAATAATGATACCGGAGGAGTCGTCCAAAAAGGTGGGGAGGTCGTCCAACTTTTCTGAATTCTTTTTGGGGGGTTGCTGAACTTTTTTATCATTCTACGGTATATTTTTTTCAAATATTTTCTTTTAGCAATGCAACGACCATAAAAAGGACTTTTTGTTTAGCGGTCACTCAACTTTTTTAAAATGTTGATGGGGGTCGGGTTAACTTTTCTTCGAGCCCAAAAAATGGACGACCCCCCAGTATCGTTGTTTATGATCGTTCCTAAATCACCAATCCCGTTTTTGCCCTTTGACCCCGCAGGTGACACGCGCGCTGCAGAAGTTTGCGGAGCCGCCGCCGGACTACGACTACGAGGACGAGGAGTTCAAGGAACCGGGCGCGGGCGAGTATGAGGACCTGCCGCCAGAGGGAACCGGTCAGTACTGGTCAATACCGGTCAGTGGGGGGGTAATATCGGTCAGTGCGGGATAATACCGGTCAGTACGAGGACCTGCCGGATCGATTGCAAACCGGTCAGTCCACGGTCACTTTTTCCACATGAAAATGCTTAAATATAGTTTAAAAATCATGATCACATCATACACATGCGGATGAACTTGATAAGTAATTAACTCCTTTCCCCCCGCCATCTATGTCATACTTTTATGTGTGATTTTAAATGTTATTGTGTTTTTATGATTATTGTAAATTGCCTGAATGGTATTTATGCTATTGATGCTGTTTGTTATCTCATGACCTCCGCAAACAGCAGTTTTGTTTACACATGGCCTTTGTTTTTATCATTCAGTTTGAAATGTGAAATGAATAGGTGATCATTTTTGTGAACGTTTATTTAAAGATAATTAGAGCCTGCAAACTCAGCATTTGGCTGACCATGTGTTACAGAGACGCTGCGTAAGAAGGGCTGGTGTGACCGCGACCTGGCCGCAGCCGTGGGCACCATCAAGCAGGAGATGGTGAGTGGCGCAAACAATCACATTCTTGTATCCTGTCAGTGCAGCAAAATCAGACAATTCTCTTTCTTGTAAATGTATTTCCAGTCTTGTATTAGATATGTACAATAAGTTTGTGTTCAAAACTCAATAAATGAAAAAAAGATCAAAATAATAATTTGACCTTGCACACAAAACTGGTTTGAATAGCTCAGCTTAATTAGGAGTTTGATATTACACTCCCTGCCTTCATTTTGATGTTGACATACGTTACCATGGCGTAATACCCGCGTCTCCATCCCTGTGTTGTTTTGTGGAGCAGCAGAAGCAGCGAGCGGCGGCTCCCCCGGAGCGGGACCCCCCGCCCCCACCGCCAGCAGCCGCCGGCTTCACCAACCACGGCTTCGCAGAGGACATCGTCAGGGACGACAGCAGATGGTGAGTCACAACACAGCCAACTACAGCTCACGGAGACAGCAGATACATTAGGGTGTCCAGAAATTTGGCTTTTTTCATCGTACAGCTTAGCACATTTGGGTTTCTATTAGGTTTGTGTCCAATAACAACATTGCAAAACTTCAGATTCATGAATTGATGTCTTCATTGTTGCAAATTCGCCTCAAAAATTGGAAATTTAGCACAACACAAATATAACAGCCCGAGGGGGGGGGTCTCTACCTAAAAGTAGGTACGGTTGTGCCTCTGCGGGCAAAAAAAAGGTAAGTTATGTCAGAATGCAAACATACCAACTACAGTTCATGGAGATAGCAGATACATTTAACCACAAATACCCGAATCAGTTCATGAGTTATAGGATGTAGTAAAAATAAAATGTATAAATATCCGAAGAATCAGATTTTATAGACATTAAATCAATAGATGAGTTTATTACCTAAAAACAAGGCATAATTTATGAACATTGGTTCCATTGTTAGAGAGCAAACTGCATTTTTGTGAAAGCCTTAAAAGGAAAGCTACAATCGCCTCCTTATTATTGCTGTCCGTGCCGTGCTGTAGGCGGGGCCCGCGTGACCCGCACCTGACCATCGGCCGGCGCTTCCAGCGCCACAACCAGCCGCGTCTCGACTTGCTGCTGGCGCCCACCGGTGACCACGGCAACGGCCACGTGGTGTCTGGTCGCCATGGCTACCGGCCGCCGCCGCCCGGCCTCCGACAGAGACGAGGCCACACCACGCTGCGACACGACCCCTGCGGGGACCTCAGGTACGTCACCCCGCCACGACCCCACCACGACCCCACCGCGACCCCACTGTGACCCCAGGTATGCATAGGCAGATCCAGGTTTTTGGAAAAGGGGTGGGGCGAACATAAGGAAAAGGGGGGCTTGGGGCGCACTTACAGGATTTCATGAAAAAAAACTATGAAAATGAAGTATTTTGTTGAGAAAGGGAGCGGGCGCACCCCCTGCGCCCCTTCCTGGATCTGTCTATGCGGTATGTGACCCCACCACGACCCCGCCACGACCCCTGACTCATATACATGACCCCGCCTCCACATATCAATCATATATTATGGGCCGGTTTCCATGAACATGCTTTTCTACGCCTTATGTTCTCTACTCACTCTCCCTCTCCAATACAAGAACATCTCTTTTAACAGACACATAGTATGGTTTCATGAACACGTGTTTCATGTCTCTGGTCACTTTCCTTCTCCAATACAAGAACAACTCTCCCACCATCCAATGTCTGAGGCTGCTGATAGAAAGCGATCAGACCAGTAAGGGAATGATCATAAATAATGATACCGGGCGGGTCGTCCATTTTTGGGGGCTCGAAAAAAAAGTTAATCGATCCCAACATCAACATTTTAAAAAGTTGAGTGACCCCCCCCCCACCTGTTATAGAAAAAGTCCTCTATATAGTCATTGCATTGCTAAAAGAAAATATTTGAAAAAATATACCGTAGCGTGATACAAAAAAAAGTTCAGCGACCGCCCCAAAAGGAATCAGACAAGCTGGGGATCCCCCACCTTTTAGGACGACCCCCTCGTATCATTATTTATGACGTTCCCTCACCGGCTGCTGCTGTTGCAGGCGTGGCTCGGCCCCACGGTACCACCCCCACCAGCTGCCGGACCTGGGCGGGTTCCGCCGCCCGCGCGCCTACACACAGGGTGACGAGTTCGAGCGCCAGGTCCACAGGCAGCTCAACCGCTTCATGCACCACAATGTCCACATGTAAGCACGGCAACCACCGCGCCAACCATGACAATCCATGTAACCATGGCAACCGTGCAACCATGGCGATTGGGGTCAGGTGCCACATAACCACGGTGACCCTGGAGTTCATTCGTGTCAGACTGGATCCACCAGGACAATTGACTGCCACTCAGACGCGAGGTTTTATTTTCTCCACTCAATCCCGAGAAGCACACGGCGGACACGCGAAGGTCAAAGGGCAACGGACGCACAAGTATATATTTGTATTGCTGCCAATTTTAGACCAAATTTCATATTGGATCTATTGTGGGATTATGCAATATGTGATGATCAGTGAGTTCGCTTGATGAACTGCGAATTAACGTTAACGTAGCTTAATTAACAACTGTTTAACGACAATGGAAATGTTATTTCATTGACAGCTGCTAACAAGATTTACAGCTTGACAACATTAACGCTGCTTTGAGTGTAATCCGGTGAAGAAGCAGCTGTAAGTGAAACGAACTGTAAGGGTGTGGGGTAAACTGGGATAATTGTGCATACTGTTAACACTATTGTAACTTAGTGTGCATATTCAAGCAAGATGTTTTATATTAGTCATTCATACTATGTGTGTGGTTTATCTACTCTATAATTATCTCGGAATATATTGCATTTTGTTACATAATATGCCCTTGTGTGTGTGAATCATAACCAGAATTTAGTCTTCCATTGTATTCTGATGTCCAGGCAGGCTTGTACATTAGGAATTGAGTGAAAAAAAAATAATGTGTTGGCTTTAGTTTAATTTATTTAACAATTAGCTTTAGATTTTATCCGTGTATCTGTCAGTGAGAAAAATGTTCTTGATGAATGCCAGTTAGTTATGTATGATACATGCATTTCCATTGCCTTGAATTGTAATTCTTATTTAAAGAAACAAATAGGTTTTTAACCAATCTATTTATATGGTCATGTCTGGAATGCAATGTTATGTGCATGTTCCAGTATTTAGGATAATTCTAACAAAATATATAATCCATAGCAACAGGAGTAAATGTAACAACCAGGATTATCACAGGTTATATTGTTTATTTCTATTAATAAAATATTTAGATAAAATATAAAAAATAACTGGAATTATGTGTTTCTGTGGGTTATGCCTCATGATTCAATTATGTTAATGTATTTCGTGCTTTTCTTTCAAAACATTCTCTAAAATTCAAATATAATTTTAATCGATTTCAAACTCTCGATTAAAATTATATTTGAAATTTGAATTTTGGATTCAATTATGTGAATGTATTACTTGCTTTTCTTTCAAAACAATATCCAAAATTCAAATTATGATATCATAGAATGCTAGTTCCAGGGCTCAGGTGGTTGTTAGCTCCTTAGAAGAATCGTTCTTGTAATTACCAGGCATTTCCTTGGTAGGGATGCCAAGAGAAACAAAAACTGTTGTGCTCAAATGTAGATTTTTATTTGGCTCTATGATGCTGATATAAAAATGGTACAATAAACATGTGTCTTGTGCGTGAAAAATTAAAATTATTGGCTTGTACATGGTATTAAATACTCATACCTAGTTGTGTACTAGTTTATGTGATATTGAGTAGTGCATTTAACGTGACATATTGAAAGTTGGCTTCATACTGTAGCTATATTTATAACAAAATATCATGTTTTTAAAATATTTCTGTTATTTTCTTTATTCACCCATCCACACACACCTTTCAAACCAAACATTCAGATTTTGGACACCAAAACTCATATAACAAAATTGAAGAAACATCAGAGTTTTTTGCCACAATATCTATGAAAGCGAATAATATACCAATTAATGGTAACAACAGCTGTAAAAATGTCAGTCACGGTTCAATAAAAATGTGGCAAATGAACAATCATCCAGAAAACTCTGCCTTCTACTCATAAATACTATGGACATCCTTGGTTATTAGACAAGCTTAAATCATCAAATTCAACATTTCAACCCATGCCGCACCCTTTTACATTATTCAACAATGAAAACCTTAACTTTAAAACAGAACTTTTTTTATTCCTGTGCAAAAGAGATCCAGCTTGTTCGGCACCAAACCGTTCAAAGTGGAATTTCGTGCCGTATCATACCTAAAAATTGTACTTTCATAGCACCAAATTTCACACTCGTACAGAACTGTTTCTTCACGTTTGCACTGTGATTATTGACAGAGTGTAATAAGATTAATAAAAGATATTCTTCTTTCCATACGACGAAACAATGAGATTATTAACTAACAGTAGGGGACCTAATACTCCAGATTATAATTTATTAATCCAAATATGACATAGTATCAGATCTAGCTGGCTTAAGTTGATTTTGCCAGAGGTATTCAGAGCCTAGGACTAATACTGTAAAACTAGAATATTTCGTGGCTATTAAATTTTGCGATTTTCATCTATGAATTATTTTGTGACTATTTAATTTTACGATTTTGGTCCATCCTGGACGTACTTTACATAGGCTATTAATGTTTGTTGACTATTTAACCTTGCATTTTTGAACCTACCCACGAAATTCGTATATTAAATCGTACGCAAACATTTCTAGTTTTACAGAATGTATTTTCAATCCCAGTCAGAGCTATTGGTGGCAAACAATCATGTTGAATTCTTTAGCAGCTACTTCGAAAGAGTGTATAATAGTTCTACAATCACAACTTCGTTAATTGTTCTTATAAACAAGCAAGTCACATAAAATGAACATTGATGACTGAACTTTTGAATCCATGAAATGGTGCCGTATGAGCTCATCTTTCCTGACGTACAGGCTGATAATTTTCGTGCCGTAATGGTATGGTGCCAAATGAGCTGAGATCCGTGCAAAATTATATGTACACACTGATATTGTCTTTTCATCTATTGTCTTTTAATCCATTCTTCCCTTCAGAGTTCTGGTGGTCACCTTGTCTTTCTCAATAATGTGAACAACGGCACCCCAGCCAGACACTGCATCTCGATCCACAGCGTTGAGAAGGGCTTGTGAAATGCACTCAAAGAGATCTTCTGGTTCCATATCCGGCTCCCACAAGCTTTCGGCCATACCATACATTTGCTCTGTGCATGTACCGCTTACAACAAAATCATCCGTTTCCATCGGGCATCCGATCAAATCGAGTGAACAAATGAAAGGTTCAAAGGTTTTAGGATCCAAACCAGCAACAACTGGCTCAATGAAATAAGGTCCAAATCTTCTTTCATACAGCAAATTTGACACCATACTCATGAAGGTTTTGGGCTTGATATTTCTATTTTCACGAAGCTCGTAGAGATTGAGGCGGAATTTCAATTTTTGGGCAACTGTTTGCACGTCTGTGGCAAGACCAGGTAAACCCACATACAGACGAGGACCCATCTCGAAGATTTTCTGGAAATCCATGCCGACTGTTTGCGCCTGCATTCCAAATCTTCTGTCGGCTGCAATCGCAACACACTCCTTCCCCTTCATGGCTATCACAGCCGCACCGTTATATGCCATAATACTCATGGTTAGGCCGTACTGTAGAACTTTATATTTATCGGAATTCAAGATTAAAGCGTTACAGCGACTTTCACAGCCGCTTAAAATGGCCAAAATGCTTTAAAAATTAACACAATGACCGGCAATTTTTAGCCTGTTTCAATTCGATGTTTGTTGTTGTGCAAACGCGAGTTTGACAATGTACACGTTTTCGAAATGCAAGTTTTTGAGGTCTCGGACCAATGGAGAGCCTTCCCCATGCAATCAATGGCTAATGTTATAGGCATCAAACTGTGCGGTGTAGGATATCACATTTCGAATCCACCTCCAAGCCAATCACAATCGAGTATTTTCAGCAAACACGAGGAGAAAAAGTATAGACGAAAACTTAAAGTATCTGGTACAACAAATGACTCTAATTACAGCTGAATAAAATAAATTGTGTGTACAAAATTGAGACTAGATGCTGACTAGCCGTGCATTATGCAGCATCTAGTCTTACTTTTCTATATCAATTTACAGTCGGCTACAGTTATATCACTGTGTTTGTCATTACAGTGAAGAGGGTCGGGGACCAAGTGACATCAGCACTTTACAGTCAGGCTGTAAACTCATCAAACAGTTTATGGTTTTCAATTAAGTGATCATCACGTTTATAGGAGGTGTTTGATTAATAAGAAATGGTTGGAGTTGGCTTTTGAATTATGATAGATGACTATAACACAGCTATCTCTCTATGTCTGATTTAATAGATTATTTGTTTCTATTTGAATTCAATAAAATAACACTAACACAGAATGCATAGGTATTTGTTTTTATTTCAAGACAAACCCAGTATTTGTTTGATTTCAATCATCGCTTGAGCAAATAAATGTAGTTTGCAGTATTCATGGATACTATTTCCAGGACAATCCAGTACATTTGTACTCATGAACCCAGACGGCCCAGCGCCTGTTAGAATCATGAAAATTGTGGCTAGAACGCCCCTGCGCCCCCTAGATCTGCCTGTGACTCCAACATGTTCCAAATGACTGAGTTTAACTGTAATACAGCACGGACTACTGGCTACTTATGTTGCCATGCTCACTAGTCTCGCGGTGTCCTGCATTCTGATCAGCAGTCAGCATGTTTCATTCCCAGTCCCTCTGCTTCAGGAACAGCAGACGAAGAGTTAATGGCAGAGTGAATGCCACGTCATCACTATGAAGTCATCAGCTTTGCAGTGCATGTCTAACATGCCCTTAACGTTGATCTATCTTCTATTAATCATTATCAATAATTATTCAAATACATTTTCTACATAATAATGTTCACACAATCAACCACAGTCTCTGGTCAGTAGTCAGTATGTTTCTGCAGTCCCTCTGCTTCAGGAACAGCAGACGGAGAGTGCTGCTACGTCATCACTATGACGTCATCAATGCATGTCCAGCATGCCCTGAACGTTGAGCTATTTTCTAAATGTAATAATTCAAATATATTTTCTACATCCGATCAGAAGTCAGTGTGTGTTTGCAGTCCCCCTTGATTCAGGAGCAGCAGACGATACGAATAGTGGATGACAGAATGGTTAGCTTCATGCTGCTACGTCATCACTACAGAGTCACCTTTATGACGTCATCATCATACGTTTGCAATGCATATCCAACAGTCCCTGAACGTTGAGCTACCTTCTATTTGGCAATAATTCAAATATATTTCCTGCATCATAATGTTCACACAATCAACACTCTGCTACGTTTTCTCTGCACCAAATACCACAGAACTGGTCCTTTAAATGTAGAGCTACCATTATCCATTCACTCTCAAATCATTTGATCTTGATTAACTCCTACTAATTGCCTTTCGGTTATTTCCCACAAGGCCTGTCTATTGATCACAACACTATGTCTAACCCCCACCACCACAGAGCCCCCCAGATGTGCTACATCTCCCCGATGGTCGCCCTCCTTTGTTCAGTCCCTGCCTGCATTCAAATAACTCGGACCTGAGTAACTCCTACTAATTGCCTTGCTTTATTTCACACAAGGCCTGTTTATTGATCACAACACTATGTCTAACCCCCAATACACCACCACAGTACTACATCCCTCCGATGGTCGCCATGGCTCCCTCCTTCCTGCCATCCCTCCGTCCATCCCTCCCCATCCGTCCATTCACTTTCAACTAACTTGATCTTGAGTAACTTCTACCAATGCCATGGTTTGTTTCACACAAGGCCTGTCTATTCACAGTGACTTTACCTTCAAAAGTATTTGTTGAATGCTTGGCGTTGTGGTGCTCGGCCCCGGTTTGTTGCTCGGCCTTGGCCCCGGGTTCCTTGGCCACGCTGAAAATCCTGTTGTTGGGGCCTAATGTGCTACATCTCCCCGATGGTTGCCATGGCGCCCTCCTTCCTCCGTCCCTGCCTGTCACCTTGTCCGCGGACTCGAGGCTGTTGAAGGAGGAGCTGCCGGCGGTGTCTGCGGTGGTGAGGTCGCGCGAGTCGGCAAACATCTTCCTGCGGAGACTGGAGCGGGTCCGACCGCGCCGCGCCGCGCCACCCGCACCTGGGGAGAGGAGGGCATTATGTATTTCCTTATTGGGAGGTGTATTTCTGGGAGCAGAGAGGGTCAGACAGGCGGATGGCAAGGGCCTGAGGGATGATGTACATTTTGTCACGCTTGACAAACGTGGAACATTGTTCCACTTAGGGGAGGGTGAGGTTGGTTCACTCAAGTTTCTGATATTACAGCTTTTTTGTGGGTCTAGGGGTTACAATGTTTCATATCAGAATTCCACCATCAAGAAAAAAGAGAACACTGTTCCACTTCTGCGGAGTGTGACAAAATGTATATCGTCCCTTCCTTAACCTTGAATCTAATGGGTTCTTTCGTGAGATTGAATAACATGAGTTTTATACTTAAATAGCTGTTTATGTCTGCAATTGTGATAAATTTTTTATAAACTTAGTAAGGACATTTTACGATGTAATTTTAGGAACAAAAGTTTGAAAAAGGTCTGCATTTAACAAATAAAACACTTGTATGGACTTCACTTCTTCCCATTCAAATCAGACATTTTCAATTATTTTAAACAAATACTGATATTTTTACTGAATCATGAAAACTATTATGAAACCTGGGGTGCTCAGCATCCCCACAGTTTACACAGTCAGTATATTTCTGCAGTCCCCAGGAAACGGCAGACGAAGAATGCATGGCAGAGTCTGAGTGAATGGCCCCTGAATGTGAGCTGAGCACGCCCTGCTCAGACTCTGATCTCAGGGAGGCCAATGAGACAGCCCGACAATGTTTGAAGATATGGTGCAACAAGATATAATGATGAGCCCCCGCCCCGGCTGCCTCCGCCCCCCCCCCCCAACCACCCATTAGTGAAGGGTAAACAGCCCCCCCTAGGTTTGACCCCCACCCAATCGTTCCTGATGCTGGTGTTGCGCGTGTTGATGAAGTTGCGCTCCGGCACGGTAAAGCGCAATCAGCATGGACACAGTGAGTCGCGGTTTGATCCGTGACTCCCCTCTTCGACCCTTGTGCTGCGCTGCCCCCACCCCGCAAACAGCAACAGCACCGACGCAGCTCCCGGAAAATGTTCACAGCAAAGATACCTGAATTTTGGGTAATGATGGGTGAATTGCATTGAAGAGCACCTCAATTATTACCTGTATGTTTGGTTTGGTTTGTCCACCAGCCCACCTAAATGGACATAAAAGGAGTTACTAGTTGACCCAGCTGCAGCTGACTGACGCACGGTAAATGTTCACTGCAAATGTTCTGAAAACACCAGGAGGTTGGGTGAAAGATACCTGCAAATAGAAACAATATAATAAAGCTGGGTCCACAAATATACCAGTACAAAGAATCTCTGTATTGAGAATTATGCACCAAAGGTGGTCTTTAGAGTGTTCTATAAGCAAACAGGGGAAAGTTGGGTGAATTGCATCAAATATTACCAAGACCATTTTGATTTCAATTATAGCTTTCCACCATCCCATCTAAATGGACATAAAGGGGTTACTAGTTAACCACTGCTTAAACCTTTGAAAGGTTACCAAATTAGACAGCAAACATACGTGTCAGTTATTTCCTTTTGGAATTTGATTGAGACAGAATAAAAAAAAAAAGAAACAACATAAAAAGAGTTCACACACACGTGCAACCATTTAAAATATTGCATGAAAAGGTTTGAGTGTGCAATGGATAATGCTACCGTACACAGATAACTAAAGAATCATGTAGTTTGTGTTTGTTAAGGAACCATGTAATGATCTTGTTTGAATTACCAATAATTCAGTTTGATTACCCAGCAGAGCCATGACTATAAATTTCAACAAGCACATTCATGTTACAGTAAATAAATATATGTATCTACAGAGACACACCAGTCTGTGTAAACCGAGAAAAGATACATTATCAACAACAAACAGAATGTGCAGCTGCGTGTTGTGCTCACGATTTCTAGTGCTTCTAAAAAACTGAGATGCAAAACATCTTATAGGCATGATAAGGCTTGAAACCCGCATCGGCAATAAAAGTGACATCTCAACCTATAGCCGAAAAAGTCGCGGGTGAATATGCTACGCAGGGCTCTGCTGCACAGCGAACATACGCCACTTGTACTCTGATTGTGTAATCCTATGTTTTGAAATAATTTCTCCGAAGCAGCAGTCCTGATTGGATACGACCTTGACATCTATAGAAATGTGAATTGAAAGAACTGTTGACGCTGATATGTTGACTATATGGCAGCAGCAGGAGAATTAAACTTGGTAAATGCACGGATATGACAGGCGGCATGTCTGGAAGGGTTTGGTTTGATCTAGGTTTGTCACAAAGCGAGATCATTGAACACGGTGTCATGACAATCAATACTTGTTATCATATATTATTTGATTATTTGCATGATGGAATAGATAAGAGAATGTAAAACGACGCTAATAAGGTGGCACCATTCATTGTTATTAGAATCGTTGGCGTTATTACTTCACCACATCAAATTATGTCACAATTTGCATTATGTTCTGCTATCAAAACACCACAATTATGCACGACGATGTTATTAGCAATTGTACGTAACCAGCTAATTTGACAGACGGCAATTTCTCAAGCCCCTCGGCTGAAGTTCAGTAGAACCTCCAATGAAGGCCACCTCTATAAAGAGACCACCTCTGTCATAAAACAATGCGGCTCCAAACCTCATATTAAAAGAGAACACCCCGAACCTCATGGAGACCACTGGATGTAAGTCGCCGGGTGTTTCTACTGTATTATATCTGTATATAGACTGTCTTCGTTATATTGAAATGTTCAATTGAATCCTAATTATCCGGATCACTGTGGATCTCAGCTGACAACAACATCACAAGACAGCGGTACATAACGGAATCAAGTTTAATGTGTAAATTCGCATTGCATAGTCGGCAAGTTTGCGACTTATTAATAGCATGGGTTGGATTCTGTCTGTTTACTTCATTATCATTTGTATCCGAAAATAAAAACATCCAACGGGAATCTGTAGATATTACTATCAGGATCATAATGTAAACTAGACAACTGTTCTGCCGTCTCTCCCGGTGACGTAGATTCAAACACAACGAACCCAACCACACACCGCTACCTGTTGCTCGCAAGTGTAGCGAGTTTATTCAGTAAGACGTAAACATATTTCGATACATACAATACAAAATGTATGACCAGTTACAAATAAAATAAGCTAAAGACTATAGTAGCTCAACAATTAGAATTAGATTAAAGGCCACTTGAAATTTCCATATATAATTAAAAGACCACAGTTCTCCAATTAGACAAAATAAAGAATGTTTAATGTAATATGAGAATTCATGATTTCTTATGTATAATAAAAAATGTTTTCTGAGCATTCAAGCCTCTTTATAGAAACTGTAACGTCAGTTCTCAGTAAAAGATTAAAATGCTTGACACCATACTCAAGGATGGAAGATGAAATTTATACTTATAAGTTATTAGTAATAACTGAGAATCCGACAACTGAGGATCCTTCAAGCTCTATCGAGGGGGTATATAGCCTCAATGAAAATAAATCACCAGTCACCAATACATTTCATTGTCTTTCACCAATCCCAGGTATTGTAATTGAATAGGTTACATCACATTTCACTCACTTAAATACAGACAGTTCACAATTCACGCTCAAGATTTGGGGCAAATCACCAATCACACTTTTTCCTCTCTATCTGCCTGACAATGGAGGCTACATTGACGCACGATCCCCCATCTACATAACAGAGAGCCGGATTAAAAAACAAATTACATGGCTTACAGTGGACCCGGCCAAACCCCCACATTGATGTGTTCAGGCTGAGTCATGTTAATGTATCGTTTCGCGGATCCCCCCTGAGTATTGAGGTATCAGACCAGCTCAGGCGGCCGGTCTGTCTCACTGAATTACTCGTGTCCACCTCAATGAGTTTTCCCAGTTTACTAATGGCAGTCGTGCATTGCATAATTGCGTCAGTAATTGTGCTGAGTAGAGAGTAAACACTGAATTATATAGTTGTATCATGACCCCGATTCCATGGTCTATCGTTCTTTGGTTTAACTTAATACTACTAACAATGCCACCCCACCCACTAATGCGATACCCAGAAGGTTTTTGCCATTAGACAGAGAAAAATACAAGGTTACCAGTGCAGTATTTTATTTGAACATTAGACGAATCCTCCTCCAGATATATCCACTGTTGGGATTTGAGCCCTAGACCATGACAACTGTGGTACCTATTCACCATTGCAAGCGCATGAAACCACTCGGGCAAACCTACTCCCCACAGTGTGTTAAGCCTAGTGCACAACCAGCAGTGTAGATATATTGGCAGTACGGGATGTTCCTGTCTGCATGACTACGGCATAACATAGGACTCGACGTACTGATGTTGCACTGCCTTACCACGGCCAGACAACTGTTTATTTCACCATAAAGAAAGTCTGACATGTCAAACTCCCTCTACTCTCTCCTTTTCTTCCCGGAAAGTCCTTTCACGACGTTCTAACCACACTGGACACACAGTGACGCCCAGATCTCCAGGAGTGTTTGGCAGTAGAGACGCAGCACTTCTGGTTGTGCCCGGGGCTGTAATGATGGTGTGGTGGGTTCCTCACTCTACCACTCACCGTAGACGAATGGGTTCATGCACGAGTTGGACACGGCGAAGATGAACAGACCGCGCTGGATCTTGGGGTCGATCTGCGCCGCAGACGCCCTGCAACAGAAACAGCATGGGGTCACAGCGGGGTCAGAGCGAGGTCAGAGCGAGGTCAGACTGGGGTCAGGAACAGGCCACTGGACAGTCGCTTATACTTGTATATAAGAAATAAAAGTAGGAGATTTACTGATTTCTTAAATTCTCTCTCTCTGTGTTTTCTATAGGCACTTGATTTTATAGGTAATTTTTAGCTTAGGTTTGTAAAACCTGTCTTCAGCTATGTCAATACAGTGGTAGGACCTTTCTTGCTATACAGAACACCAGAGTTGGGGTGACTAATTTTTTTTGGATTAAAACTAAACTAAACTAAATAACAATTTTCCTGATTAAAATAAACTAAACTAAAGTGATTCCGGCAAATGTTATGATTAAACTAGTTTAAACTAAATGATCACTTGATTAACTAAAACTAAACTAATTTTTTCAAATGAAGGATTTACGTAATGAAAGAACCCATTTTTCTCTATTTTAACTATTTTATTTTAATGTAAATATACATATCATTTATTGCATTCTTCAAATAAGGAGTTCCGAATTTATAAGATGGCAACATAGAGATAAAACAAAGGCTTTATTTCTGAAAGCATTTTTTTCAATTTATCAAATAGCATTTTGAAACACCACAGAATATAAGAAAACAACACCCTGAAATTTCCTACTAGGCTGAAGTAGGCAATATCTCTTTGATAAGCAATAGATCATAGAATCAAAACACACAATCTACATCCTTTCACTGAATCAAGAATGGTAAGCAATCTATCTCAAGGCAGATTCAAAGAAACTGCTAATTGTATGGACAATGGAAACTAATCATTTTAATCTTAAGTAAAGCCATCGGAATTAGAGCACACAGGAAATTGCCTTACCTCTATAGCTATACACAAAGAGAGCTTGCAAGCCATTGACCCTATTACATCATAGTGGTCACTGTGTTAGACCATTGACACTGATAAGCAGTTGGCCATTTCCTGCTCTAAATTCCGCTCTGTAAGAGTTACCTTATATCTGATAACATATTTTGCCAGATTATTTTTTAATCAAAACTAATCATGATTAAAATGGAAATTTATGATTAAACTAAACTAAACTAAACTGAAATTTTTAAGTTTGTTGATTAACTAAAACTAAACTAAATTACATAAATTCTGATTAGATTAATCGATTAAAACTAATCTCGCCCCAACTCTGCAGAACACACACACACAGAGAGAGAGAGAGAGAATGTGAAAGAGAATAGAATCGAATTCACAAGCAAACTTGGGAAAATGTATTAGAATACTTGATTTATTTGTTTATATTTAAATTGCCTTACACTTACTTGTGTATCCACCACCACACAGAGATGACGTCACACTTACTTGTGTATCCACCACCACACGGAGATGACGAAGTACGGCGTCCAGCACATGATGAAGATCAACACTGAAACACAGAGTCAGGTGCAATCTCTGATGTTGCTACATATTATTAATACATGATGTGGCAATGCGCAGAGCTGGTTCTAGGAGCTGGTTCTTCCCGCCTCACCCTGCATATGGATATTTCACTGTGGACCATCACGTTTTCTTTTTGATATGTGAGAGTTAATTTGTTTATTCAGGCATATCTCCTCCAATACTTCTATTCCATCACCTACGAGCTTATGATCTGTATCTGCATTGTAATCTTACTGTTTAGTTGTTGACAGTGTAATAGTTGTGTTCTCTTAAGAATGCCTACACAATTGCAGACCTACTGGATGAATCTTTCAAAGTGTTTATATTTCAATATACTACAGCGTATATTTGAATAATTTTATAGTTTTAAAGATGATGATGTGTGCAAATACGAAAACATAATGTTCTTTTTATATTGTTGGTTCCATTTAATAAAATATGTATTGTAATCTGGAGTGCTTTATGAGGGTCATCTTTGCAAGGGATCTCATGGGTTTCGTACGCAATGCTATCCTATAACTCCTGTCATCATACATTCCCTCCCCACCTCTCTCCTTCACACATGTACCCCCCCCCCCCCGCTCACCAATGACTACTGTCATGCGTAGCGTCCTGCTGCGGGCGCGCTCGATCTTGTGCTGACCGGCGGTCACCTGCCAGCTGCCGCCGCCGCCCCGCACCGTGGAGTACGCCACCACACGCCGCCCCCACCGCCGCGCTGGGGCCACGCCGGCGGCAGGGGAGACACCGCAGCCTGGGGAGGGAAGGACACACACTGATACAACAGTTGGTAGCTCTGGGGTCTGGGATGGTGTTAGCTGTCCGACGCCCAAAGAGCTCCAGTCGTACTTTTTTCAGTAGCACTGGCAGATCCAGGTATTCAGCAAGGGGGTGGGGTGCGTATAGAAGCGATTTCAAGGGGTTTGTACGTGCAATCGATGGCAGACATGCCAAAAACCCTACGAAAATGAAGTGGTTTGGTGGGAAAAGGGAGGATGCACACCCACCCCTGGATCTGCCTATACAGGAGTAAGACTTTATATCGACTCTGTAGGAATAACAGTAAAATATTCAAGAGAGCCAATATATAAGATAACCAACTGCTGAATGCTCATAATGTTGTCCATCAATTGTAGATCAAATATGCTAATTGTGATCGACACTGATAAAGGATGTGTGTTGTGATTGCAATTGATGGTCAACCTAGTAATCGACCCCCGCGTGTGTGTTATCAAACCTGACAGTGGACACTGGACATTGTCCTTATCACCCGCAGCAACCAACTGTTTATACAATACGCCAACTGCCCCTAATATTATATACTGTTTGTGACTTACACAGTGCATAGACATAGATGACAGTAGCTGCTATATACATCTGTTTGCTAATTATGATCTAACCGCTGGATACAAATGGGCACCTTGAGCACATTTCTGTCACAAACTATTGGCATGAATTGTTGGATTAGTGTTAAAACGTCTGACTTTGGTGTGAATCTAACTGACAGCCGGACTTGTGTTTGATTCTGTTGAAGATATATAGCATTATAACTTTGACTTGGAAATACTTCACATAGTCTAATAGGTAAAACAAGAAAGAGATAATTATAAATATTCTATAAAGTTTGCAGTTATGTAAATTGCTTGAAGTTTTAGTCACATATTTCCAATCTCCTTTTGCATAGTACAAGAATTACGGATCAACACGTGTAACCATCAGATTTACCACAATTACGATGGCCACTGCCGGAAGTAGAGAGAAACTGTTAGGCGTCTTTGTGGATGATTTCACGTGTGGAATTTGCCTGGAGATTTATGAGAGCAAGAAGAGAAAACCCAAAGTGCTTCCTTGCGCTCACTCAATCTGCAGCAGCTGCCTTGTGCAATGCGCTAAACACAATGCAGAAAGGGAATTTGAACATGCAAATAATGATACAGATCGGCGATTCCGCTGTCCTTTCTGCAACCAGAAGATCCGTCTACAGCCATCTGATGTGAACAAGTTTCCCAACAACGTGGATAAGATGCAGCTGATGGAGAAAATCATGGGACTTGCAAAGAAAGACGTTTCCAAGAAAAACAAGATTCATTCATGCGAGAAGCATGGCAATGAGGCGTCCCATGTATGTGAAACGTGTGATGAGTTCCTGTGTGGAACATGTGTGTCTTTGTCCTATTCCACCGGGGAACATGCTAACCACAAAGTTAGTCTAATTAAAGATTCTATGGCAGCAAAGATAGAATTGTTGATTAAACATAAATCTGCGCTCACTGAAGTAACACAAGCAATGATGAAGAAAGAGATAAAAACCGATGGAGATCTTGAGAAGGCAAAGACCGAGTTACACAGAAATGCTAAAGAGTTACATCAGCAAATCGACAACTGGCAGGCAGACTGCTCCAGAACATTAGATGAAGCTCTTCATGAGAAGAATCAGTTGAGAAAAAACTTACAGAAGACACTTGATGACATTGATAAAAAACTGAAGAAAGCAGCAGAAGAAATGGATGGCAGCAGTAGCTTCACAGAAACTTCTAGATTGTTGGAAGTAACAGCTGATATCAAAGCAACCATCGAAAACTTTAACCCCATTCCAATGAAAGTGCAGCTGCCGGATTCTCCCACACTTACATTAGGTACCGTTTGTGTAAGACAAGAAATTGCGCCAGGAGGACAGACTTTGGAGGAGTTGTGCAGGGAGGTGGAGGGTCTGTGGCTCGGAGAGTCGCAAGGAGAGGCAGCAAGAGAGGGGATCAAACAGAGTAAAGCCGCTCGCTCAAACACCGTACTGGAGAGTCCAGCCCCTCCCGAGACAGTCTGGGCGGCCGCCATGACGTGGCGTATGGCTTTGATTATAGTCTTTCTTGGCATCCATCATCAGCCTAGCAAACGTCTATGCAGCAGTGTTTACAGTCTTGGTCCTCATCCTCCTCGTCTGTACTGCCAAACACCTGCCTTTTTGGTTGCAGGACGCTGTTCATGACGCATGGGGCTAAAGTTACCAGAGGACCGGACTGGGAAAATGATGGGGATGAGGATGGCGGTCCTGGCGGCGTCGGCACTGTGGTGGAATGGGAAGATTACATTATTACGGTCAAGTGGGAGAGGACAGGGATTACAAAGGTCTACAGGATGCGTCCCGGCGCTACCCCTCCGCCTGGCGTGATGACCTCGGACAGACCAGCTGGGAATTTCCCTATGTTAATACTTAAAGGCTGCTTCATTTACACATAAGCAAATTGTATGTGCACTGGCGAATTGGTGAGCGCATCAGGAAATTTTAAAAGTGTTGAAAACTTTGTGACGAATACACGGTTTGGTAAAACTTTGTTTATAATAGTTATGTTGAGTGCAGCCATCGCAGAACAGTCACATATAAAAAAAATAACAGTTTGTTTGACCCACATGGATACATGGATGATCACTCATATGTAAGGTGGGCTTAAAACTCATGAGTTGCATTATATATTAATTAGCTACTAGTTTATGTTCAATATTCATCTGCGCAATTTTAGCATAACGATCAATAGTTTATATGTTACCCTTGAGCTAACATTTATGAAATTAGCCCAGAAAGCTTTCAACAAGTATTCGCCAGTCTGGTGTGACGTCATAATTTATAGGTCAAAAGCAACGTATAAACTTTGGATGATTAATCTGCTATGTATTTCAACTATACTTCATTTTACAATCGCAATACAAAATTCCCCAAAAAAATTCCCCAGCCCCTATATGTTTTTTTCCACCAACAAAAATTTCAGGAAGTTGAGTGAATACTAATGTGAAATTTTTTTGTCAGGATTCCGGCTGGTGTACCATAAATTTGAAAAAACATAGTTTATTAATTTACTTTTTCAAACCGCCCCCCTTTTTCCCAATAATGAAATCCCCATTTTTTTTCACCTGCATTTTTTTTTTTTGGCAAAAATTAATTTTTTCTCGGGAAAAAAATTTTTTGAAAAATTTTAAATAACATCAAAATTAAGAATGTTTCCCAGGGAAAAA
>CM032665.1:27244032-27260175 GCA_019095985.1 Streblospio benedicti
CGTGTTCAATGATTCCGCTTGCATCTCAACGTGATCAAACCAAACCAGCCAGATATATGTCACTGACGTTGGCCCACGTCGTTGTCAACAGTTCTTTATTTCACATTTCTATAGATGTCAGGTCGTGCCTAATCAGGGCTGCTGCTTCCCGGAGAAATTATTTTTAAACATATGATTAAGCACAATCAGAGTATCATCACTGTTTGCTGTTTGCGTGGGCCGTGTAGCATTTTGGGCCGCAACTTTCCGGCTATAGGTAAAGTTGTACCTGTGCCCTCGGTCCGGGTTTCAAGCCTTATCATGCTTGTAAAATATTTTTGCATCTCAGGCTTTTTGAGAAGCACTAGAAATCGTGAGCACAACCCACAGCTGCACGTTCTGTTTGTTACAGTTTACAGATACTGTATCTTTTCAAGCTTTACAGACTGTAATGTGTCTCATGCTGTTATAGAGGCACAGTAGATACATAACATTGTATTTATACTGTAACATGAATGTGCTTGGCTTTTACAATTTATTATTGAATACCTTTACAATACACACAACATTATAGGCACACGTTTTACTTTTACAGAAACTCCTTGCGCATTCAGTGTTCCCTCACAATACTTCTACTTACACTGAAGCTTTAAGCCTCGACCTATTTGACATCTCTAGTAATTAAGATACTCTTTGATGCATTTCACCCAACTTTACCCCTGTTTGCAGGTACACTAGAACCTCTCTATTAGGACCACCCTTGGGACCAGTGTTGTGTGGTCTCAATACAGAGGTGGTCTCTATACAGAGGCTCGTTTGGTAGCTTTATGAAGGTTTGGGACCGTGAAAAATGTGGTCTTATTATAGAGGCGGTTTCTATATGGAGATAATTGGAGATTCTACCGTATATTTTACCCAGCTTTTACCCCTCTTTGCAGGTATATTTCACTCAACTTCCTCCCTATTTTTCAGGTATCTTTGCAGTGAACATTTACCGGGAGCTGCTGCTGCTGCAGTCCGCTGCAGCTGGGTCAACTAGTAACTCCTTTTATGTCCATTTAGGTGGGCTAGTGGAAAGCTATCATTGATGAATCAAACCAAGCTAACATACAGGTAATAATTGAGGTGCTCTTAGATGCAATTCACCCATCATTACCTGTTTTCAGGTATCTTTGCTGTGAACATTTTCCGGGAGCTGCGTCTGTGCTGTTGCTGTTTGCGGGGTGGGGGCAGCGCAGCACAAGGGTCGAAGAGGGGAGTGACAGAGGACGAGTCGCCGCGACTCACCGTGTCGCTCCGCATGCGCACCGTGCCAGAGCGTGGGGACTTCATCAACACGCGCAACACCAGCATCAGGAACGGTGCGTGACAAGAGTGCTGGGGGGACTGTTTATCATTCCTTTTCATGTAATTTCATTGGTTATCATGATCCAGAAGTATCCGATACCTCGAGAGGGTTATCACCCCTTTTCAAAACAGGTGATACCGGACTATTTTTCACATTTTTAAAACAGTGTTGGAATTATTTAGCCGGATTACTTTTTCACATTTTTAAAACAGTGTTGTAATTATTAAAGAAAAGAATGATAAATACAAAACCCGGGTTCGTTATTGTAACATGGATTATTTTACACAATGATTCGTTCTGGCGCATCAGGCTCGGCCTTCGGGCTCGCCGTGATACGTCCAAAGAACTCACCTGATAACATAATTCATGTTACAAACTCATGGGGAAGGTTTTGTCTATTTTACCATTCCTCAGGCTCTGATATCCACAATGGTAGGTGGGTGTGGAAGATGGGGGCGTTATAGTTTTCATGATTCAGTCAAATTGTCAGTATTTGTGCAAAATAATTGAAAATGTCTTATTTGAATGGGGGAAAAAAGTCCACAAAAGTCTTTGATCTATCAAATGCAGACTTTTTTTTCAAACTTTTGTTCCTGAAATTACATCATAAAAAAACTTTCTAAGTTTATAAAATTTTTATCAAGCAATTGTAGACATAAACAGCTATTTAAGCATAAAACGTATTTATTCAATGTCAGAAAGAATCCATTTAGATTCAACGTTAAAGAAGTGGAACCGCGTTCTATTTTTTTTTTGATGGTGGAATTCTGATATGAAAACATTGTAACCCCTAGAACCACAAAAAAAAGTGTAATATCAGAAACTTGGAGTGAACTAACCCCCTCCCTAAGTGGAACAATGTTCCACGTTTGTCAACGTGACAAAATGTACATCATCCCTCAGGCCATCACCTTCCACCTGTCTGACCCCCTGCTCTCTGCCCCCATAAATACATAATGCCCTCCCTCTGCCCCCAGGTGCTGTTGGCCATTGGCCGGGCGTCGGACCTCACCTCCTCCACAGGAAGATGTTCGCCGACTCGGTCGACACCGCAGCTCCTCCATCAACAGGCCTCGGAGGAAGGAGGGACGCCACGGACGGAGGAAGGGGGAGATGTGACAACCAGACAGGCCTTGTAGTGATAAAAAGGCACAGCAATGTCAGTCAGATTGCTCATGTCTCAACATTGAGAGATTCAGTGGACAGAGGCTATTAAGATTAAGGCTGCATATACGGCCTATAAACAGTATCATTGGTGTCAAGTGGCCCTGAAATGGTGTTGCGTGGTGTGGTGGCCAAGTTGAACACGCCCAACAGGCGTAAAAACGTTAGCACAGTGGCAGAGCGCTTGTCTCATACATAATAATGACTGGTCGGATGTTATCAGGGACCTTGGAGTTCGATTCCACGGCCTTTCAAATACCTTTACAAGCCATCTCTGGAATTTCCTGACAGTAGTAGATCAGGGAGGAGCTGTGGTGGGGGGATATAATGTTGTTGGCCAGCAGGCCTTGTGGGGAAAGCAAGGCAATTAGTAGGAGTTACTCAAGATCAAGTTAGTTGAAAGGAATGGACAAGTATCTGCAATGGTAGGTTTTAAAGGGGACAGGTCTGTGGTATTGATGCAGAAAATATAGTAGAGTGTTGATTGTGTGAACATTATGATGTAGGAAATATATTTGAATTATTGACAAATAGAAAGAAGCTCAACGTTCAGGGCATGCTGGATATGCATTGCAAAAGGATAATGACACGTCATAAAGGTGACTCTGCTTAGTGATGAAGCAGCATGAAGCTAACCATTCTGTCATCCATTATTCGTATCGTCTGCTGCTCCTGAATCAAAGGGGGACTGCAAACACACACTGACTCATTGATCTGATGTAAAAATATATTTGAATTATTACATATAGAAAATAGCTCAACGTTCAGGGCATGCTGGATATTATGCATTGATGACGTCATAGTGATGACGTAGCATTACGTTTACGGTTCACTCTCCGTCTGCGGTTCCAAACCAGAGGGACTGCAGAAACATACTGACTACTGACCAGGAGACTGTGGTTGATTGTGTGAAATTATTATGTAGAAAATATATTTGAATAATTATTAATAATGATTAACAGAAGATAGGGATCAACGTTAAGGGGCATGTTAGACATGCACCGCAAACTGATGACTTCAATTCAGTGATCACGTGGCATCACTCTTGCCATTAACTCTTCGCCTGTTCCTGGAGCAGAGGGACTGGCACGAAACATGCTGACTGCTGATCAGAATGCAGGACACCGCGTAGACTAGTGAGCATGGCAACATAAGTAGCCAGTGTCCGTGCTGCTGTTACACCAGTTAAACTCAGTCATTTTGGAACATGTTGAGCCATGGCAGATCCAGGGGCTAGAGCCAAGCCACCCGTTCTAGCCACAATTTCCATGATTCTACTAGGCGCTGGGCCGTCTGGCTTCATGAGTACAAAATGTCTTGGGTTGTTCTGGAAATAGTATCTATAAGTACTGCAAACTACATTTTATTTGCTCAAACGATGATTGACATCAAACAAATACAGACACAGCCAAATCAACTGGTTTGTGAAATAAAACAAATACCTATGCATTTTGTGTTAGTGTTATTTTATTTTATTCAATAAAATCATTTTATTAAATATAGAGATTAATAGGGTGTGCATGTATTTGGGTGGGAGATAGAAATTTTCACCGAGGTGGAGATGTCACAGCTCAAGTGAGCGTAAGCTAAAGCAGAGCTAGACATCTACAAGGTGAGAGATTTTTCTATCTCCCACCTAACATAATGCAATACCCTGTTTCTCCCACTTTGGTGCATTTTAAATATGAAATAGTAAATCTTATTGTGCTTGTTCGTTTTCCAAACGTATGCACCATTACGTAGTCCGCAAGATGACATCAGGATGAGTAACGTTTTAATGCATGCTTTCCAACGCAGACGTATGGCTTCACGTTGATTGCGCTCTGGATTCTATGAAACGTAGTAAATTTGATATTTTCCCACGCCAACAGTGGGAGATAAGAAAATCAACCGTGGGAGATAAGAAAATCTCCCACCACTGGTTCATTCATAAATTCGCATGAAAGTAGGAGAAAAGTTGTGTCCATAAAACAATTTAAAAACGTATACATGGAAATTACTAGTTTTCACAGTTTCTATTATTACATTTTTTTAAATAAATATTTTAAAAGTATATTTATAATCATCTACCACAATTTAAAAAGCCAACGACAACCATTTCTTGTAAATCAAACTGCTATAAACATGATGATCACTTAATTTGAAAACCATAAACTGTTTGATTAGTTTACAGCCTGACTGTAAGGGCTTTGATGTCACTGTCCGTGACCCTCTTCACTGTAATGACAAACACAGTGGATATAACTGTAATGACTGTAAATTATATGAGGGTAAGACTAGATGCTGCATAGCCACGCATGGATAGTCAGCATCTAGTCTCAATTTTGTACACACAATTTTATCTATAATAGGATGTCACGGGAGATTACTACTAAGTTATTTTATTCTGCTTGCTATTGAGTCGTCAGACATGTACCAGATATACTTTAAAGCTTTGCCTATACTTTTCTCCCTCGTGTTTGCTGAAAATACTGGACAGGATTGGCTGGGAGGTGGATTCGATATCCTACACGGCACTGGTTACCAGTGCATTTTAATAACGTCAACATAAATACAAAAGAATAACTGAACTTGGTGCAATCCATCTACACAGGTGGTCTGGGAGTCAGTCAACATGTTTGATGTAGGTTACAATGTTGATTCTGGCAATACTAATATTTCATACGGACACCCTTCCAGCTGCATTTACTGATAGATAATACATCTTTGACGTCAACCTCAAATATGATGGTATACATTTCTATTTCACTGGCTCATTTCCTTAATGGTAATATTAATTGCATTAACATAAATGGTTTCCATGCGTTATTTTATTATCTCAAAGCACAAACCAAACAAATCGTTTTCTAATTTCTAAACCTTTTTACAAATCGTGAAAAGTATTTTCACATTTATCTATAGGTTTTAAAGTCCTTAATTGGTCAAATAAATCATTTAAAATACACCATTATGATCACAATATATTACTTTTGGGAGAAAAAATTTCTATTACCTCATTACTTGAGATCACATAGGAATTAGAACACTTGGTTAAAGTTTTCTGTACATATCAATCATAATCTATATACATATCCCCACCTTCGTTTACGGCCCAGAAATCACTTG
The DNA here is from genome assembly GCA_019095985.1 of Streblospio benedicti. Lineage (NCBI taxonomy): Eukaryota > Metazoa > Annelida > Polychaeta > Spionida > Spionidae > Streblospio > Streblospio benedicti. Next base: position 27,249,629 of record CM032665.1, read on the forward strand.
ATCAGAGAATGAAACATCATTATAACAATGTTATTACAAAAATTGTAGAACATTAACACATCAAACACTAATTTATATCAAATATTATTCACCATACAAAATCAATATTACAAAAAAATCAATCTTTTTAAAAATGAAAATGCATCAAATATCCGTTGATAAGTTCACAACACATTAGTGATAAAATCTTCTAACATTCTTAAAAGCATCATGACTACTTACGAATCAAATACACATCTCAATCTTGCCATGAGACACGTGATTTCAACGTTTAGTTCAATCCATTCTAATGTATTAAATTGTAGAGGCACCCTTCAGACAGATACTGGCATTGCTAACACCAGTGCATACTAGCCTATTCAAGAGCACCTGAGTTTTTACACTTGGACTTAATCTCGTATCACATCATCTACAAAATCACAGACTAAAAAGAGTACGACAATGAAATTATAAAATTCCCCTTTAAAATTTGCGACATTTACCGGGAGCTGCTGCTGCTGCAGCCGGTGATGCTGCTGGGTCAACTAATACTGCTTTTATGTCCATTTAGATGGGCTGGTGGAAAGCTATCATTGATGAATCAACCCAAACCAACATACAGGTGAAAATTTAAGGTGCTCTATGATGCAATTCACCCATCATTACCCCTGTTTTCAGTAGGAATCTTCGCATTAAGATAGTTTTTCCGTGAGCCGGTGCTGTTCACAGAGGTTCATTTGGTAACTTTATGAAGGTTTGTGGACCTTGTAAAGTGGTCCGCGACTCACTGGTCCCATGTATGGAGATACTAGAGATTTTACTGTATATTTCACCCAACCTCAACCCTGCATCAGGCATCTTTGCGTGAACATTTACTGGGAGCTGCTGCTGCCCTTTGCAGTCGGTGCATTGTTATCATGGGTCAACTATCCGATACCTCCTTTCTTTTATCACCATTTAGGTGGGCTGGGTGACAAACCAAACCATCATGCAGGTAATAATTGAGGATTACTTTTCACATTTTACCCACAGTGTTGTAATTTTTAGAAAAGAATGATGAATACAAAAACTGGGTTCGTTGTGTAACATGGATTATTTTGTTGGTTTGCGGGGGGGCATCAGTCGGCCTTCCGGGCTCGCCGTGATACGTGACTCAGAGACATAATTCAACGCAAACTCAGTTTGTCTATTTCACTCAGGCTGATATGCACATGGTGTGCCAAAGATGGGGCGTTATAGTTTTCATGATTCAGTCAAATTGTCAGTATCAGGAACGGTAATTGAAAATGTCTTAGCTGGATAAGGGGGTAAGTGTATTCCATTCACTCAGTCTTTCCTGATATCAAATGGTGGATGACCACAGCATATCCAGGTTTTCATCAAAAGGGGGACTTTCTAAGTTTTAAAATTTTCATTGATTGTAGACATAAACAGCTAAAGCATAAAACTCAAATTCCATACCCAAAAATAATCCATTAGATTCAAAGTTAAAGAAGCTGCCCGCGTTCTATTTTTTTCTTGATGGTGGAATTCTGATATGAAACATTGTAACCCTATAGTTTACAAAAGTTAAAATATCAGTATTTGTGTAATTTAATTGAAAATATCTGATTTAAAATGGGAAAATGTTCCACGTTTGTCAAGTGACAAATTGTTAAATAAAGGCCATCATTTTGTTTTCAAACTTTACTACCCCCCACATTCTACATTCTACATCTTCCCCTGTCACCCCCCCAGGTGCTGCTGGCGCTGGCGCGGTCGACGCGTCTCCAGAGGAAGATGGAAGCCATTTGTTGGCGACCTCACCACCGCAAGACACCGGCAGCTCCTCCTTCAACAGCCTCGAGTCCCAGGACGAGGTGGACGGAGGAAGGAGGGAGCCATGACAACCATCGGGGAGATGTACGCGGCAACATCAGGGAGGTGCTGTGGTGTGGTGGGGTTAGACAAGGCTGCATATATTGTCAATAGACAGGTCCTGGCCTGAAATAACCCAAGGAAATTAGTGCATGACATGGACGTTGGACGGGCAGGGATGGACATAATGACTGGGAGGACGGCACCATGGTTCGAACCTTTCAAATAGATGCCTTCTCTGGAATCAGGGACAGTAGTGTCAGGGAGGGAGCTGTGGTGTGGTGGGGGTTAGACATAATGTTGCTGTCAATAATAGACAGGCCTTGTGGGAAATAACCCAAGGCAATTAGTAGGGAGTTACTCAAGATCAAGTTAGTTGAAAGTGAATGGACAAGTATCTGGTGGTAGCCCTATGGTTTAAAGGGACAGTTCTGTGGTATTGGTGCAGAGAAAATATAGTAGAGTGTTGATTGTGTGAACATTATGATGTAGGAAATATATTTGAATTATTGCCAAATAGAAGGTAGCTCAACGTTCAGGGCATGCTGGATATGCATTGCAAAAGGATGATGATGACGTCATAAAAGGTGACTCTGTAGTGATGACGTAGCAGCATGAAGCTAACCATTCTGTCATCCACTATTCGTATCGTCTGCTGCTCCTGAATCAAGAAGGGGACTGCAAAACACACACTGACTGCTGATCTGATGTAGAAAATATATTTGAATTATTTCATATAGAAAATAGCTCAACGTTCAGGGCATGCTGGACATGCATTGATGACGTCATAGTGATGACGTAGCAGCATTACGTTTACAGTTCACTCTCCGTCTGCGGTTCCTGAAGCAGAGGGACTGCAGAAACATACTGACTACTGACCAGAGACTGTGGTTGATTGTGTGAAATTATTATGTAGAAAATATATTTGAATAATTATTAATAATGATTAACAGAAGATAGATCAACGTTAAGGGCATGTTAGACATGCACTGCAAAACTGATGACTTCATAGTGATCACGTGGCATTCACTCTGCCATTAACTCTTCGTCTGCTGTTCCTGAAGCAGAGGGACTGGGAATGAAACACGCTGACTGCTGATCAGAATGCAGGACACCGCGAGACTAGTGGGCATGGCAACATAAGTAGCCAGTAGTCCGTGCTGTATTACAGTTAAACTCAGTCATTTGGAACATGTTGGAGTCGCAGGCAGATCTAGGGGGCGCAGGGAGCCAAGCCACCCGTTCTAGCCATGATTCTAACAGGATTCTAACAGGGCCGGCTCGGTCTGGTTCATGAGTACAAATGTCTTGGATTGTTCTGGAAATAGTATCCATAAATACTGCAAACTACATTTATTTGCTCAAACGATGATTGACATCAAACAAATACAGAAACAGCCAAATCAATTGTTTTTGTCTTGAAATAAAAACAAATACCTATGCATTTTGTGTTAGTGTTATTTTATTTTTATTAAATAAATTCATTTATTAAATCAGACAAAATAAAATCATTTATTAAATTCTCTCAGACATAGAGAGATAGAGCTGTGTGTCAACGAGGTGAGAGATTTTCTCCCCCACCCTAAACTTGGTGCATTTTAAATATGAAATAAGTAAATCTTATTGTTCTTGTTCGTTTTCCAAACGTATGCACCATTACGTACAAGATAGACATCAATTTTTACGTTTACGTATGCTTTCAACGCAGACGTATTACGTTGATTGCGCTTTTCTATAAATAAATTTATGCTATTTTCCACGCCAACAGTGGGAATAAGGTGGGAGATAAGAAAAATCTCCACTGCTGGTTCATTCATAAATTCGCATGAAAGTAGGAGAAAGTTGTGTCCATAAAACAATTTAAAACGTATACATGCAATTACTAGTTTTCACAGTTTCTATTATTACATTTTTTAAATAAATATTTTAAAAGTATATTTATAATCATCTACCACAATTTAAAAGCCAACGACAACCATTTCTTGTAAATCAAACTGCTATAAACATGATGATCACTTAATTGAAAACCATAAACTGTTTGATGAGTTTACAGCCTGACTGTAAAGTGCTGATGTCACTTGGTCCCCGACCCTCTTCACTGTAATGACAAACACAGTGATATAACTGTAGCCGACTGTAAATTATAAAGAAAAGTAAGACTAGATGCTGCATAACCTAATGCACGGATAGTCAGCATCTAGTCTCAATTTTGTACACACAATTTATCTATAATAGATGTCACATGGAGATTACTACTAAGTTATTTTATTCTGCTTGCTATTGAGTCGTCGTATGTACCAGATACTTTAAGCTTTCGTCTATACTTTTTCTCCTCGTGTTTGCTGAAAATACTGATTGGATTGGCTGGGAGGTGGATTCGATATCCTACACGGCACTGGTTACCAGTATTTTATAATAACGTCAACATAAATACCAGGAATACAACTGAACTTGAAATGTGCAATCCATCTACACAGGTGGTCAGGGGAGATCAGTCGACATGTTTGATGTAGGTTACACACACGATTCTGGCAATACTAATATTTCATACGGACACCCTTCCAGCTGCATTTCTGATAGATAATACATCTTGACGTCAACCTCAAATATGATGGTATACATTTCTATTTCACTGGCTCATTTCCTTTAATGGTAATATTAACAGCCATTAACATTTTTTAATTTATTTTTTATTTTATTATCTCAAAACACAAACCAAACAAATCGTTTTTCTAATTTCTAAACCTTTTACATAAATCGTGAAAAAGTATTTTCAGATTTATCTATAGGTCTTTTAAAGTCCTTAGTTAGTCAAATAAATCATTTAAAATACACCATTATGATCACAATATATTACTTTTTGAGAAACTTTCTATTACCTCACACAAGATCACATAGGAATTAGAACACTTGGTTAAAGTTTTCTGTACATATCAATCATAATCTATATACATATCCCAATTGTTGACGCCCAGAAATCACTTGATCAGGGAATGAAACATCATTATAACAATGTTATTACAAAATTGTAGAACATTAACACATCAAACACTAATTTATATCAAACATTATTCACCATACAAAATCAATATTACAAAAAAAATCAAAGGAATTTTTTTTAAATATTATCTGCTGATAAGTTCTAAAATGCATCAAAATATTCTGCATGATAAGTTTCTAACACATTAGTGATGAGAAATCTTCCACCATTCTTAAAGTATTAAATTGTCACTTTCAGACTAAAACTTACGAATCACAAATATGCAAACTCTCAATTATCTTGCCAAGGAGACACTGCGCTAAAATTTCCAACGTTTAGTTCAATCCATTCCCATGTATTAAATAAGTGTGAAAACACTGGTATGAGATTTCAGACAGATACTGGCACATTACAATACAGTGCATACTAGCCTGGTCTAAGAGCACCTGAGTTTTTACCCACTTGGACTTAATCTCGTATCACACATCATACTACAAAATCACAGACTAAAAATCTGTATCAACACAATGAAATCAACATATCGCATTCCTCTTTATGAATTTATACAGCATGTACAAAAGGCTTCTCAATGCAAAAATAATCTGACAGCTCTACCATCAATAAAGTTCTTGCTTAAAATGATAGTTTTATACGAGGAATCAGAATGTTTGCAAACAGTTGGCAGTTTTAGCGCATGCGTGAAATTCGAGTGGCAAACAACTTCCGGTTTACAACAACATTCACAACATAAGAAAGTTCTCTACGAATACGCTTAAATAAATAACAAAAGCATGTACTGTGTCATGACAAGTGTCCAGCAGTGTTACCTGTGAAAATCGGCTAATGACTGCACAGGTTAGTTACAGTGGATTGACCTTTCAGGATATTATCTTTATTTTTGTGTGCTAGCTGTTAGAACTGACTGTCATGTCAACTGTTGATATAGCACCTGCAGCTTCAGATACGGATATTTTATTTGCTAGCTATGGTCAAGTCTTTGTAGTGTTTGCAGATGTTCTTGCTAGATTTAGAAAAAGGAAGGTTTGAGTTTTTTAAATTTCCTGACCCTGTTAAAAAAAGCATCCCAGTGTGACAAGTGGGATACTTAAACTCAACAGAGTTACTGACTATGGGTAAGTAAAAGTGTCCATGGGTAATTCCTTTTTATTAAGGGTAGAAAGGTCATGTTGTTGGGAACTTCTCAGCTTCATGTACATGTTGAAAGGTGAAAGGGACCCCTGGCTGGTACCCCTAATATTCTTTCATGTGTAAACAATGTGCGTTATATTTCTGCTGCATTCTTTAATGATGATTAAGTTTTGTCAATATGTAAGAACATAAAAAATAAAAATTTTAGATAAATTTTTAATTCATTTAAACAACTTACTGAACATAGATTAAATGCACAATAGATTTTACATATATTTAGCTCAAACAATCAGAGCAAAACCATTTCCCAATGGGCTTTCTCTTGAGGTTAACACATTCATAATGGAACATTTCAATCAAACAATCGTCATTAGAACATGAAATCATTTTATCAAATGTCGGTCTCCGACAGAAACAATAAAATTTACCATCATTAACCTTTACTGTTGTATCATTGATAAAGTCCAGTTGCTGGGATAATAATTCTGGAATAAAAAAATTCCTTATGAAATTTTCCGATTTTTCTAACCGTGCTTTAATAACCTTTACAATTACCATTTCCTCAGGAGTCCATACAACAAAATTACACTTGGAGCATTTTGATACAAGTAATTGAGTTTGTACCTGACGAAAGTATTTATGCTGTTTCTTAAGTTGACCATCTGCATTCAGACAACGTTTGGGTCATTGATGGGAGGTTGGAGAAGAGTCTTTATATTTGTAAGGACATTTTACTTCTACCAGTGAAATTCCATGACACTTGCATATTGAAATTCCATCGGGTGATGCTGCTAGAAAAAGATTTTCCGAATAAATGATAAGTCCTGTTTTCTCATATGTAAATTCATCGTGATGTTCCCTCATGTATTCACAGTACTCAGCTATTGCACGTTCCTCATTTTCTAATCCCCATTTAATTGATGGAATTTTACTTAAATCCACAGGGTCATCTTGCATGAAGGCTGCAAGTACAGACGTATGATCTTTAAAGTTTAACACCCTGTGACTCATTGATGCAGTTATCCTACCACGCCTATGGGCTTTCCAAAGAGCTGAATTCACCTGACCTTTAGTTGCATCTGATAGAGCAATTATTTGTTTATCAGTGGCTTTGGCATCTTGCATTATATCCTCATATGTATAGGTTCCCTGAATAGAACCAGAGGTCACCCTTCGTAGCCTATAAATAGGCATGGGTAGATCATCCAATTCCTCCTCTGATGCTGTGTCAGTATCACTGCAATCTTTAGCTAATACTGCTGCATTTGGTAATAGTGACTTGAGTTCTTCCAATGCCGCAGCTTGCTTTAATTTTGATAACGGTTGGGGTCGGTCTCGTTTTAATAGCTGCCTTTTATTTTTAACTCCATGTTTCGGGTGGTTTAAATCGAGATGATCAGCAGCACAATTGGTTAAATTACTCTTGCCAAGATACTTTGACCAGATACACTTGACACTTGTTGATGCCTCTTCATCATTGATGCTGGCATGTGTGACTGCATCGACAGCAAAAAGCACTGCTGCAATGTGGCTGCATGCTTCACCCAAACCTGCCATGCATGTACAGTGTGCACAAACAATGTATCCGTATAGTTTATTCATACATATCCACACAGCATATGGTTTGTCTCTTTTCCTCTGGCCAGGGTCAACAAGTCCCTTCACAAAAACAACAGCACTATTCCCATCGATGTCATGTTGTTGCACCTCACTGACATGTCCAGAAATGAAATAATTATAAGCATCAAGTGACTTGTATGCCTCCATTGCTTCTCCAGTGAAAGGTCCAGGTGTCTTTACAAGATAATGATAAATAGCATGATATGTTGTTGGAGGCAACTTTTTCGGATCTGCTGACCAGCCATCACATAAATTAAATGGATCAGGTAATAAAATATCAAGTCCATCAATTGTAATTGTCAGTTTTGATTGATAGCGCTTTAAATCAAGTGTATCCAAAGATTTAGAATAAGCAGATAAGTTAGACATTATAACAAAATCCAATTTTGCAATAACACATAAACAACTACACTGAGCAGCAATTATCTGAGCTATATGTCTTGCCAATGCAAAATCTGGATTGATAATGGCATGAGCCACGAATCGGATATCCAGCTTTCCATTTTACTACAATCCCCTGACATCTTGTCAGATTTATTTGTTGTATAAATGCTATTATAAAAAAAGTCAAAATCTGGCATAGCAATGATAAATCCAGATTTCTAATCCCCAACTTTGTGCTGACATTCTGTCACGTTTATTACTCAGTGTAATAAAAATGTCAACAGTCCCCGGGCCACCAGTGTAAACATGAGCATGCATGCGGCTTAATTAAAATACCAATGGCTGCCCTCGAGTCTGCTTGGCCTGGCATGCTGTTTTCATCCTCGCCCCTGGATCTGCCTGCCCAAATTCGTTGAGGAACTTATTGAGGGCGCCATGTGCAGCAAGACGCATGACAATCCCAACATAACACACCAATGAACTCACTTACATTCTCGTGGCGAAGAGCATACAGCAAGCAAGCCTCTTTTTTAACCTTGGTAGTAATTTCGTACCACCCCAGCGACTGGATGCCGCCACTTTCGAGGGTTGAGGCCGCGCACCCTGGAGGGAGATCAGGGCCACCTCCTTCCCCTGCAGCTCACCCCGGCGACCCCCAGGTCCCAGGTCTCAGGGCCCGGATCCCCTGCGGCTGCGGCCCTGGGCCACCAGGTGGACGAACTCCGTGTCGGTGCGGCCCCCTCCCTCGAGCTCCGGGAGATCTGGGTACTCTCCCGGAACCAGCGGCGCCGTCTTCTCTTCCTCCCGCGCCTTCTTTCTCCTTCCTCCAGCCTCCTCGGGTCTCCGCCTCCACTGTTCTGGCTGAGACATCCTAGCCTCAGCGCGGGGTGCCGGGGGAAGTAGCGGACGTCTCTGAAGGCGAACGTTGGACCCTCCGTGGTGGGCGTGACACACAGACAGTGCACCACGCCCCCTGAGCCCAGAGCCGTGAGTACACCGTGCAGCACCAACTGGTAACGCTCTATCCACTCACGATACACCTGGACGTGTGGCACGAGGCAGCCTACCAGCAGCCGGTCCATCCCCAACTGGTGCTCATGGAGAGAGTTCATCTCCAGGTCAAAGCAACTGGTTGGGTCACCACCATAGGCACGTGTTGTAATCTTGCTGTCCACAATGTACTTCCTGTCCGTTGCCTTCTCACCCCTGGCTGAAGGCCTTCACCCACCTGGCTGTAGGCTCCGGACAGGAGCTGGAGCGTCTGTTTGTCCTCACAGGCCCACGAGGACCTTATTGTCTGGCTCCAACCTCAACACTGGAGTCAGCATCATACCCCAGGTCATTGTTTCAGCATCGAGGCACGTGATGGAGACATGGTCCCGGGAGTGGCGGGGACCCAGGCCGTTCCACCCTGGGGTCCTCTTCACCAGGTGGCATGTGGTGAAAATAATGTATCATGATGGTCCTGGGGGTTGTGAAGTCACGTGAACAGTGGAACTTGTCTCGGCGGGCGTCCTGGCTCCTGGGGCCAAACTCTTCCAAACACCAGGAGCCTTTCTTCTTCTTTTTAAATGGATCGATTTTCTTTTAAGCACAGGTGGTGATGGGAGACGGTTGTGAAGATACTGTCTTCTTTAGCCAGAAGAACTTTTCCCGCGGGGCATACGCGTTAGCCCATCTCCTGACACACTTTAAACTCCATCTGAAGATAAACAGTTATCTTAATTTAATTTTAACACTTTTTAATGGCTGAGTCTGTTGAGAGCTGTTTAGAAATCAATCTACATGCATTTACACAACAACCATCTATTATTCTGAAACTTACCAAAATGGTCCGAAACACGACCCGGTCCCCTTCTCTCCGCACGCTGTAAGCTGGTCGCCGAAAGGCGGCAGTTCACCTAAGTTACCAACAAAATATAGAATTAACACTGTGGTTGAATAGTTGAATAATTGTCACAAGCTTGCCGAGGGTGATCCCAGGTAAGAACAGTAGATCTTCAAATGCTTATTATAATTTATTAAACCAGACGGTATTCACATATATTTACATAGTTATATGCATATTAACATTAAAAAAAAGATGCAACCCTATTTGCAAGGGAACTGTCTTCTTTTCACAATGTCACAAAGAGTCTCCTGTACACTCAAGTCCCAGTGTGTCCAGTGCATCCTTCTGCCAAGTACTACGTAGTATGCTTTTGCTATTATATTGTGATCGTCGACTAACTTACGTTCTGGTAATTTGAGCCAAGAAACCGTCGTTCTTGGCCCTTTCCACAGGAGCCGGATACGAATCCAATGCACTATCCAAACCACTGGTATTGCTTTCACACCCAGAATCCTACTGGTTTCCTTGTGGATTCTGTCGAAGCTGATCTCGCACTCATTATCTTTTGAACCGTCAAGTAGGAGCTGCGCAATTGATAAATATTAATTAATTATTAGAAATACAAAAGCATACAAATTATACAATTCAAAATGAAGTAAATGATTATACTAAACTAGAGAAATTTAAGTCAATACAATACATAATAAAATGATATAACGGCTTATTGAGAAATCCAGCACAAATTAT
>CM032665.1:27267205-27279142 GCA_019095985.1 Streblospio benedicti
GTGGTGGTGGATACACAAGTAAAGTGTGACGTCATCTCCGTGTGGTGGTGGATACACAAGTAAGTGTAAGGCAATCAAAAAATAAACAAATAAATCAAGTATTCTAATACGTTTTCTAAAGTTTGCTTGTGAATCCAATGCATTATTCTCTTTTGCGCATTCTCTCTCTCTCTGCGTGTGTTCTGTATAGCAAGCAAGGTCCTACCACTGTATTGACATAGCTGAAGACATATTTTACAACCATAAGCATCCATTTAACTATAAAATCAAGTGACCACAGAAAACACAGAGAGAAAGAATTTAAGAAATCAGTAAATCTCCTACTTTTATTTCTTATATACAAGTATAAGCGACTGTCCAGTGGCCTTTTCCTGACCCCGCTCTGACCCCGCTCTGACCCCGCTCTGACCCCTCTCTGACCCCGCTCTGACCCCGCTCTGACCCCGTGCTGTTTCTGTTGCAGGGCGTCGGCGGCACAGATCGACCCCAAGATCCAGCGTGGCCTGTTCATCTTCGCCGTGTCCAACTCGTGCATGAACCCATTCGTCTACGGTGAGTGGTACAGCCAGGTACAGCCCAGCGCACAGCCGGCACTGCTGCATCTCTACTGCCAAACACTCATGGAGATCTGGGGTGCAGTGTGTGTTCAGTGCGGTGAAAATGCCGTGAAAGTACTTCTTGGGGTAGTACGGAGACAGGATAGGGAGTTTGACACACCAAACTTTCTCTATGGTCAATTAAACAGCTGGCTGGCAGTACCGAGTCAGTACGTCGAGCTTACATGCTGTAGTCATCCAGACACAAAAAAACATATACTGTCAATATGTCCGCACTGCCGGCTTAAACACAAGAATGACAGAGCGTGGTAGTTCTTCCAAGATGCTTGCCTTGCTGAATATGTACCACACTAGTCATGGTCTAGGGCTTGAGTCCCGACGGTGTATAGATGTTGAGAAAGATTCGTCTAATGTCCTAAATTAATGCACTGTAGTAACCCTGTATCTGTCTATTTGCTTTGTAAAACCCTTTTAGGCATCACAAAAAGGGTGGCGGGGCGGCGGAGGGGGGGGGGCATTGGTGCGTGTAGGTTAACCCCAAAGAATGATAGAACCCGGAACGGGGGTCAAGGTGCAACCATATACTTCAGCATTTACTCTCTACTTCAGCACAATTACTGACACACCACTATACAATGTACGACTGCTATTAGTAAACTGAGAAAACTCATTGAGGTGGACACGAGTATTTTAATGAGACAGACCGTCGCCTGAGCTGGTCTGATACCACAATACTCATGGGGGATTCTGCGGGACGATACATTAACATGCCTCAGCCTGAACCCATCAATGTTAGGGGTTTGGCCGAGTCCACCGTAAGCCATGTCGTTTGTTTTTTTTAATCCGGCTTTCTGTGATGGAAACGGAGATGGGGGAGGGGAGAGATGTGGTTGGATGTTTTTATGTTATTTTAAACAATTGAATGGGCTGTTAGCCGTTTGTACAAGCTTCTGTGGCGCTTATTTCACGATTTGGAAAAGTCTGCTGCACACATCACGATCGTAGCTCCATTTCTGGGAAGTCCATTGCATTATTATTATATACAAGAAATTCTGAAGTCTGATTTTCCTTAAAAATTCTTTATTTTGTCTAATTGGAGAACTGTGATCTTTCAATTATTTATGGAAATGTCAAGTGGTCTTTAATCTAATTCTAAGTGTTGAGCTACTATAGTCTTTAGCTTATTTTATCTTTAACTGTTCATACATTTTGCATTGCATATATCGAAATATATATACGTCTTACTCAATAAACTCGCTACACTTGCGAGCAACAGGGTATAGCGGTGTGTGGTTGGGTTCGTTGTGTGTGAATCTACGTCATAGAGACGGCAGAACAGTTGTCTAGTTTACATTATGACCCTAATAGTAATATCCATATATTCCAAAAGTTGTTAGTATTTACGGAGACAACGGTTCAGCCGTTTGAACAGCCCGCGCTTGGGATGATGGTATCATTTTATCTCACAACCGTTCGTGAGTTCGAGTCCCGCCGGCCACTTGATATAGTCAAATGGAAACTTAGGGTTGAAAAACCTGTCTTCAGGTACTATATCTATCGTTGGTAGAAATATGCTTCGCTAAAAGACGTAAAAAGAGAGGAGAGAGAGAGAGAGAGAAGTATGAAAATGTATCCGCAAGCACTGGGAAACACATACATATATTCCCGTTGGATGTTTTTATTTTCGGATATAAAACAGACAGAATCTAACCCATGCTATTCAGAAGTCGCAAACTGTCGGACTATGCAATGCGAATTTACGCTTTAAACTTGATTCCGTTATGTAACCCTGTCTGATGCTGTTGTAGTCACCTAAAATCAATAGGAGATCCACAGTGATCTCCGGCAATTAGCATTCATTTGAACATTTCAATAGAACGAAGACACTCTATATACAGACATAATACAGTAGAAACTCTCTACTAAGATCACTCGGCGACTTACATCCAGTGGTCTCCATGAGGTTCTCTTTTAATATGAGGTTTGGAGCCGCGATGCATTGTTTTATGAAAGAGGTGGTCTCTTCATAGAGGTGGTCTTCATTGGAGGTTCTACTGAACTTAGATATTAATCGAGGGGCTTGAGAAATTGTCGTCTGTCAAATTAGCTGGTTACGCACAATTGCTAATAGCATCATCGTGCATAATTGTGGTGTTTTGATAAAAGAACATAATGTACATCGTGAAATAATTTGACGTGGTGAAGTAATAACGCCAACGATTCTGATAACAACGAATGGAGCCACCTCATTAGCGTCGTTTTACATTCTCTTATCTATTCCATCGTGCAAATAATGTATGCTAGCAAGTATTGATTTTTGGTATGTCATGACACCATGTTCAGTGATCTCACTTTGTGACAAACCCGGATCAAACAAAACCATGCCAGACATATCGCCTGCCACATCCTTGCACAGGTAGCTAGCACCGGGTTTACCCTCCTTTACAACATAGCGGACATTGGCCCACGACGCTGTCAACAGTTTATCGTACTAGTATTCACATTTCTGTAAATATCAATGTCGTACCCGATTCAGACTGCTGCTTCAGAGACATTATTAAAAAAAAACATAGAATCACACAATTTCATTATGAGTCTCATTGACGTATGTACACACCCGCGACTTACCGTGCTACAGGTTAAATTGTCACATTTATTGCCGGTGTTGGTTTCAATCTTTATAAGATATGTTGCATCGTAGGCATTCTTAGGAGTACTAAAAATTGTGAGCACAACCCACAAGAAACCCGCATGTCCTGTTTGTTACAGTTTGCTGATACTGTATCTGTTCAAGCTTTACACAGACTGTAATGTGTCTCATGCTGTTATAGAGACACAGTAGATACATACCATTGTATTTATACTGTAGCATGAATGTGCTTGGCTTTACAATTTATAGTCATAGCTCTGCTGGGTATAATCCAAATGAACACCTTTTCAATGCACACAACATTATAGGCACACCTTTTTTCTTTTACAGAAACTTCTTGAGTATTCATTGTTATCTCACGTTCATTGTATTACAGTCCATTCATGAAATGGTGATGGTGGGGGCACTTTAATGATCAACTTTCATTAATAAATGATGGTTCCACATGTGTTGCTGTGAACTTCATCAAAGCATTTTGGATCAATCCTTTTTTTAATCAATACTTCTACTTGACAAAATACTTTCTACAACAGATCTATGTATAACTAAACATCACAACTCCTTGCTGGGTGTACGGTGCGAACAAAATAACTGACATGTATGTTTGCACCTAATGAACAATAGGTAACCTTTCAAGGTTTAAGCAGTGGTAACTATAACCCTTTTCATGTCCATGTAGTTGGGATGGTGGAAAGCTATCATTGATGAATCAAAACAAACCAACACACATATGGTAGTTAAGGTGCTACTTGATGCAATTCACCCAACTTCACCCCTTGTTTCCATTTAAATTTCACCCAACAACTTCCCTGTTTTCAGGTATCTTTGCGGTGAACATTTTCCATGAGCTGCGTCGCTGCTGCTGCTGTGTTCACTAGTAACTCATTTTATGTCTATTTATGTTACAAAAGAGACATTGTGGTAGAAGGCTCTCATTGATGAGTCAAAACAGGCCAATATACATATGGTAATTAAGGTACTCTTTAATCCAATTTGACAAACCTTTGTTTGCAGGTATCTTTGCGGTGAACATTTTCCGTGAGCTGCGGCGCTGCTGCTGCTGTTTGCGTGGCGGGGGCGGGGCTGCGCGAGGGTCGCACCGTGGGGGAGTGACGGAGGACGAGTCGCCGCGACTCACCGTGTCCCTGCGCATGCGCACCGTGCCGGAGCGCGGGGACTTCATCAACACGCGCAACACCAGCATCAGGAACGGTGCGTGGATGGATGAGCTAGATGGCCCCCCTGTTATGTAAACAGTGTGTGGCATAGGCAGATCCAGGGGGCGCAGGGGGGCACGCCCCTAATTTTCCCACCAAAATCCTTCATTTTCATAGGGTCTTTTACACATCCACCATCGATCGCATGTTCGAAATCCATTAAATCTCTATCGTGCATTTTTCAAAAACCTGGATCTGCCATTAGGTGGCTACTGGGGGACTGTTTCTGTATGATAATTGGCCGACCTCTAAAGTGAGTATCATGCCAATGATGAAGTCTGCCTATCTGTCATGAAAGGTGGTAGCTCTCGAGGTTCACCCTGGAACAATACCGGAAGCCAGCACCCCCCATGCTTGATAGGAGGAAGTGACAATGTTATTAGCCAATGATGCTATTGAAAGTCTCAATATTTTCACGGTTAACCGTTCATCAGGCTCTGCCTTTAACTCTTTGTCTGCTGTTCCTGAATCAAGGGGACTGCAGAAATAAACTGACTGTGTAAATAGTGGGGGTGCTGGGAGAGCAGCTGGGTCAGTAGCCCTCCAGGAGACGTAATAGCTTTCATGATTTGGCCAAAATGTCTGATTTAAATGGAAAAAATGAAGCTCACTTCTTTCCAGTGATTTACTTGATAAATGCAGAATATGTTTTCAAACTTTAGTTCCTAAAAACATCATAATACTTCTTTCCTAAGTTTATGAAATACTTATTGCGTCGCTTCAGCTCAGCTGCTGAAGCAAGCATTGTGTTTCGTTCGTTTGTATTTAACTATGTATGTATGTATGTATGTATGTATGTATGTATGTATGTATGTATGTATGTATGTATGTATGTATGTATGTATGTATGTATGTATGTATGTATGTATGTATGTATGTATGTATGTATGTATGTATGTATGTATGTATGTATGTATGTATGTATGTATGTATGTATGTATGTATGTATGTATGTATGTATGTATGTATGTATGTATGTATGTATGTGGGCATACCGATGAATGTATTTATGTAAACTTTAAACGACTATGAGGTATGCAACGTGTGTAAGTGATTCGATTTTTGGACGCTCTGCCAATTACATTTTGCTTTCTAGAAGCTCTTTTATGACATTTTTAATGATATTCAATGCACTTAGCCAGCAAGAAAAATCAATATTCCAAATCCAAGCAGCAAAATTGATTATTGGGCGCCAAACTGATATTGATTATATTCTTGTTAGGATCGTCACAAATTACGTTGTAAATTTTTGACCAACCCCCCTCTGTCAAATGACCCCCCCCCCCTTCGCTACATCAGCATTTTATTCGACTTGTCCAGGTCATCTGAATTATTATTTTAAATTGCTTTTTTGTATATTTTTTCATATGATTTTTTATCAATTTGTCAGTGCTCATGATGCACTTAAATTGAAAAAATGCAGAGAGTGAATGAAAAATAAGACACTAATATATTATTACTGCATTTTATGTAAGATTCTTTCACTTCCATTCTCAAAAAATATATTTATCATCTCATGTACAAAGGCCTCCGTGAATTTTTTTCAATTTTAATGTATCACTTTTTGTGCATAATCAATATTTTTTTCTAGAAGTTGTAGCAGTTGTAGCTGTCTACAGTTTTTTATTTTTATTTTTATTTCCTGGAATTTTTATATTTTTCAAATGCTGTTTTAGTAAAATTGGGATAAAAGCTGACGCCATTCATAACCCCCCTTTGTCAGCTTTGTTGACCCCCCACCCTAGCTGACGTAATTTGTGAACGATCCCTTATTCAGTACTATTGTATGGCAACACAAATATCTTTTTGCTGGATATATTGATTCTGATTCATTCTGATGTTTTCTCCTCAAATTCTTAAATCTCTTGCTTGTAAAGTATACATTATTTCAGTATATATCTTAATTGCCCATAAGTCAACGTCGTTCTAGCGACGCAGTGTTCAGCCGTAATCTGAGCTACTTCTTTCACACTACCTCCTCTCCCCAGGTGCTGCTGGCTCGGCGCGGCGCGGTCGGACCCGCTCCAGCCTCCGCAGGAAGATGTTCGCCGACTCGCGCGACCTCACCGCCGCAGACACCGGCAGCTCCTCCTTCAACAGCCTCGAGTCCATGGACGAGGATGGGCGGATGGGACGGGATGGACGGAGGAAGGAGGGCGCCATGGCAACCATCGGGGAGATGTAGTGTAAAAGGCACGGCAATGTCCAGTCAGGTTGCAAGTGTACTCCACATAGAGAGATTCAGTGACATAGAGGCTAAAAGGATCAAGGCTGAGTCAACATTGCCCAATCGATTGTGGCCAAGTATGAACACTTCTAACAGGCGTAAGAAAGGTTAGCACAGTGGCAGAGCGCCTGTCACACACATAATGACTGGTCTGATGTTATCAAGAGACCTTGAGTTCGATTCCACGGCCTTTCAAATACCTTTACAAGCCGTCTCTGGAATTTCCTTACAGTAGTACATCAGGGCGGCACTGTGATGTAGTGGGGTTTAGAGACATAGTGTTTTTATCAATAGACAGGCCTTTGTGGGAAAGAAAGCAAGGCAATTAGTGGGAGTTACTCAAGATCAAGTTAGTTGAAAGTGAATGGACAAGTATCTGCAATGGTAGCGCTGTGGATAAAGGGATAGTTCTGTGGTATTGGTGCAGAGAAAATATAGTAGAGTGTTGATTGTGTGAACATTATGATGTAGAAATATATTTGAATTATTGCCAAATAGAAGGTAGCTCAACGTTCAGGGCATGCCGTATATGCATTGCAAAAGGATGATGACGTCATAAAGGTGACTCTGTAGTGATGACGTAGCAGCATGAAGCTAACCATTGTGTCATATCCACTATTCGTATCGTCTGCTGTTCCTGAATCAAGGGGAAACATGCTGACTGCTGATCTCATGTAGATAATACATTTGAATAATTATTGCCATAAAGTAAATAGCTCAACGTTCAGGGCATGCTGGACGTGCATACATTGCAAGAGTGTAATGACGTCATAGTGATGACTTAGCAACATTAAGTTTACCGTTCACTCTTCGTCTGCTGTTTCTGAAGCAGAGAGAGTGGGGAGAGAACGACACCATGAGAGTGTGGTGGCACCAGTGAGCATGGCAACAGAAGTAGCCAGTATAGTCTGTGATGCTTTACAGTTAAACTCAGTCTTCTAAAACATAGTGCAGCCACGGGCTGATCCAGGGGGCGGGGGGGGGCAGACACCCGTTCTGGCCACAATTGCCATGATTCTGAACCAGATACTGGATCATCTGGATTCGTGTGTCGCACCATGGGTCATATATACTGTATACTGTATCGTATAGTGTGTGTAAACCATAGTGCCAGTAGACCATTATATACCCCCTACCCCCCTCCCATGATGCTGAGGCCCATGTGTTACACCTGCCTTTGGAAAAGTTCGCATGTATGAGCCCCCATCCAACAAATCGTGGATCTGCTGCTGTATTGTGTATTGGCAGGAGACATTCCATCAGACTGCACTATACATGTAGAATGTGTATGTTGCTTAATGCTGCCATACTGTGTAGTGGTCTTATACTTTGCGAACTGAAGTGTGATGTATAACAGAAGGCTTCATGATGGTTATTATGTTTATGTTCTTATTTTTTTGTACATTCATTGTAATGACAAAATGACAGATACAGGTTTTTGGAAAAAAAGGGGCACACTTAAGAGACTTCATGGGTTCCGTAGGCGCGATCGATGGCAGACATGCCAAAAACCTACGAAATAGAAGTATTTTGGTGGGAAAAGGTGAGGGCACTTGCCCCCTCCCCCCTCCCCCCCCCATACCGCCTCCCCTGGATCTGCCTATGGACAACATGATGCATTTGGAGCGCACACTTCTCTTCCTGTAGTGTAAAAGTCTATATAAGTAGCATCAGTTATGGACGAACATATTGCGGAAATGTACTGGACTGTTCTGGAAATAGTGTCCTTGAATACTGCAAACTACATTTATTTGCTCAAGCAATGATTGAAATCAAACAAATACAGAAACAGCCAAATTAATTGTTTTTGTCTTGAAATAAAAACAAATGCCTATGCATTCTGTGTTAGTATTATTTTATTGAATTCAAATAAAAACAAATAATTTATTAAATCAGAATTAGAGAATTCCCAACATTACCACGTTTTTCACCTGTTCCAATATTCAAGTACCATATGTAATAAAAGGTCAAAGTCTAAATGCAAGAACAAAGTGCCTAAGAGGCTGTTGACCAAACGACTATTCCTTTGTTTAAATCACCATGAGTGCAGCACGAGGGGTGATACGGCTGTCAAACGAGTCCAATAAAAATCCCAACAGGAGGTGCGTTTTATATTTATACCATATCCACCATTTCTTACATCTTATCTATCCTTTATTAAATGTTTTGCTATTTATGAAATCAAAATAAACCAATATTCCAACAAGTGTACGCACTGCTGTAACCAGTGCAGAAGTGTATAACCTTAAGTATATGTGATATGGTATAAACCAATATGGAACTGGTAACAATAACCACAGTTTTCAAACAGGCACATATGCACTTTATAAGTCCCAAGTGGTCATTTCTGATAGCAGCATTTGGGTTTAGTTAGAATAAAGAAAATTTCTATCTATTCTTTATTTGTTTTGCTACAGAAATAAAAATATGTGTAACATTCTGTTTTGACCTTTATTCTCAACAAGCCTTGCTGATTACAATGCAAGTGAAGTACAATATTAAAAGACCTTTGCCGGCTCATGATAGTTTTTGTAGCATGCAGGGCAATGGAACCAGCGTCAATAGGACGGCCATGAAAAGTAGATGGTCTTTGATGCATCACCCATCCAAGTAGATTAAAAGTGATCTAGATTGACGAGTTTGAAATTCGAGTCTGTTGTACAAGCTCACCCTTATCACCCATGCACGAGCGTTAATTCAGATGCGTTTGTTACACGTTCTCTTGAAATATGACCCCTATCACTGTATGTAATTTGGTGACAGCAATTTATTCTAGCCTGATAAGCAAATTATACAATTATATTCGTCCAACTATGATAATATTTTGGAAGATGCTAGAAACACCTCCCTTCTCATAAGCCATCTGTATAGTACAAGTGCTTCCCACGTGTTTCAATATTCAGGTATTTTATATAAACAGCGAAAGTCTAACAGGAAGAGCAAATAAACCTTAGACTGGCCATTCATTTGTTTAAAGTGACCAGCCCTGACCTGTTACCGTATTCCCGTGACCAGTCATTCACCACCATAGTAACAGCACAAGACAGTGACTTAAAAGACTCAAAGTCAATACATGGTCTATAGATCATTTCTGATAGCATAATTGCAATTTGTTCATACATCACAGAATTAACAAAAACTTCTATTATGGAAGAACATTATCACAAACTATAAAGAGATGTATAGATGTGTATATGTGAATTTCCAACAAAAATACTCATTAAAAAATAGCACATACATATATTGTGGCTAGACTGTAAATATTATAAGACACATGAAATTTAAATGGAATTCACTTATCCACTTGACCACGAGAACAAAGAATCCAGCTACTTCTATTCCTTTGTGCCTCGACCAGTGCTGCCTGATTACGTAATATGTAGGTGACTGGTCATTCAATTACATGTAGTAGTTACGGCACACAGGCAGTGGTTTGTGAGACTCAAGTCAATACATCGTCTATAGATAATTTCTGATGATAACTTTATTTAGATTTTAAGGTCATGAACGGGGACTTCTCTATTTTACTACACTATGAATAGTGTGGAATGGTGTATATTGACGATAACTACAGTAGAACCTTAGTATAAAACACAAACACAACCAAAGCCATCTTTATAATAAACGTGTTTCTCACCTACAGGTATTATAGGCAAGCCCCGGTTGTTGGTTAAGACTATACACACGAGGTCTGTAGGCTATGAACTCAACTCAGAATTCAGCCAAAAATTCAGTCAAAATGCGTAAGTTTTTGAACGAATGACGTACATCACGTTCAGATAACTACGTCACACGTAATGTTGATAAACGTCGTCGTTGCACCTACTGTACTCAATCATGGATAACTGAAAACACTACTACAGCATGTAAACCAACATACCTTACCAGAAAACAATAACATACCAGTTGTCAACACGCGGATTAGACATAATGTACCTTAACATGAATGACTCAAAATTTAATTTTCAACTTTTTTTAGGTTAACATGCAACTGCCAAAGAAAAAGAACTACCAAAATGCAGTACTAGATCTATGTACGTCCACAATCGTCAGAGCTTACGGAACTCGAGTTGAAACTCTTCAAATCATCTCTCTTCAAACTCTTCAAGGCAGAACCTGCACGATCTCTTGAACTGAATAAATCCGTGACTTTGTACACAAGTAAAATACTGGTACAGAATTCGATGATGATGGATGCAAGCCAAATCATGTTGTCAACATGATGTATTGTTCTTGATATACGTAAAGACTGAGATTATTTTTTTTTCAAACACCAATGTAAATTAGTGAAAGGCTATTTTTAGAAAACTGTAAATGGCTACACTCAACATAACTATTGTGTAAAGAAGTTTTACAAACCATGGATTCGTCACACAATTTTGAACATGTTTAAGATTGCCCCTATGGTAATATCAAGCAAACAGGGTGATACACATACAAACCGAAATACCTTTTAAGTACGAATGCAAAATTCCATTAATTTTAGCACACAGTCAGTTTTAGCTAACAAAAGGAACACAATGTGCACTGCACACACGCTAGAACAAAGTCAATACATCACATTTTCCCCGATCTCTAACTTCATACAATGATATCGGAAACCCATATTTCAAAGTCCAGATGTGGACGTCGAGGGTTCTGGCTCATGTCCAACTGACGATGTGGACGGGACAGGCCCGTCATCTCGCCGCCTCCAGCTGACACCGTCAGTGAAGTAATACGAACATTCCAGAGATGTTGTTTAATCGAGAACCAATGACATAATGAATACCATGAACGGGAACATAAAATACAGTACATCAAACATATCTACATAGTACTAGCAATACATAACAGTCTGACACATGGCGACATATAGTCTGTTTATAGTCAGCACTGGCGTGACATCTTCTTTCTCCTCCACCTCTATCCAATTAAAAGGATAAATCTACCAAAGAAAAGATGAACGGACTTACAACATAGACAAACACAAACTACTACATAAGTCACAAATACATAGAATATACATTATGATACATCACTAAACAGGACACAATTAGTATGAAGTCCAACCTGACAAATATTGTATAAAAGAACAAGCGCTTAATGATAGTATCTATCTAATGATGAATGTTCCTACCACCTCATTAAAAAGTCATCATATCTCTCAGGTTCCCTTCTGAGTCGGCCTGAACGTCTTTGTCCAACTTGGTTATGTTCTGTATCAGCAGCGATGGATGACCGTTCTAGGGGTTCCGGTGTTCTGGTACCCCACTGTCAACTTGTCTGTTCTCATTTATCACACTG